>JAHQIW010005374.1:0-385242 GCA_019055375.1 Parelaphostrongylus tenuis
TTAAACGAAAGCGACTTTATGAACTACGCGGCTTGCCAAAGGACAGCCACCGAATATTAGACATCGAGACGCGACTAATGTAAGAATCTCTTCAACGTAAAGAAGACACAATGTAGGTCAATTGAAGAAGGACGTTTCAAAAGAATATCACTGTGGCCGATAGTTGGAGGAATGGCTTTAGGAGAGAATTGTATGTGAGTCGATTTGCAGTGTGATTTTATTAGGTCAGATACCAAAATAACCTTATGTGGAAAATTCGAAAACTTACTAAGTACATCGCATTGATCAGAATCAGATAAAAGACAACCACCGTAAGCGAAAGCCTTGAGATTCAAACTAGGTTAGATGACGTACCAGAAACTCAAGTGTCTCCGTGCTGAGAGGTATACTCTTTCCGACAATGCGCACTCGGTACTAGAATTGAGTCCCGGTTTTTTACCATCTCAGCCCATTTCTAGGGTATCCTTGCATATGGTCGCATGCTGTTTGCCTAATATTCAGTACAGACTCCGTAAAAGCGTTAATGATGAAGAACATATTAGGAGTACACACAGGGTTATTATCATTGCCACCGTTTCCTCAACGATTTCATAGACAGCAAGGTCCTAATAATGAAATCGATATGAAATTTCGGATTTTCGCGAATGAAACCCTCAAAATCCTTGACCACTATCGCGGGAAAAAGTTCCTTTCTAATCTCACAAAACCACAAGCATGTGAATGCGGGAGATTCGGAGATAATGGAGTCCAAAATCATTAGACTTTCCATTAGTGGTAATAGTGGGGAGTCTGTGGTAAGTCCTCATCACTTAGATATTGATATAACGAATAAAACACACTGACTATGTCACCCTCTATCGACCGTCTTCGGAAAAAGAATTAAAAAGCATTACCAAACATTAAATGATGATTGGGTCAGAGTAGCAAAAGCAGTTGGTTTAGAATCATCTCTTATTCCTCATTTACAACTCAATTCGCCAAAGTGTTTTGTCTTATATTTTCTCACAAAACTTATAATTTATTTCGCGCTGATGATCTCATATCTAACAATCCATCAATACTCAAGGTCAGACCCATCATCAGCTGCGCAAACGGACCTGCGGATAGAATAGGAGGGTTCCTTGTTCTAATAATATCCCAGTTGTTTAGACACATTCCAGCCTATCTCACTAACACTCAAATGTTCTTAGACCATCTAAGGAACACACGTCCAAACACTTCGTACGCAACGGAGTGCATCAATGTTAATGCTCTTTATACGAACGTGTCGAGTGACTCTGCATTAATACAATACCAAGGAGCAATAACATGCACGGTTTGTTGATCCAACTGATGATGGTCCTCATGAGTGCCTAAACTGATCGGTCTTTAGATGGTCCGGAAACTATTTGGCACAAAAGAGAGGATTGGCCTTGGGTCACCGACTGGCACCAGTTCTTGCTATAGCTTTCATGTCTGAAGTGGAAGCCCCAGTAATTAGTTCCATGCCAATACTCAACTGTAGATAAATTAATGATTGCTTGTTATCTGTTGCACACAAGAACAGATGTACAAAAGTTTTGAATTGTTGAACGAACAGTCAGAGTACATAAGACTGACCCGTGGGACGCCTAAAGAAAATTGGCTCTCCTTCCTTAACGTCCAAGTAAAACTATCTGAAAGCGGCTGATATCACTAAGTGGTACCGAAAGCCATGCAACAAAAATTCTTTGGTTCATTACCTCTCATCCTGCCCTCGCATACAAAAAGGCGCTCATAGAAAACATGCTCGGTACAGCTGCCTTGCATGTGTATTGAGAGAGAGTGGAAGGCGGAATACATAGAATAGGCTCGGCAAATAGCCATTTCCAATGGCTATGAAAATGTAGTCCACCGGTATAAGTTTAAAGGAAATCACCTGCCCCTTAACGAAAACTTCGCCGAAAATAAGATCACGTTTGTGCCCTACTTTTTTACAAATGAAATGAGTATAACTATTAGACGTGTTCGAAAGGCCAGGCTTGGATGAACCAGTTGCGACGATTGAGATACCGCCGATTAATCTTAAACGTCAGCTATTCCTCAATCGCTTGTACTGCTGTCTATGAAGAACAACAAAGTGCTTAATTTGTCCTAAGGGTAAAAACGGTGACTGCATAAGTAAGAATACAGTTTACTCAACCTCGTGGTCTAGCCGATGAAACATAATTTTAAACCAAATACCCCACTAGAAGCGCACACGACACGGACACATGAGTGGGTGAGTTCGATGTAAAAGTAAATAACCCTGCGCAAGATCGTAAGACCTCGATGCGCAAGGTCCATGAGGCGTTTTGGAGCCATTGAAGAATCCCCATAAGGATCGTAAGATGAGTGCCTCCTATCAGGCATGATTGCGGCCATATCTTGGATCGATTTTTACGGATCTAAGCCAGGTACACACCTCGTCCATGTAAGACTCAGTGCGGCTGGTCTACATATTTAGTGGATAACATAACAACAGAACGATTAGTCAAATTTAGCGATTATTTTATGATTTAAAATTCCTCAAATGTCTGCTTTTTTCTACTCTTTTTTTTCTTTCTCCTTTGGTTATAGAAGTGTTTGACTAAACTGATGTAGCTCAGTTGGACTCTTTGAGGCTCTGAGGAAGGTAAGACTGCCGAAACGTTAGCCGCCGATACGATTTCTGTTGTACCACGTTGTACAAAAAATAAAAGCGTATTAGCGACCTCGTGTTTGTCGAAGCAAAGATAATCACGGAATAATTCAATCAATTCCAGGTTAATCGATAGTCGGTCTTGGGAAAAGTTGATTTATGTAAACGAATGTTCCGATTCTACAAAACACTAACAGCGAGACACAGTTTATTTTAATCCTCTTTACAAAATGGAACGTGATTATAGAAAGTCATGGATTATTGCTTCCGCTTTCCTTGAAGCGTTGAAGCTCAAGTTCCCGTTCGATCAGTTGGAGTTCCGCTATGGCGAAAACTAATCTTCCTTCTTGCATACTCGAATTTCTGATATTGCGCAGAGGACCAGCACTGTGAGGGCTAGATTAAATGAAAGAGAAAGAATTGTTATCCAATTTATAGATTATTATGTAATAATATAAGAGTTGAACCTTACACTACGCCATAACGTCAAATTCCGTCAGATCTTCTCCACACCAGCGACAACGCAATACCCTTCCGATCGCTGCCCTTTGCGGCACAAAAGTAGTCATAGAGTTCCTGAAGTCAAAAAAAATTGTTATTCTAACGAGGGCCAAAATAACTATGCGATGATTTGGTGATTAATACAGCAGAAACTAAACGTTTTCAATGCCCATAGCTAATGACTAAATGAGAGCACTGTATTTTTCTACAAGTGTTTTTTATTTTGAAAATAACAACAGTGGTCCTAAGATAAATACTATAATGAAACTTTAAACCAACCTTGGGTGCGTTGTTATGAATTTCCCGCAAGGGGATGTATTGGCCAATAACACTTCCATCTGGGCGCACAAAGATAACAACACCAACAACTTTTCCAGTTATTGGATGTTTCATCACTAGGCTAACTTTCACGGCCTGAAAATGCTGCAATAAAAAATCGGATAACGAAACCAGAATCAAAGAATTGTTTCATAGCAAAACCTTGTATCCTCTGACGAATCCGTCTGATTTTCCGGAGACGTATCTGAATCCGTAGTGTGTATCGTCTCCCTCAAAAGCAAATTTATTAGAAACAGAATAATTGAATAAAAAGCGCAAAAATGCTTGGTAATTGTAGACAAAATTGAAGAAAGAGCTGTGCTTACTTCACCATTGCTTGGGCAGAAGTTTGTCTTGGAGCCTTTAACAAAGTGATCTGGAAGTTCTGGGTGTATACTCATGTTTTATTTATTTCAAATTAAAGAATAATCTAGAAGCACAGTAAGTTCAGGATGATTATTATAATTTTTATCTCAGTGTTGAACATGAGCGAGGTTTTCATTGTTCTTCTTCAGAACAACTTTCTGATAGACGGAGAATGAAGGCATAAGAAAATATTGTTATGATGATGACAGCTTTTAGGACATGTACAAAACTGTCACGAAAGTGAGATTTTACTGAGGAATAAAATTATATTTCCATGAAACTGCTGCTCTCTATTGGCCTTTGCGCCATCATCAGCTGAGTCAAAGAAATCTGAAAAGCTCGTGACCACTTTGTAGTTCGATTGTTTGGCTTTCTTACTTTCTTCACAATGAATGAAATCGAACTCTAATCATTAATGTACATTAATATGCCTTCTTCATCAACGTTTCTGAATCGCTTTTTATGAATTGTAAACTTTTTGCTTTGCTGATGTGTTTGTTACAAATGGCAATTTTGATAACACGCTCCAGTAGCCCTTCGCTGGACGAATGTTATCCTTTTACGTTCTAATACTTTTATTTTTCCTTTCTCAATTGATTGAAGTTTAAAATGAGATTTTATAGTTTATCTATAGTTTGAAAGTAAGATTTTGATGGTGGGAACAAAGTGTAGCTATTCATCAACAGTTATGCTATGATATTTTTCTACGCTACCTGCCACTACATCTTCATGTGCGGGTCCCGGTATGCCTAGCGTATAACTTATTTTCTCGTAAGCACCGTCTCGAACGTCTTCGCTCATTTCATGCGTTGTCCCAGCGGTTGCTTGTGAAATTCGCCTTTCTTCTGAATATTATAGAATGTTAATCGTGTTAAATATCACTTCATTTTAAAGACACCTAAGTCAAAACGTTCCTACGTGATTGCAAGAGTGTGGAGTGGCCGAGTCTACTTTATGCTTACTAATATCCTGCGTGAACAATCAATCGCCTACAGCCCTTCACGCAGTGATTCTTTTTCATATACTTACCCACTTGCACACTTGGACGGTTCGTCTTCACGAAGTGTGCAAAGCCCAACACATTTTCCGTTTTTCCATATTGATCAGATATAAAGAACCTTTTTGAAAGAAAGAGCTTAAGAAAATTGGTTATTTAAGTCACAGCTTGAAATCTCAACTAGGAACTGATTTCTTCAAAAACTGACAAAGGAATGGAATTTTTCGAATGTACTACCGCTTTTTTCATGACAGCATCGGTTGCAGACGATAGCATATTTCAGTCTGATGAACTGAATTGAATAAATGCAACCTGCGAATGTCAGGCCTTTACTGGTTATTCGCGAGAATAAGTAAATTGAAGAGACCAGAGCACAGACAATGACAGTTTCCCCAGTCAAGCAAAGTCAGCCCAATACACTGATCCTTCCTTGGAGACGGCGTTTGCAGGATGAAATTGAGTTTTGGAAAACGATTTGCGTGAATTCTCACCGCCTGCTCTCTGGCTCTGTACCTAGAAATAGGAAATCAAACGAAACTGACTAGTAAAGAGATAACTACTGCAAAACATACGTTGGCGTCTTCCACTCTAGATGTGCTCGGACTCAGCGCCTATAAAGAGAGTATAGATATTGCTTAAAATTCGCATTCAGTTTATTTTTAAACAACAAAGATCTACAATAGTAAAACTACCAATATCTTGACTCTTCCACGGTTGGTTTATTTTTTCCATCTCACTGTGAGGAAGATCATCTCATCACATGCTGGTTTGACTTGATGGAAGGAATTATAACTAAGATAATGTGTGAAAATACACCTGTTTTCTTTCCATCGATTTCCCTTGCCGCCTTCGCTGGCTTCCTTCCTGGTATTTTTTCAGTCGCCGTTTTGCTTTGCTTTTCGTACCGATCAAACTTCCTAATTAGCTCAGGGCACTTCTGAATGAAAGACGAGTAAAACTACTGAGCATTGATACAACGTGTTATTAACCATCTAAATAACGGGAAAATAATATGCAATACAAGGATAACTTAAGTAGACACAATTCTGCGGAACGTTTTCCCAAAAATGCAAAAAACCGCACCATGTCATCCTCGTGGACGAAATTTTCGGGATCGGATGATATCGGGTATCCAACCCATTTGACGTGATATACGTTGGAACCATCGTCCTTGTCTTGTGAAAGTAAACACAAATATATAAAATATAGGACAATGATTATTGCATGAAAATGAAGCTCACCTTATAGTTGATACCTACCACCCAATGCTCAGATCTAAGCCTCTAATAAGAGCTGGCGTCAAAACATGTCGGCCAATGTGTCTTCAGTACTCTTGGTCAAAAGTCTCACATGACATAGTTTTTGTAAAACTGGTGGAATGTTTTTCCAACTCATTGATCAGTAAATACCCTTGTTGAGGTAGGCAATGCAGAGCGTTACTGATCAGCAACCATTTCGTGCAGAAAGACAGTTTTGTGCAGATTAAGAAGCACAAAACACAGTTTTTGCTTTGAAGAGTAGCACATTGGGTTCTGCTCGCTGTTGGGATTTGCTTGACAACGTATCGTCCTTTTCTGGATAGAGGGTCGCGCGTTTGACATTCAGAGGATTTTGCTCTCTATCGGGTCTTGCTCATTGGCTCTTGTTCATGTCTTCCTCCATAACTTTAATATTCTATCATAAACAGTGGCGTTTCTGATCTTTGATTGTTACTGAAGGCCGACTTTGAACTTGCTCACTCATTGACATGACACGAGTGGATTGTTGTTATGTGAACGCACTTATAAAATCTTTTCATGAGTTTTGGTGTTAGAGCAATAAACGCTAGATTCAGTACTATTTATGGATCGGTGGTTTTTATTCCATAGGCATAATCTGTGTGATTTTTACATTGAAGCTGTTTTTTAGAAAAGTCCCCATAGAGCGCTGTTAGAGTAAGAAGAAAATCATGTTTCGCACTCGAAGTGATTACCTCTTTGGCTGAACCTTACAGCGTCTATTCGATATTGTGAAAATCAGAATAATTTCGTACCTATAGGAAGATAGAACAAATCCTCTTCAATAGTCTTCATATAGAAAACCTAAAAATTTTCCGAAAAAGGTGAGAAACTCCCAAATAAGTAGGGAAAATCGCGCGACTCTCGAATGACACGCTCTTTCGAGGCGGTAATTAAAATCGCTGGTTACAATATACTTAATTGAAAATTTCTTCTAACCGGAAAAAGGCCCAGGCTTTTGTACAAGAAGTGCAGAGAAGATTTGGTTTTGACGTTTGAAAGTTGCGAACTTTTTCCTTTGTTCTAGATAGCTAAATAAACCTGCCATAAAGTTTAAGAGACGAGCTAACTACTTCGAGTAAGAAACGTGATTTTCTTCTTGTTCTGACAGGCTCTATGCGTTTCAGAATCCAGTTTGAGCAACTGAATTTTCGAAAATTGGGCTGTCAAGTATCTATCAGCAATCCATGTCTAGTATTACAATTGATGTTCATTTCCCTGACACCAAATTTGATGAGAAAACTTATTGTAAGAGAGAGACTGAAATTAATCCAAAGACGCCTTTGAGAAATAGCAGTAGACGATATCAGCTTCAAAAGGAAATTCTATTATAAGAAAATAAGCAAAATAAAACAACTTACGATCCGATCGAGAATCCTCTCTACCTCGTACAGGCCTCTGCAAAAGCAATACAATCTGAGAAGTGTAAAAAAAATCAGGGCAAGAATTTGCTACTTACTCAGCCCAATCATCTGGCGAAGTGTTCCCTTCCATGGTTACTGCTTGAAAACAATTGATAATTAGGTGTATCCTAAATTCATATCGATTGCAAAGTGATCGTCTGGAAATTCGCTACAGACAGGCGACAGGCAAGATAGAATCACAATGATGTAATTTCCGTCCACCTAATCTCAACTATCTTTGCGACCTGTGAGGGATAAACAAACGTGAAGCTACGCCGTTTCATCACTTCGTAGCTTAGAATATAAACAAATTGGAAAAAGATACGGATATGCAGAAATTCGGAGTAATTGTGGATATTGCGTTAAGAAATCAAAATTTGTCAATATCGACGACGAACGTTTTTTGGAGTATAAGAAGCCCTTTACGACACAAGGTTTTTCCATTCTGGTTTTTTATCAATACTGAAGAGAATATTGACCATGAAAATTGACAAAAAAAAATTTTTTGTCTTCACTTTAAACGATTTTCTGTATGATGTGTGTTGAGTCAAAGTTTGCCAGCTCGGTACGGCTGCTGCAGACCTCGAACATGGGTAATTAGGGATTTAAACATATAAGTGGTTTGAACAAGATAACGAAGGAATGAATGGGTTAAGATGACCAAAATGATGCATATGAGTATTGAAAGTGAGATTATACACGACCTCGTGATGGCTGTTAGGGCATGTACGGAACGAATGACATAAGCGAATACAATTTAACGTAGAAAAGCAAAACCAAGGTGGTAGCACAAGAAAAGATGGGCACAAATGTCTGCGCGAATAGATAGTTCGTCTGTGTACAGTCTTGGAAAAGCTTTTCTTGTATGAATTTGTGACAACGGGCATATTCAGTACGTTGGAAGACCGACCGCTGGCACATAGAGACTACTATTAGACTCTTAGTGTCGAGCTGACATCTTCATATTGACTGTGCATCTGTGATTGAAGTTGTACAAGCAATTACACTTCTCAATCAATTGTAAGTGGCTGTAGCTAACAGAAATACAGGGCAGTGACATAAAAAACTCGTACGACGTTGGTACCTTCTTTCTTTTCCTCAAAACTCTATGGCTAACGTTTCGGCGGCAACGCCTTCATCACAGCCTAGACGCATATATCATACCATATCTGATTATTCGGTTAATATTTCGCCTACGTCAAGAAATGTAGTAGAAGAGAAATCAACAGTCTTAGTCATTTTGAGAAACTCCACCTTGTTTACTTTTAGCGAGACCATTTTGTTATGTAGTCTCTTTCAGAAATGTGAATTTGAACGTTCAAAAATGTAATTCAGTTCTCCCTAGGTTTCTTCCGTGTAGACTTAATGTGTTCTCGCTGCCTCTTAAAAAAATCAAAACACATGTCCACCTCCTCCTGTGTCGAGCAGATGACAAGACAATCATCTATGTATCGAGAGTGGAGTAATGGACCACGACTGAGAACTGGAGCTTCCACATTGGACATAAAAGCAATGGCAAGGCATGGAACCAATCGTTGCGCCACTGCCAGCCCTCTCATTTGTGCGAAATATTTTCCCGACCGCCTAAAGATTGAACAACTCAGGCGCTCCCGCAAAAGAGTCATGAGTTGTTGAACTGACATGCCAACATATTATTCTACTCCATTTTCTACCAGCAACTCGTGAATTGCTTGTAGTGCGGAGTGTTCGAAACGTTCGTGTAAAGAGCAGTAACATCGAACGATTCCATTACATACGCTTGATGGCTGTGCACTAGGTGTTCTAGGAAAATAATGGTGTTAGGTAGATGCGTAACAAAGCGTTAGTTAACCGCGTTGTAATGCAAAAGTAGAAAGACTAGGTTTGGAACAACAGAGATTGGCATTACCACCACATTCTTTTCCAAGAACGTTCTTCAGACAGCAACAACCTGACATTGAAATTGACTCGATTTTCCGTCTTCGTACACTAAATAGGTACCGATCGAAAGAACTGATTCGAACTCAATTCAGGAGCAAAAACATGGCATGCGCCAGGTTGCATTGCGCGAGATCGTTATTGTAGTGATAAAGATAAGGATTTTGTAGTTATTTCTCGTCAGTGGATGTTGAAATAACAGAAAAAACATCTTCAGTTACCCTTTATCGATCATCCACTGAGGAGGAAAATACATAAAACCGAAAGTTAATTAGAGGATGGGTCAAAATGGCAAGAGCAGGTGGTGTACAACATTCGATAATCCGTCAACTTGAGAATGATTTACCAACCTGTCACGTTCTACATACACATTCATCAAAATACATAAACGTCGCCAATTCGTTCGGAATCGCCTGTACGACCGTTTGTGTAAGAGTGACAATTGTAAAGTATGCCCTAATGTTAGAGAAGGAGATCGCGTGACTTCTGGTACAATATATCTGATCTCGTGCACAACTTGTGGCGATGAATACATTGGCTAGACAGGAAGACCACTTTGGATCCGTGGCAAAGAACACTTAGATGGGAAAGACAACAGCAAAACAAGTAAGCCTTTGGGGGCAAACAAAGTGGAAAAACATGACGATACGGGCTTTGATGTGGCAATGAAAATCCTGAGACAAGAATCAAAAACATAGACGCAAAAAACCCTTGAGGTTTTTTGGATAAACCGCAGAAGACCAGAAATGAATAGCAGGGGAATGCTTAAACATAACAAGTGATACGGCACCTTATCTCAAATTCACCTTCTAATCTGAGTGTGGTAGATTTTGTAAATTGTGCCACACTAGACTGGTGACAGCTCTTCGCGAAAGTAAACAAGGTGGAGTTTTTTTAGAACAACTAGACTGATGATTTCTTTCCTACTATATTTTTCATGCTTGCAATATTAACCGAATAATCATATATGGTATCAAATATACATCCAGGCTCTAGCGAAGGCGTTTCCGCCGAAACATTAGCCATCGAGTTTAAGGAAAAGGAAGAAAGTACCAACTTCGTGCAAATCTTAAATAAAGAAAAGTACAATTCGTGACAAATTTTGCATTTCTTCAACCATGCCGAGGTTTGGAGATAGTTGAACTTGCAAGTAACATGAAAGCTGTTTGAAATTTTTGGCAGTTAGAGTCTGTTATAATCTGTAATCCAGCGGGTACAAAACTACAGTAACTTTACAGATTTAAGCCCTCCCAGAGATATAATACATAACATCAATTCAATGTCGCTCGGAATCTCGAGAACATTTTTTTACTGCCCTAACGCATGCAGCAGAAACCTGGTCGCTACGTAAGCAGGATGAAGGATCAGTTGACGTTACTGAACGCGCAGTCAAAAGGTCGATGCTAGGAGCATCTTGTATCCCACGAATCAGAGAAAGGTTCCGAAGTTCCGACCTACGTCAACGATTGAAGATCGGAGGCGCTGTTCTATACGCCAAGACATTGAAAATAAGGTGGGACGGACGCGATGCGCTTCAACGACAACCGATGGACGAGAGCCGTCACAGACTGGATTCTTCGGGACATCAAGCGCACTACAGGAAGACCACCGACCCACTGGTACAATTTCTTTGCGAAAGGTATAGAAGAAAAACATGATCCTCAGCGAATCCTTAGAGCGAGGAGGACCCACTGGGCCACTCTTGCACGGGATAGGGAAAAATGTAAGTGTTGTTGGTACCCGCTCGAGTCACATGAGGATCAGCGGGACGACAGGTGACACAGGTGATGTCTCGGGATCACCATCTTCAAGAGCTGCTTAACGATCGATGCAGTTGATCAGTACGAATGATGCGTTCTATTACTAGTTGAAAGGAAGTTCTTTCCTCTGATCAGCCCCACTATAGATTTGTTGCCGACGACTTAAACGCCGTGATAGGAAAGGCGAGCCCAGGCAATTACCGCATCTTTACGGATTAGGAGGAAGACACGGTAACAGAGGCAGTCTTGGAGGACCTTTCTTTCTAGCAGGCCTCTTCAATGAAAAGTCATTTCCTTGAAGGTGAAGACTATCCCGTGTCCCTAGGATTCAACAAAGGTACGATACATGCATGATAGACCATATTCCCATGAACACAAAATGGTGCTCAGTGACACATCTGTAGTCCCATCACCTCGTTTAGCTCTGATCACTGCCTACTTCAGGCCCGAAATTCGACCAGCCAAAAGCTATTGTAGCCCATAAGCCATAAGCCCAACTTATTTATAATGAGTCACCCAAAACCAGGGACATACAGATATTACCGATGATAAAGAAGATTTGACCATCTTACAAGCTTATTTCTGAAAGATCTAACACTAAAATCGAGGTCACCGTCAGCTCCTCAAACAAGGAAATCAGATAGCAATGCCATTAGCACAAAAATTCCGACAAAAATCAATGATTGATCCTAACGCAGCACACTGATCATGGGTGTCATTAAGTGTTACTGCAAAATGTCTTTTCAGAAGGATCTACGACGGTAAAGGCGTAGGAGACTGTTGAAAGCATCACAAAAAAGTCTACCGAGAATTGCCGTCGCGACGTGTGCGAATAAATGTTTCGCCATCAGCCCTGACCAACAAGGGTGGAATCACTGGCACCTCACGTCATCATATAAAATTGACAACGGAAAGCAATCAACCATTTTTGTTTTATAACCCCCCTACCAACACCAAACTCGTTCTAAAAAAAGAGCTGAATTTTTGTCCTCTAAGGTTCAAGTTGCGACAGAAAGCATGAAAAAAGCACAGCTTCAGAACCCGACAACACCACCACCAACTTCCGTGGTGCTATAAGTCGCACGCCGCGATGCTTATATCTCTGAGCCAATATAGGATCCCTTTTTGATTATGAAAGATTCTTGAACGAGTTAAGAACATCGCTCACAGACGCACTATCAAGATGAGAGACCAAAAGAGGCTTTGGAACTAATATCTGATTTGCTTCTTTAGTGCATCTTACAAGCTCTTCACAAAGCTTATCCAATTATACATTCAGCTGACCAACTAAGATTAATGCAAAAAATTTGCTGTACAAACCACATTTAAACAGTGTCGATGAGCGTACAAGAATATCGGGATCATCTATATCTAGTCGTGACTCTTGCCGGCAGTGGACTAATGTTTGCACCAAAAAAGGTGCCGGTCTCTCAGCAATTGTCGATCAAGGCCTTACATGTAAACTTTATCATTTTACCATAGAAGCTGTACCACGAAGACACAGTTTTTTCATTGCGTTTTACCGCTCCTGAAGAGTGACTATTTTAATCTCGAAAAAGGCAACACCATAACGTCGAAAGTGTTTATCGGCATGCTGTAATGTACATAGTTACTCGATGGGAAAGAAGAATGCATGTGGACTAGTGAGAACTTCTGAATCAATCTCTTTTCGCTGAAGGCATGGGTATATTTTTGAGGGATCGCCAGCTGAGCAGAGACGATGGCATGAAAAAGGATAGAACTTTCTCTACTACTACTACTCAATAACCCAGTTTAGGGTTCGCTTTGCTCCTGCATATTGACATCTACTTCTGTACACGTAAGGCAGTTGAAAGGGAGACTTCAAATCACTATGACCTTTTTTGAGCCATTCAGTGAGGCTACCATCGATGAGACTCTAAAATCAAAGCTCACTTTTTTGATTCAGCAAGCCTGTCAGTGCTCTGTCATACAGCAAAGACGTGAACACTCATATCAAGCAATTCGAAAACGCTGTGCACTACTCAAAGAGCGCTTGGAAAATGTCGTAATGCAACACTCGGATTTATGTAGCCTAACTAATTTTCGAGACCTAGATATATTCACATTGACAGCGAAAGATAGATGAGCGTCGAATGAGAGGAACGGACGACATATGAACAAGAAGAAGTGTAGTCTAGACTCCTCAAGAATTCAGGCGCCCTCGGGACTACGACCTACGCGTTGAGGATTCGACGTGAATCTTGCACTCGCCACTACGTTTGAATTAAATCATTGCGCTGAACGATTATTGGATCAAAGAAAGAGTCAAACGTGTGCATACGTGAGCTGAAGTCCACAGAACTCGCGAGAACGGGTGGTCCAAATAGGTAAATAGGTAATGTGCAAGTGATGAGTGAGTTGAAGTGCCGTGGCTGCTAGGAGATATTAGAATATGACCACACACTGGCCAAGGAAGCCCCCGTGAGCTGACTCACTTGAGATCTTCATCTCTATGAACTGACTTAAATATGACAATTCAAAGCGATTTTTTTATCTACTCAATTGATTGGGTGTATAAGGTTAAGACAGTCTCAATCAAACATATTCTTGCAATCTCTGAGATCTGGGCTTTAAAGTGCTCACTAGAAGATTGAGAAAGAATTTTCAAGAAAAGCATTTAATATTGAAGGCACAACCGGCAACATAATCAGAAACCACAGGCGAACATGCAGGAAAGTCATCAATAGCAGTTAATTACAATGGTTATGATTTCAAGTGACGCAAGGAAACGAGAGACCGCAGCGATACCCATTCATAATAGAAGAAAGAGAATGCAATATCTCAGAAGAAAACGGAAAAAAAAAACGAAAAAAAAACCAGGAAAAAGAGGAAATAAATAGACAAAATGAGGGAGTGTGGAGCGGCTCATATGAGGTGCGCACTCGGCGTCGGCCAGTCGACGAATGAACGACCGATCTCTGGAAGCATCGCGAAGTCCGTCGATACGAAGGATTTACTTGAAACATGTTAACGCGCGAAATCTAACTTTGTGGGCGGTGCTCAAAACTCAGCAATTGTCGTGCCACAAGGAAGATGTTTATCGATCGGGATCGATGGAAAACCCTGAGGGCGAGAAAGGGGCTGTTAGTCCCTTTGCTGATGAGGTGCGTTCCGACCCTTTACAAAAAGCCATAGCATCGGCAAGGCTGCAAGGCCGATACACGTGTACTGGGCTGTACCAGAGTCCATCAACAGACGATATGACTTGGCTCAAATAACAATTTTGAGAAAAATTTTAGTAAATACGTGGAATGTGTTGAAGCAGTTTCGAACCAAGCATACAGTACATGTACTAACCTCCTCCACACCCAGTAGCTTGCCACCTTTCCGCGGCAACGAGGCATTCCTAGGTGTCGTTCATTCTTAATGCAGACGGTTAATCTTTTCAGTAGATTTTTCAAGCTGAAGCATAGTTTAAAATTTCATTTTGAACATTCGACTACGAAGAACTTCTGATAGCACAATAGAGAAATGTTTGAGTAGGTTTTTCATTGCATGAATTGAATATAAAATCGATTAGAGTTGCAAAAGTCGTTGAACAATAAACATCTGAAGGCTGTAATAAAAGCTGATCTCTGCTGGATTTACCTCAACCTAATAGGCTGCGCACAGACCTCATATCGTGTCGGTTTCCAAAATGATTTTTGCAACGAATCTGCATGAATTTGGTATCATTCAATTGCGTATTTTCTTGTGAACATTTCGGTATAGAAGTTGCCTCTACTTGCTTTGAAACAGAGCTTGTCTTGGGAACAAACCCTTACTACCATGCATGAATGCCACATAGGCAAATGGCTGGTGAAGTGGCGCGTAAGATAAGTGAAGCTTGGGGCGATGATACGGTTGCAGAAGGGACGTCTAGGAAGTGATTTGCGAAGATCAAAGCTGGAGAGAACAGTCTGAAGGGCCATTCGCGCTCGAGATGTCCGCAGAAATGTGACCGTGAAGCCGTCCTTGAGATAGTCGATGAGAATTCCTCAATGACATGCCTA
Organism: Parelaphostrongylus tenuis; assembly: GCA_019055375.1. Taxonomy (NCBI): domain Eukaryota; kingdom Metazoa; phylum Nematoda; class Chromadorea; order Rhabditida; family Metastrongylidae; genus Parelaphostrongylus; species Parelaphostrongylus tenuis. The sequence goes on from JAHQIW010005374.1 coordinate 15,191, forward strand.
ATGCTTGTCGAGGAGTTCGATTGTTGCTTTCAAAGCCATCGCCAGCAATTTGCATGAAGTGAGTAAGGTGTGGAGCATGTGAAGTGACTGAAGTTGGAAGGAGAAGCGGTGCTGAAGCTTTACAATGCGCATCGCTGCATTATCATTTTCCTCTGCTCGCCATTCACGCATGAGTAGCAAGAGAATTTGTTACAAAACAGTTCCGTTTGTGAGAAAGCACAGGCAAGTTGCACACTAAAATACTTGCAAGACAATGTGGAACTGAACGATATTGAAACGATGCAATATAAATGTAGAATTATTTAAGAAAGCCGAAACGGAACGGACACTTTTCAGCCTGTTATATCGATTTGTAATAGCTGCATTCGGGTCAATCTATTCCACTGTTCCAAATTTGAAATTAAATCACACAAAAGAAAATAGGCACTAAATTGAGGAAACCAAGCAAGAACGACTCTTATGTCATCTGAATCCGTCAGTAGAGTTAATTTTCGTTGAGGTGAGCTTCTTCACGGTGTAAAACTAACCAGCCGATAAAAGTTTAATAATCAACACATTTCTTTTAAAGCTTTCATATTTGATGCGAAGTGATGGACATCGGATCTAATTGGCTCGGCTAATAGTCTTTCTTGAAGATAGTCAAAACAATGACTAGAAGAGAGAATCGCCTATTGGAACTGGCTCTTATATATAAGCGGACAGACTGGTTAAAGCTGTGAGGATTTCCTCCCTATTCATTCACATCGTTGTCCATGCCATGGCTTTTGTGAAGGGTCGGATCAGACCTCATCACTCAAAGTAATAGCAGCTCCCTTTCCCGCCCTCACGGTTCTCCATCGCGCCGATCGGTAAACATCTTCCTTGCTTCACGACGATGGACTTCTCGATGTCTCCAAAGATCGCTCTCTCATTCATCGCTTGCCCGACGTCGAGTGCGCACCTCACATGAGCAGTTCCAGATTCTCTCATTTTGTCTATTTATTTTCCCTGGATCTTTTTCTTACTCTTCTTGCTTTTTTCCGTTTTATTCCGGGATATTGCCTTCTCTGCTTTCTAGCATATATAGGTATCGCTGCGGTCTTCATTTTCTTGTATCCCTTGAATTTTTGATTACTGTGTAACTGCTATTGATGACTTTCCTGCATGTACGTCGAAAGTTTCTGATTATGTCGTCGATTGTGTTTTCAATATTACTCGCATTTCTGAAGCATTTTCCCTCAAACTTCTATAAGCATTCTAGAGCCCAAATTCCAGAGATTGCAATAATGTGTTTTGTTGAGACTGTCTTAACCTTTTACACTACCGTATCTGGCAAGCAGAAGAAAGAATCGTAGTTCGGATTCACATTGAGCAGAAGAAAAAAAAAACGTTATTCTACACGTCAGGCTATTGACACAGCCGAAAGGACAACTAGTGCGTTTCAAGGGCAACCGATATAGTAGGGCCGTTACTAGCTGGACTTCTGTGAATTTCAAACGCACAATAAGAAGTCCACCTATCTGATGATTTGATTTTTTCACAAAAAGTCAGAAACCAGTTGCGATGCTTAAGGAATTTCTGCACAGAGTAGGAGAACCAGGACTACTGTTGTGCGCGATAGTAAAAAAGTGTAGGTATTACTGGCGCCACTTGAGTCACTCGGCAATAAACGAGGCGACGGGTGAACAAAAGACCTTAATTCGTAAGCATTTCGCACATTTGTGACAAGCACTTTGTGTTGTCCAATTCGGCTACAATTTATTGTCAAAAACTCAATATTGAAATCATGTGCGCTTATGTGACAGCTTTAATCGAAGCACGTTCAGTATTTCAGGCTTGCTTTTTACCGATTTGAGATTTGATTTTAATGAGTTTTGTGCTCTAAGTCATGTGATGATGCTGCGAACCTACTTCATAAAGCTGACAAAGGTCGACAAATTGACCCAAGACTTAGGCGTCAATCGCTAGCTTTTGCACCCGCTGTGTGCGCAGAAACGGGACGCGTACAAAGTTAAAAGAATGGAGTTATCAAAGACATCTTTATTAGTCACGCGAGGCTGGTGACGGCAGCATTATTATTCGCAAAAACAGCACTACAGGTCGCTGACTGATGTTTCGTCAACCTCGCTTTTGTGGGAGTGTTGATTCACGCTATATCAGCAGTATCAGCGGCTGTCCAGACTTTGTAGGAGGTGAACTCGCCGCAAAATCAGCTGACGATGAGCACTACTATTACCGCTTATTCAATCAATGGAAATACCAATATCGCGTAAACTGAAAGAGATAAGCCTTCGATATATACTTATATTATTTCGATGAGATGTATAGTCGGAGTTTCGAATTGAAAAAAAAAAAACGCCCTGAACGCTGTTAGAGGAGGATGATCACTTCGCTTGATTTTTTTTTTGTCGCAAAACTTCAACAAAAGATATCTTGACTGCATAATTCAAGCCTTTCATGTGGTTGTTATGGCACTTACACAGTGCAAGACACGTGTATTGGTCCTCTTGGCCTCAGCTGTGGGACAGTGCCTATCGGTTTGATTAGTTTCTTGCAAGGAGACATGCACTCATATCTAGAGGAATTGATGCCGAACCATTTACGCTGTCCGTAAAGTGAAGACTCATCCATTGTGCACTGTTTTACAATCGATTGCTATTTGCTATACGAAGCACTGAATTTTAAGCGAGGTCTCAACAAGCACTCGAATATAAAGGTACTGTACAATTTACCAGCCACGAGCAATCGACTGTAAAACGTTTCACGTTCGATAATTTTATCACTTTACCCACTTTACGGACAAGGTATGTAGTTTGGCTTCAGTTTCACTATATATACCAGAATATCCCCATTCTACAACAATATCACCATTGACATAAGAAGAGGGGTTCGACAAGGCGATACAATATCGCCAAAACTATTCACTGCCACCCTGCAAAACGTCATGCGAACATTAGAATGGGACGAAATGGGAGTGAAAATTGACGGTCGACAATTAAACCATCTTCGCTTTGCTGACGATATCGTTCTCATAACACGAAACATCAGCTAAGCGGAGCGAATGTTGACTGATTTCGATAACGCCTGTGGAAAGATCGGTCTTCAACTGAATCTAACGAAAACAATGTTCATGAGGAACGGATGGGTTTCTAATGCTCCATTCACGCTCAACGGAACGACAATTCCGAATGCTCCAGTTACATCTATCTAGGTCGTGAAATCAACATGATGAACGACCTAGCCCCAGAGTTGAGTAGGAGGAAACGAGCGGCTTGGGGAACGTTTAATAGCATCGAAGATGTAGTGAAGAGGACAAAGAACATCCGACTCCGTGCCCACCTTTTCGACTCGACAATTATCCCTGCCTTAACGTATGCAGCAGAAACCTGGTCGCTTCGTAAGCAGGATGAAACCGTTATCGAACGCGCAGTCGAAAGGTCGATGCTAGGAGTATCCCGTATTTCGCAAATGAGACAAAGGATCCGAACTTTCGACCTACGTCAACGATCGAAAATCAGAGACGCCGTTCTACACGCCAGGATATCGAAAATAAGGTGGACCGGACACGTGATGCGCTTCAACGACAACCGATGGACGAGAGCCGTTACCGCCTGGATTCCTCGGGACGTCAAGCGCTTTAAAGGAAGACCACTGACCCGTTGGTCCGATTTCTTCACGAAAGCGATGGAAGAAAGATATGATGCTCAGCGAATTCCTAGAGCGAGGAGGACCCACTGGGCTACTCTTGCACGCGATAGAAAAATGGGAGAGTTGCTGGTACCCGCTCGAGTCACTCGACGATCAACGGGACGACAGGTGATACAGGTGATCCCTTGCTATAAGCTGAAATCCGCTGTCAGATTGTACAAAACTGCAAGTTAAGCCTCAAAACAGTGAGAAATAAAGATATTCTGAAAAAGATGGAAAAATAATCACATCACGTGTAGAGTTATCTTAAGCAGACAATCACGTTTGAGTCTCATCCAGTGATGCTTTGCGATGTAACTTGTGGATAATAATTTTTTAAGATCACTTCAAATTTTGAAACTATTTCTGGAGCCACGTGAACTAATTCTGCTGGCCGTTTTTTGCTATTTATATGTCATACTGCTATACTCTCTACATGTCTAACACGTGCGCAATGTATCTACTGCGCGGAGATATCCTTGCTAAGAGGAGTCGAGGTCGCACTCCTTACACGCGCCCTGAAGTGTAAGAAATTACTGAATGAGCAGGGTGGCATACTCAATTGTTCTTGAATTGTATTTGTGAAAAATCAAACTTTTGTTTCGAGCGTTTCTTGAGATATCGCTCATTATTCTATATTTCTGCCTTGTTATTTTTGAGAAGTGAAAAGGTCTGTCAAATGGAACTTCTGCAATACTCGCGTTTTGGCCTTCCACCTCCGTCGGTGTATCACACTGCCCTTTCCTAATTTCTCTAATTGATGGTGCGTGTAAAAAGTACAGTGTGAGCTCCTCTCAGCTGGAGATACCTCCGCGAATAAATGACTGAACCGCAAAGCACCGTGCAACTGACGAGGCTGGTTGGCAGAAACACATGTATTGCAACTGTATCAATGCCATTTGAGAGAGCTCATGCAAGGCTCAAAAATGATCCGTCAGATAAATAGAGTTTTAGCCAAGGTGTCAAAAAGCACCTGAAACGAAATCAATCGTCACGTGCAAGAATAGCCTAATGTATCTTTCTCGATCTAGTAATTCCTTAAGCAGCATAAATTTTCTTGAAAGTTTTCGTAAAAAAATCGAACTAGCGGGTTGGCAGCCTTACGGTGGAGCCTATGACATCTCGAAGAATCTACTCGGTAGCGGCTCTTGCCCATCGGTTGTCGTAAATGCGCATTACGTGTCCGGCCCACCTTATCTTCGATGGCCTCTAATGGAGAAAGGCCTCTTTGATCTTTGATCGTTGACGTAAATCAGAACTTAAGATCCTTTCTCTCATTTTTTTCATTTGTGAGATACGGAATACACGTGACATTATACTTCGATTGCGCGTACGATGAAGCTAGGTGATTTCTCATCCTGCTTAGGTAGCTACCAGGTTTCTGCTGCATATGTTAGGGCAAGGATAGCCGTTGAGTTGAAAAGATGGGTACTGATGCGGATGTTCTCTGCCCTCTCTACTACTTCCTCGATGCTCCTGAGCGCCCTCAAGCCGCTTATTTCCTCCTGTTCATTTCTGGAGCTAGATCGTTCATCATGTTGACTTCACAAACTAGAGAACCGCAAGTGGAGCATGCGGAGGTAAACGTTTCGCTGCGTGTGAATGGGGCATTTAAAACCTATCCCTTTTTCAGTCAGTATAATGACATAAGTGAAGGTATGGGCACCTTGATGCATTGTAGTTATTCATTACATATGACGACCAGTAGGAGGGAGATTTGAGATATCATCCACCTTTTGTCATATGACACACGGTTTTCCCTGGTGGAAGGGATACAGAATATACTCACTTAGATACTCGAACCTTGCGGCGTCTCTTAGCCCTACTTGAGTAATTTTAGTCACGATGGACGAATAGTTTTTACAATTTATCTATTTTTGTTTTTCTTTGTCTGATCATAAACATGGCACAGCGCACAGAGTGTCATTTTGTCACATCATCTCCAAACACTATGGCACGATTCGATGATGCAAAACAGCAATTTTGAGCTTCAAGCTCTCAGAGTGAAGCAAAGGTTTTCTTACTCAACCACTAAATTTAAAAAATTAAAATAAGTACATCCCAGGCGAGAGTGCATACAAAACATTTGTGAGGTTAGTAAGCTTTTTTTCAATGATGAGGGAATGAACAACATACGGGGTTACTTTTTCTGTTCATATTGGTTATGACAGAAGAGATCAGAGCTAGATGCCCTAAACAAAATATAATTGGCTAATCCATCGTCTCCTCAAAATATTCAAAACCACTGCTTAGTAGAAATATGAAGTTAAGCGCATGTAATCCGTCATCAGCGGCAAAATCTGCAGCGAGAAATACGAAAAATGGTATATAAGTTGGACATTTGATCAAGAGCAATATTCCAGTGTCCAACGGAGAATTTCAATATTCCATAATTAGTAATTTCCTTTACATCTATTTAATATGATGATATGCACGCGATTAAGACTGTTTTGATATTCTACACTATTCTATGATTGATGTTGCTTGAACATTTGCGTCACTATGAATCCAGATTGCCACTTACGAACGTCCATGTTTCGTCAGATTTCGGGAATAGCACTGCATCAGAGACAATTTTTGATCTAAGTCCCGTATATAAGCTTGAGCAGAATCATCACGGAGGATCAACGCCGCTTTACGTTTACTAACATTTAGATCCTCTTCTTCATTGTCCATTCTGTTTCTTTGGATGAACTACTAATATCAAACATGTTTAACACTCAGATGCAAACGTATCAGAGTCAAATACTGAAAGTATAGAAGGTTCATATTTCGAGGTCTATTGTAAACTCCAGCGTTATTTGACCGAGATTATGAGAATTATTCAAAAAATTGTGCTATCTATTTTAGAATGAGGTATGCGATATGCTTAGCGTTTGTGATCGCCTGCTCCATACTTCTGCCGATGGTAGCCTACGGGTAAGTTCATAGTAGATAATTAAGCTTTGGAAGCAATTCGCTGATCCTCAACTTTAACTGCTCTATGGACATCGCCTCAGATTGATCTGTTTGATCAAGTAATCATAGTATACCTTGTGGCCAAGTGCATGTGTGGTATTTTGGAGGTGATCGAGTGCACACCACACTTATCAACTTGTGCCGCCTACCAACGTAACAACTTAATGTTTTTATCCTCTCAGACAAAGAGAGGAATCTACTACAAAATTGCGTGCTTCAAGCACTTTTTCATTTTGCATGATTGCTATGCACTGATGTAGAAAGGAACGAAAAATTACCAGAAACAATGACAACTTTCGTGAGTTAAAAGTTGCCTTTATACTTTGAGTGTAGTGAGTATTCTGCTATCTGATAGTTGGATGTATTAAAAAGCTCAAGGTATGCATAAGCTTATCATAAGCATTTTTGACTATGGTGTCAGGTAAAAAGACATTTTGATATTACGAGACTAAACATAAAACTATCGTGTTAGGTAACTGTGATTTCCCGACAATATCTCAAGCCACAACCCTAATAGTTTACTGTATTACGACAGTTTTGGTTTCTGAGCTTCAAATTGCTATACTAAGTGTGGAAAAGGACGAGTTCGTTATCACAAAAGCTCACTAGAGATGCGAATAAGTTACAAAATTTTTATTTGGATGTTTAGTTTAGTGCAAACGAAATCTGAAAATCTTCACCGACTAGCTGGAAACGCAGGTTCAATGTAAAATTCTTTTTCTTGTCTCGAAAAAGCTGTCAATTATCTATGCTTCTACAGCTCAAATTTTGATACAATTTTTCTTAAAATTTCAAGTAAGAGCTTTCATGAATTCGCTGGCACCGGAACTGATCATACAAATACCCTAACCGTGATCTGCAGAATTTCATAGCCTACCGTACCTTCTATAATGATTTGTAATCTTGATAACAAAGATTCGTTTCTCTATAATTAGTTCAAATGAAGGCGATATTAACTGCATGCTCAACATATAGCCATCAAATCTTCACCTAACTCATCTTCCAATTTATAAAATGCTGTAAATAGGGCTGACATCTCGTAGTTTCACTATTGATGACTCCACGCTTCGCCATTCTATTTCGTGGATGATACATATTGTAGTTGTAACTTTCTGCAACTGAGAAAAAACCAACCAAGTCTAGAAAGGATATTAAAGGTTTTGAGCTGATAGGTTTAGTGGTAAATAGGCGCCTACTTCGTGCTATTGGGACTCATCAGTACCCCTCCCTCGATCCCCTGAGGTTCGACCAATCCCCTGAGGTCAATAGTTTTCTGAAGCAGTTGACGCCTACTAAAAATTCAAAAATTTTCTAAAATTAAAATTGCTCGACGTAAATTCCTCTAGGGGATTATCTGACGTCAGTGAATTGGCTTAGCAGAGGGAGGGTGGCTTATGAGTCCCAATAGGACGAAACAAGCGCCTATATACCAGCAGACCCATCAGCTCAAAATATGTAATATCCTGATCAGATTATATTGTTTTGAGCGGGTCTATGAAAAGCAGTCGATAGAAGAGGTTCAAATCTAAAGAGTCTGCAAATAATTTTAAAAAATCGTCTTCAGAAATCCGAGTGTCTTCCGCGCACCATCTGGAAGACTACTTCGATCCCAGAATCCAGGTCTGCGTCACCGCCAAATTCGGAGTCAAAGTCAATTTCAGAATCAAAATCCATATAAGTAAGTATATGAGTCAGGGCCAGTCTTGGTTAATTCAGCAGAGAATGTGACATATGATTGACATTATTTCTTAGCCAACAAGATAAATTGCTTCTTATTGTAGACAATATGGATTCTATCAAGAGTAACCAGAATGATATTTTGGGCAAATTATGTGCTCATATGTACCATTCACTAACAATTAGAATGAAGTAAATTTGGTTAAGACCTTATCTCTTTCAAGAACAAAGCATTACAGTCCAAATCCCGACTATCAAACTAACTACCGCCGCGGGAGTTAGAACGTGCGTGGAGAACCTCAATGGTAGTTCGACTAATGAACAGTGATATGCATTTGCAAACATGCGCTTTTAACTACGAACTGCGTCATATGTCATGTTCAGCATTGAAATAATAAACGATTAAGCATAAAGTGTTTAATGTTAATCAAAATCTTGGGTATGTACAATGTCGCATCCCACTCCAACAAAACAGGTAAGTGATCGAAGACATATTTCCGGAGTACAACCATTTACAATCTGTACACTAAGGTACATTTATGGCATCGGTCTGTTAATTTCCGTATCGGTGAAAAGCAAGCTACATGTCTAACTTGCAACTGTTCTGTGTATTCCAAAGTATTCATCTCTAACCACTACGACATGAAATCCCGTTCGACGTAAGAAATGTATGATTGCTGGGTGAAAGAAACAAGTGAAAACATACTATACTATGTCTGCAAAGAGGGACAAGAACGCTCTTTATAGAATCTACACGAAACAAGCATCGGATACTGCAGGAAACTTCATTTGTATTCGATCGTTAAGTGTTGTCCTTCAATCAGTTTAGGCCTATCGGGACTGCAAAATTGAATGTATTCGTCATGTAAACGAACACTCGGATCACTTCCTTACGCGGGAGATGTGTGGTCGGCGAAGTATTTTGGAGAAATTATCAAAGAAGCCAAGTGATTTTTGTGGAGAAGTTTCAGTTATGATGATCTCGGTTCGACGTGTCAAGTAATCATGGATGACTATCTAATACATACATCTACACTTTATATACAACTAAGAAACTATACAGTGGTGCAAAATGATGATTTTGAGAACGATTTTGTTGGAATGAAAAGCGAAGTCGTGCGTTGTTTGGCACTCACACAAAGACGTTTAATAAAACCCAATCACCAGCTAGGCCCTAGCAGAACATGATAATTTTAGCGGAAATAAGGGAATAGATTTAGCTACCAAACTCATTCTGCTTTCATTTCATCAACGAGCAGATCAGAATTCTCACAGCCACTTCTAGGAACGATTGATTTGGCCAAATTATACATCAAATTCTTCAATGCCCACTGCACCGAACATTATCAAGAATGAAATCCCAGTTTTATACATATATAGGACGACGCAGAAGTCAAATTACCAATGCATCCGATAACGGCTATATTACGAAGCGTTACTAAAAGCCAAATAACAAACAATACTCTGCTCATTACCTTCTCTCTCACTTCGTACACACAAAAAAGTGCCCGTGAAAATTATGTTCTGAACAGCAGGTGTTGTGTGTACTGGAAGAGAGAACAAAATGGAACCCTTGATAAAGGCTCACGGAATAGCCATTTCTGTTGACTACGATCTCATAAGTACTTCGTAGTATAAGTTTAGAGCAAATAAGGAGCATCCAAACAGTAGTAACGAAGACAAAGTTTCGTTTATGCTCACATCCTTTCTAAACGTAATAAATATAGCCATAAAACTCTATTCGGCTTACACATCGTCGCTGTACAGTTTGTGAGGCGTCATTGATAGATGGCCATACACGGTCTGCTGATTTTTATTTTGATTTTTTTCTGTGAAGAATGAAGTTGACCTTCGTTGAAGCTGATGAGTTTAGCTGTCGTTGAAACGGAATATCAGTGCAGGATAGTAGTAGCGAATAACCTTGACTGCCAATATCGAGTCGATCAGCTTCAGTCAGTGCACCTAATAGCTGTACTTCGAAATAGAGAGCAGGATGAGTGGGACCTTATTCTTGCTAGACTCTTCGTTTTGGAGCGCAGCATTTTCTCTAAATTTTACCTGAGAAGCTCTTACCATGTCGTGGCCATTATAATGGCTATTTTTCGCTGTGGCTATAATATCCCGCCATATACTTATCGATTCGACTCATCATCAGCTGTGTGGACAGGCGAATGGATAGAATAACGTGGTTTTCAGACTTAATACTAGTCCAGCTAGGAAAACACATTGCACCTTATCTCACCAATATTCAAATGTTCCTAGATTGTCTACGTGGCTCGTCTCCCACGGAATCTTTCGACGTGACCGCCTCTTGTAGAAACGTGTAGAGTGTGCCCACAGTGCAAAGCCATTTGTGAGCTTCTAAGCAAGCACGAAAGAACTACGAACATGAATGGCTTCTCCATTTAGCAGGTCACGGCTCTGCTAAAAGAGTGCCCTACACTTTTTATTGTTCAGATGATCTGAGAATGAGAGTCATTTTGCACGAATCAGAGAGCCGGACGACTAGCTCCAACCCTTGCTATAGCTTTTACATCCAACGTAGAACCACTACTGATCAATTTCCGTCCGATACTCTACCGTAGGTATATGGATGATCGCTTTCTGTCTGCTCAACGCAAGAGCAGATAAACACAGATGAGTTGTTGAATAGTCAGTCAGAGTGCATAAAGTTCACCTGTGAGAAACTTAAGACTAATTGATTTCCATTTTTAAACATTCAAGTCAACCTAATCGAGAACTCCAACAACAAAAAAATGGTACCGCAAACCAATTAACAAAAATCCTGGCTCATTACCCATCTTCTCATCCGTCGCACACAAAATGAGCACTTATAAAAAGCATGTTTTGAACAGCTATCAATGTGAGCACATGAGAGTAACAAGGTAGAACTCCTAAGCTTGGCGCAAAAAATAGCTATCATAATGGTTACGACATGGCAAGAGCTCCTCAGGTTAGATTTAGAGGACATTGGCGCCCCCAAAAGGGAGAGTCTGGCGAGAATAAGGTCTCCTTAATCCTGCCATTTATTTCGAACGAAGTGAGTGCAGCTATCAAACGCTGCCGTAAATAAACAGATTTGAATAATTTGGTAGCAGTAGTCGAGATAGCACCAAGTACACTAAAACGCCAATCTGTACGCAACCGACTGTATGACCGCTTCTGCGAAACCAGTGACTGCCAAGTTCGTCCAAACGGCAGAGACGGCAGATGTATGAGATCTAGTACAATTTACTTGATCTCTTGCGAGACATACGGAGATGAATATGTTGGCGAACGGGTAGACCACCCTGCATCAGTGTGAGAGGGCACCTGGATTGGAACGTAACTCACACCACCCAAAAACCCCACTAGATATGCATAAGGAGCAAAAACACGAAGGAGCAGATTTTGACGTATAATTCACGGTCTTCGTGCAGGAATCAAGGACATCCGCTCTCAAAACTTCGGATGCTTTTTGGATACATAGTAAAAGCCCAAAAATGAATCGCAAAGAGGAGTGCCTCGTGGTACGCGTGACCTCGCAAAATACCTCAGGTTAATCTTCTCAGCGTGAGCCAGACGCAACCTCATTTTATGCACTGCTCCAAGCGGCTGATTTTCAATGATTGATTGAAAAACCCAAAACATCTAAGCGGTGAGTTTTTTTGAAATGAACTTTTTTTACTATGCGATCCAGATACGTTTCATACGTTTTCTGTAAAGGTTATGGAGGTTTTTGACTGAATGATTTGCGGACCAAATTCACCTTTCCAGGCTGTGAAGAAGGAGAGCTTTGCCGAAACGTAAACCACTACGATTATTGTATAATTTATGCTGCACTACTACAAGGTATTGTTGTAATGCATCACTAACATTCAGTAAATACTATTATTATCACTTCGAACAGCTCAACAGAAAAATCAATTTTACAGTTTTTTCTATCACAATCGTTCATTACATCGCATATTACCGTCTTTACCGTTATTTTTGTTATTATTCGTCGCTTCAACGATTTTTTTTTGTGTATATATAGTAATTCCCCGAATTCGACATTTGTGGAAGAGTTCAAGTGCCTTTCATTGACGCTACATCACTTGGTGCACTGGCTGACGACTCGATATCGGCAGTCAAGGTTATTCGCTACTACTATCCTGCACTGATATTCCCTTTCAACGACAGCTAAACTCATCAGCTTCAACGAAGGTCAACTTCATTCTTCACAGAAAAAAAATCAAAATAAAAATCAGCAGACCGTGTATGGCCATCTATCAATGACGCCTCACAAACTGAACATGCGACGATGTGTAAGCCGAATAGACGTTTTATGGCTATATTTATTACGTTTGGAAAGGATGTGAGCATAAACGAAACTTTGTCTTCGTTACTACTGTTTGAATGCGCCTCAATTTGCTCTAAACCTATACTACGAAGTACTTATGAGATCGTAGTCACTAGAAATGGCTATTCCGTGGGCCTGTTATCGAAGGGTTCCACTCGCTGCGTCTTCCAGTACACACAACACCTGCTGTTCAGAACATAATTTTCACGGGCACTTTTTTGTGTGTACGAAGTGAGAGAGAAGGTAATGAGCAGAGTATTGTTATTTGGCTTTTAGTAACGCTTCGTAATATAGCCGTTATCGGATGCATTGGTAATTTGACTTCTGCGTCGTCCTATATATGTATAAAACTGGGATTTCATTCTTGATAATGTTCGGTGCAGTGGGCATTGAAGAATTTGATGTATAATTTGGCCAAATCAATCGTTCCTAGAAGTGGCTGTGAGAATTCTGATCTGCTCGTTGATGAAATGAAAGCAGAATGAGTTTGGTAGCTAAATCTATTCCCTTATTTCCGCTAAAATTATCATGTTCTGCTAGGGCCTAGCTGGTGATTGGGTTTTATTAAACGTCTTTGTGTGAGTGCCAAACAACGCACGACTTCGCTTTTCATTCCAACAAAATCGTTCTCAAAATCATCATTTTGCACCAATGTATAGTTTCTTAGTTGTATATAAAGTGTAGATGTATGTATTAGATAGTCATCCATGATTACTTGACACGTCGAACCGAGATCATCATAACTGAAACTTCTCCATAAAAATCACTTGGCTTCTTTGATAATTTCTCCAAAATACTTCGCCGACCACACATCTCCCGCGTAAGGAAGTGATCCGAGTGTTCGTTTACATGACGAATACATTCAATTTTGCAGTCCCGATAGGCCTAAACTGATTGAAGGACAACACTTAACGATCGAATACAAATGAAGTTTCCTGCAGTATCCGATGCTTGTTTCGTGTAGATTCTATAAAGAGCGTTCTTGTCCCCTCTTTGCAGACATAGTATAGTATGTTTTCACTTGTTTCTTTCACCCAGCAATCATACATTTCTTACGTCGAACGGGATTTCATGTCGTAGTGGTTAGAGATGAATACTTTGGAATACACAGAACAGTTGCAAGTTAGACATGTAGCTTGCTTTTCACCGATACGGAAATTAACAGACCGATGCCATAAATGTACCTTAGTGTACAGATTGTAAATGGTTGTACTCCGGAAATATGTCTTCGATCACTTACCTGTTTTGTTGGAGTGGGATGCGACATTGTACATACCCAAGATTTTGATTAACATTAAACACTTTATGCTTAATCGTTTATTATTTCAATGCTGAACATGACATATGACGCAGTTCGTAGTTAAAAGCGCATGTTTGCAAATGCATATCACTGTTCATTAGTCGAACTACCATTGAGGTTCTCCACGCACGTTCTAACTCCCGCGGCGGTAGTTAGTTTGATAGTCGGGATTTGGACTGTAATGCTTTGTTCTTGAAAGAGATAAGGTCTTAACCAAATTTACTTCATTCTAATTGTTAGTGAATGGTACATATGAGCACATAATTTGCCCAAAATATCATTCTGGTTACTCTTGATAGAATCCATATTGTCTACAATAAGAAGCAATTTATCTTGTTGGCTAAGAAATAATGTCAATCATATGTCACATTCTCTGCTGAATTAACCAAGACTGGCCCTGACTCATATACTTACTTATATGGATTTTGATTCTGAAATTGACTTTGACTCCGAATTTGGCGGTGACGCAGACCTGGATTTTGGGATCGAAGTAGTCTTCCAGATGGTGCGCGGAAGACACTCGGATTTCTGAAGACGATTTTTTAAAATTATTTGCAGACTCTTTAGATTTGAACCTCTTCTATCGACTGCTTTTCATAGACCCGCTCAAAACAATATAATCTGATCAGGATATTACATATTTTGAGCTGATGGGTCTGCTGGTATATAGGCGCCTGTTTCGTCCTATTGGGACTCATAAGCCACCCTCCCTCTGCTAAGCCAATTCACTGACGTCAGATAATCCCCTAGAGGAATTTACGTCGAGTAATTTTAATTTTAGAAAATTTTTGAATTTTTAGTAGGCGTCAACTGCTTCAGAAAACTATTGACCTCAGGGGATTGGTCGAACCTCAGGGGATCGAGGGAGGGGTACTGATGAGTCCCAATAGCACGAAGTAGGCGCCTATTTACCACTAAACCTATCAGCTCAAAACCTTTAATATCCTTTCTAGACTTGGTTGGTTTTTTCTCAGTTGCAGAAAGTTACAACTACAATATGTATCATCCACGAAATAGAATGGCGAAGCGTGGAGTCATCAATAGTGAAACTACGAGATGTCAGCCCTATTTACAGCATTTTATAAATTGGAAGATGAGTTAGGTGAAGATTTGATGGCTATATGTTGAGCATGCAGTTAATATCGCCTTCATTTGAACTAATTATAGAGAAACGAATCTTTTGTTATCAAGATTACAAATCATTATAGAAGGTACGGTAGGCTATGAAATTCTGCAGATCACGGTTAGGGTATTTGTATGATCAGTTCCGGTGCCAGCGAATTCATGAAAGCTCTTACTTGAAATTTTAAGAAAAATTGTATCAAAATTTGAGCTGTAGAAGCATAGATAATTGACAGCTTTTTCGAGACAAGAAAAAGAATTTTACATTGAACCTGCGTTTCCAGCTAGTCGGTGAAGATTTTCAGATTTCGTTTGCACTAAACTAAACATCCAAATAAAAATTTTGTAACTTATTCGCATCTCTAGTGAGCTTTTGTGATAACGAACTCGTCCTTTTCCACACTTAGTATAGCAATTTGAAGCTCAGAAACCAAAACTGTCGTAATACAGTAAACTATTAGGGTTGTGGCTTGAGATATTGTCGGGAAATCACAGTTACCTAACACGATAGTTTTATGTTTAGTCTCGTAATATCAAAATGTCTTTTTACCTGACACCATAGTCAAAAATGCTTATGATAAGCTTATGCATACCTTGAGCTTTTTAATACATCCAACTATCAGATAGCAGAATACTCACTACACTCAAAGTATAAAGGCAACTTTTAACTCACGAAAGTTGTCATTGTTTCTGGTAATTTTTCGTTCCTTTCTACATCAGTGCATAGCAATCATGCAAAATGAAAAAGTGCTTGAAGCACGCAATTTTGTAGTAGATTCCTCTCTTTGTCTGAGAGGATAAAAACATTAAGTTGTTACGTTGGTAGGCGGCACAAGTTGATAAGTGTGGTGTGCACTCGATCACCTCCAAAATACCACACATGCACTTGGCCACAAGGTATACTATGATTACTTGATCAAACAGATCAATCTGAGGCGATGTCCATAGAGCAGTTAAAGTTGAGGATCAGCGAATTGCTTCCAAAGCTTAATTATCTACTATGAACTTACCCGTAGGCTACCATCGGCAGAAGTATGGAGCAGGCGATCACAAACGCTAAGCATATCGCATACCTCATTCTAAAATAGATAGCACAATTTTTTGAATAATTCTCATACTCTCGGTCAAATAACGCTGGAGTTTACAATAGACCTCGAAATATGAACCTTCTATACTTTCAGTATTTGACTCTGATACGTTTGCATCTGAGTGTTAAACATGTTTGATATTAGTAGTTCATCCAAAGAAACAGAATGGACAATGAAGAAGAGGATCTAAATGTTAGTAAACGTAAAGCGGCGTTGATCCTCCGTGATGATTCTGCTCAAGCTTATATACGGGACTTAGATCAAAAATTGTCTCTGATGCAGTGCTATTCCCGAAATCTGACGAAACATGGACGTTCGTAAGTGGCAATCTGGATTCATAGTGACGCAAATGTTCAAGCAACATCAATCATAGAATAGTGTAGAATATCAAAACAGTCTTAATCGCGTGCATATCATCATATTAAATAGATGTAAAGGAAATTACTAATTATGGAATATTGAAATTCTCCGTTGGACACTGGAATATTGCTCTTGATCAAATGTCCAACTTATATACCATTTTTCGTATTTCTCGCTGCAGATTTTGCCGCTGATGACGGATTACATGCGCTTAACTTCATATTTCTACTAAGCAGTGGTTTTGAATATTTTGAGGAGACGATGGATTAGCCAATTATATTTTGTTTAGGGCATCTAGCTCTGATCTCTTCTGTCATAACCAATATGAACAGAAAAAGTAACCCCGTATGTTGTTCATTCCCTCATCATTGAAAAAAAGCTTACTAACCTCACAAATGTTTTGTATGCACTCTCGCCTGGGATGTACTTATTTTAATTTTTTAAATTTAGTGGTTGAGTAAGAAAACCTTTGCTTCACTCTGAGAGCTTGAAGCTCAAAATTGCTGTTTTGCATCATCGAATCGTGCCATAGTGTTTGGAGATGATGTGACAAAATGACACTCTGTGCGCTGTGCCATGTTTATGATCAGACAAAGAAAAACAAAAATAGATAAATTGTAAAAACTATTCGTCCATCGTGACTAAAATTACTCAAGTAGGGCTAAGAGACGCCGCAAGGTTCGAGTATCTAAGTGAGTATATTCTGTATCCCTTCCACCAGGGAAAACCGTGTGTCATATGACAAAAGGTGGATGATATCTCAAATCTCCCTCCTACTGGTCGTCATATGTAATGAATAACTACAATGCATCAAGGTGCCCATACCTTCACTTATGTCATTATACTGACTGAAAAAGGGATAGGTTTTAAATGCCCCATTCACACGCAGCGAAACGTTTACCTCCGCATGCTCCACTTGCGGTTCTCTAGTTTGTGAAGTCAACATGATGAACGATCTAGCTCCAGAAATGAACAGGAGGAAATAAGCGGCTTGAGGGCGCTCAGGAGCATCGAGGAAGTAGTAGAGAGGGCAGAGAACATCCGCATCAGTACCCATCTTTTCAACTCAACGGCTATCCTTGCCCTAACATATGCAGCAGAAACCTGGTAGCTACCTAAGCAGGATGAGAAATCACCTAGCTTCATCGTACGCGCAATCGAAGTATAATGTCACGTGTATTCCGTATCTCACAAATGAAAAAAATGAGAGAAAGGATCTTAAGTTCTGATTTACGTCAACGATCAAAGATCAAAGAGGCCTTTCTCCATTAGAGGCCATCGAAGATAAGGTGGGCCGGACACGTAATGCGCATTTACGACAACCGATGGGCAAGAGCCGCTACCGAGTAGATTCTTCGAGATGTCATAGGCTCCACCGTAAGGCTGCCAACCCGCTAGTTCGATTTTTTTACGAAAACTTTCAAGAAAATTTATGCTGCTTAAGGAATTACTAGATCGAGAAAGATACATTAGGCTATTCTTGCACGTGACGATTGATTTCGTTTCAGGTGCTTTTTGACACCTCGGCTAAAACTCTATTTATCTGACGGATCATTTTTGAGCCTTGCATGAGCTCTCTCAAATGGCATTGATACAGTTGCAATACATGTGTTTCTGCCAACCAGCCTCGTCAGTTGCACGGTGCTTTGCGGTTCAGTCATTTATTCGCGGAGGTATCTCCAGCTGAGAGGAGCTCACACTGTACTTTTTACACGCACCATCAATTAGAGAAATTAGGAAAGGGCAGTGTGATACACCGACGGAGGTGGAAGGCCAAAACGCGAGTATTGCAGAAGTTCCATTTGACAGACCTTTTCACTTCTCAAAAATAACAAGGCAGAAATATAGAATAATGAGCGATATCTCAAGAAACGCTCGAAACAAAAGTTTGATTTTTCACAAATACAATTCAAGAACAATTGAGTATGCCACCCTGCTCATTCAGTAATTTCTTACACTTCAGGGCGCGTGTAAGGAGTGCGACCTCGACTCCTCTTAGCAAGGATATCTCCGCGCAGTAGATACATTGCGCACGTGTTAGACATGTAGAGAGTATAGCAGTATGACATATAAATAGCAAAAAACGGCCAGCAGAATTAGTTCACGTGGCTCCAGAAATAGTTTCAAAATTTGAAGTGATCTTAAAAAATTATTATCCACAAGTTACATCGCAAAGCATCACTGGATGAGACTCAAACGTGATTGTCTGCTTAAGATAACTCTACACGTGATGTGATTATTTTTCCATCTTTTTCAGAATATCTTTATTTCTCACTGTTTTGAGGCTTAACTTGCAGTTTTGTACAATCTGACAGCGGATTTCAGCTTATAGCAAGGGATCACCTGTATCACCTGTCGTCCCGTTGATCGTCGAGTGACTCGAGCGGGTACCAGCAACTCTCCCATTTTTCTATCGCGTGCAAGAGTAGCCCAGTGGGTCCTCCTCGCTCTAGGAATTCGCTGAGCATCATATCTTTCTTCCATCGCTTTCGTGAAGAAATCGGACCAACGGGTCAGTGGTCTTCCTTTAAAGCGCTTGACGTCCCGAGGAATCCATTCGGTAACGGCTCTCGTCCATCGGTTGTCGTTGAAGCGCATCACGTGTCCGGTCCACCTTATTTTCGATATCCTGGCGTGTAGAACGGCGTCTCTGATTTTCGATCGTTGACGTAGGTCGAAAGTTCGGATCCTTTGTCTCATTTGCGAAATACGGGATACTCCTAGCATCGACCTTTCGACTGCGCGTTCGATAACGGTTTCATCCTGCTTACGAAGCGACCAGGTTTCTGCTGCATACGTTAAGGCAGGGATAATTGTCGAGTCGAAAAGGTGGGCACGGAGTCGGATGTTCTTTGTCCTCTTCACTACATCTTCGATGCTATTAAACGTTCCCCAAGCCGCTCGTTTCCTCCTACTCAACTCTGGGGCTAGGTCGTTCATCATGTTGATTTCACGACCTAGATAGATGTAACTGGAGCATTCGGAATTGTCGTTCCGTTGAGCGTGAATGGAGCATTAGAAACCCATCCGTTCCTCATGAACATTGTTTTCGTTAGATTCAGTTGAAGACCGATCTTTCCACAGGCGTTATCGAAATCAGTCAACATTCGCTCCGCTTAGCTGATGTTTCGTGTTATGAGAACGATATCGTCAGCAAAGCGAAGATGGTTTAATTGTCGACCGTCAATTTTCACTCCCATTTCGTCCCATTCTAATGTTCGCATGACGTTTTGCAGGGTGGCAGTGAATAGTTTTGGCGATATTGTATCGCCTTGTCGAACCCCTCTTCTTATGTCAATGGTGATATTGTTGTAGAATGGGGATATTCTGGTATATATAGTGAAACTGAAGCCAAACTACATACCTTGTCCGTAAAGTGGGTAAAGTGATAAAATTATCGAACGTGAAACGTTTTACAGTCGATTGCTCGTGGCTGGTAAATTGTACAGTACCTTTATATTCGAGTGCTTGTTGAGACCTCGCTTAAAATTCAGTGCTTCGTATAGCAAATAGCAATCGATTGTAAAACAGTGCACAATGGATGAGTCTTCACTTTACGGACAGCGTAAATGGTTCGGCATCAATTCCTCTAGATATGAGTGCATGTCTCCTTGCAAGAAACTAATCAAACCGATAGGCACTGTCCCACAGCTGAGGCCAAGAGGACCAATACACGTGTCTTGCACTGTGTAAGTGCCATAACAACCACATGAAAGGCTTGAATTATGCAGTCAAGATATCTTTTGTTGAAGTTTTGCGACAAAAAAAAATCAAGCGAAGTGATCATCCTCCTCTAACAGCGTTCAGGGCGTTTTTTTTTTTTCAATTCGAAACTCCGACTATACATCTCATCGAAATAATATAAGTATATATCGAAGGCTTATCTCTTTCAGTTTACGCGATATTGGTATTTCCATTGATTGAATAAGCGGTAATAGTAGTGCTCATCGTCAGCTGATTTTGCGGCGAGTTCACCTCCTACAAAGTCTGGACAGCCGCTGATACTGCTGATATAGCGTGAATCAACACTCCCACAAAAGCGAGGTTGACGAAACATCAGTCAGCGACCTGTAGTGCTGTTTTTGCGAATAATAATGCTGCCGTCACCAGCCTCGCGTGACTAATAAAGATGTCTTTGATAACTCCATTCTTTTAACTTTGTACGCGTCCCGTTTCTGCGCACACAGCGGGTGCAAAAGCTAGCGATTGACGCCTAAGTCTTGGGTCAATTTGTCGACCTTTGTCAGCTTTATGAAGTAGGTTCGCAGCATCATCACATGACTTAGAGCACAAAACTCATTAAAATCAAATCTCAAATCGGTAAAAAGCAAGCCTGAAATACTGAACGTGCTTCGATTAAAGCTGTCACATAAGCGCACATGATTTCAATATTGAGTTTTTGACAATAAATTGTAGCCGAATTGGACAACACAAAGTGCTTGTCACAAATGTGCGAAATGCTTACGAATTAAGGTCTTTTGTTCACCCGTCGCCTCGTTTATTGCCGAGTGACTCAAGTGGCGCCAGTAATACCTACACTTTTTTACTATCGCGCACAACAGTAGTCCTGGTTCTCCTACTCTGTGCAGAAATTCCTTAAGCATCGCAACTGGTTTCTGACTTTTTGTGAAAAAAATCAAATCATCAGATAGGTGGACTTCTTATTGTGCGTTTGACATTCACAGAAGTCTAGCTAGTAACGGCCCTACTATATCGGATGCCCTTGAAACGCACTAGTTGTCCTTTCGGCTGTGTCAATAGCCTGACGTGTAGAATAACGTTTTTTTTTCTTCTGCTCAATGTGAATCCGAACTACAGATTCTTTCTTCTGCTTGCCAGGTACGGTAAACACCTTCTTCATCCCTGGACATACTTCATACTGTTCCTCTACTACATTTGTACAGCACACTATATGAGAGCAGAAACCTTCAGGTCAAAACTAGTCGTGGAGCTCGATTTTATTGTTCACCAATATATCGTCAATGCTCTTGAAAGCTTTCCCAACGAGATCGTTTTCTTCTGTTCGACATTCCAGCTATGTGTTCATTGTATTGATTCCCCAATCTAGTCTATTGGACGTAGCTGGCGCATTCGGTGACAAGCATTTCGTTAAGTTTGAGTGGGGTACGTGTAACGAATCTTTCTGGTCGAACGCATTCCTTGTCGGAAGTGATGTCGGAATCAGCCACCATTTGTTCCACCGAGGTAATTCTTCATACCATAGGAACGATATCTTCAGCAATGCGATCATTTCATAATTGTCGCCCACTGACTTCCACCACTACTGGATAAGTGTAATTTTTCCATATCGTCATGGTGTGTTGCGGCGGACACTTGAGATGCGAGTGTATCGCCTTGTCGAACCTCTTTCTTACGTCGTAATATTATCGTTATAGAATAGCAATAGGTTGGTTGAATTTTTATGTAGCTCACGAAGGATTGTTGTGGACCGAAAAGCGACGTTCTCGTCGTTCACAATCTCCATGACTGCTTCTGTTTCCACTTAATCAAGCGCTTTCGACAAACTGATGAAAGTGAGACAGAGCGGTCCCTCGTATTCTTGTGAGATCAGTGAGTCTTGTGATTGTCTGAATGTAATCTGTGGTACTAAATCATTTTCGGGATCCCGCTCGTTAGCAAGGCTGTCCTTCGCCCAGAGTTCTGTCGATTCCGTTCAAGATGACTTGAGCAAAAAGATCGTAGACGACGGGTAGGAATCAAATATCGGGATTTGAATGTTATCGTTATCAGATTGGTTGTGCATGCAAGTAGAAAAGAGTTGAATGAAGGTGGAGATAAAATTCTATAGAAATTATGTCTTACTTTTTGTAAGATTTTTGGGTATGTAAGGTTTTTGTAGGATCAAACTCAGTTGTTTTTGCATGCCCCAACATATCTTGTTAATTTCCTCTTAGAAAAAAATATTCGTTATGTTGCCGTGTTTAGTTTGATTTACCTTTATTTATCCAGTTGATAACGCATTACAACAGCAAATTTTACAGGACATTAAAAGCTGGATGATTTGATTTCAAGGTCACGTACTCACGCAGACTCACTGTCATGAGAGTCGTTAACATAGGTCATAGAGGCCATCTTGTTTTGAGAACTGCTCTTCTGATTGAGCAAATTACCTTGCTTTAGATCAATTATATTGTCATGACCACAGCGTTTTGTGATACTTCGTTTAGGGATATCTGGCGGCTGCAATTGTATTTTGCCGCACTGAAGTCAGATTCGATATATTATATTTCCTTTGAATTACCCTGATTATCAGATAGAAGTTTCATACTATTCACTCCTTGGAAGTTTTATAGAATATGAAACAGCACTGAAAGCGGACTGTTGATTGCTCGCTTTTTGCGTTGAATCTGAAGAAGATCTCCGGAGATGATGGAAGATAAAAGCAACATCGGTGACCACTAATTGTGAGATCATCATAGACCAAAATGGCAGGATATACTGATTAGTTATTCTTATCTGCTCCATTTTTTTGACATTTGAATCCTCGTATGAGTCTTGATGGAAGTCTAGAGATCCTGCACTGCCTGTTTCATCATGCTTATGACTATAACGCTGCACTGTGACACCTACGCCAAACTTCTTATAAATGTTCCTTCGTGCGCAATTCAGCAATTAGCATATTTATTCTTCTTATATCTATAAAAAGCATTTTACGGTGCTATACATGTCTCGATTTTCATACAGTAAACAATTGAGAATGCTCTATAAGAACTGTACGGCATTGAGGAGAAAAACTAGTGCCTCATTAGTTTTTATTCACGTATTCATTTGTATACTCAGACGGTCCGTCTTCGCGACTTGTACAGAAACTTAAGAACGTTTCTGATTTCTTCGTTTTCTTCGTGATAATAGTCTATGGTGATAAACTGACCCGATTATGATGTTGGATTGACGGTCGCAAATACAGGATCATGTCACGTTCGTACAACATGCACATCTCCGTCCTAAAGGTTCCACCGAACTGTCAACCTTCTCTCTCATCAAAATGTCTTCCTGTGTTGCGGTATTATTGTGAATCTTTCTGGGTTTCGAAAAGAATTCGAAAGGACTGAGCCGAATATCGGTTAGATGTTAGGCGTGCTGGTCACAACTTGGAACATATTTTCCAAGCACATTGTATAAAGTAGGCAGAGCTTCTATGTAATTGAAATATTAGCTCACGTCTTTGCTGCACAACAGAATACCAGTGTTAAATTGAAATATTGAGATTGAATTTTAGAGTTTTTGAATATGTGGGTTCTTTGAAGACCGAAATGCGGCCTGTGCTGCTCCCGTCTTTTTATTACTTCCTACTTTTCAAAGAAGTAGATTTTTCGACTAATCAAAGTTTACGCTACTCAGATGTCAGTACTAATTCAAGAAATAAACTCAGTTCAGGGAAGTACAAACATGATAGATATAAGCGCTCGCCGCGTGTAAAACATTATTTTATTCGAAACGCTACTTCGTAGTAAAAAGCCCTTCTTACGAAATACGCGAGCAGCAGTTTTCCAAAACTTGAGCTTTCGAAATATAAATTGACACTCCTATGGAAAGTTTTGTAGAGCAAAATCATTGTCTTTCACATTATCCTGCTTGCTACAGAAGAGTAGCGAGAAACTGATGGATGCACATTGATAGTACACAAGCTTAGTTTCTCCATCTTTGACTTGCAGGAAAATCATGCTCACCCGACCAGCACTCCAACACCATGAGAGAAGATCACACTCTTAAATTGTTGCTGCAGCTATGTAGAAAGCTCAAACCAAA
The DNA here is from genome assembly GCA_019055375.1 of Parelaphostrongylus tenuis. Classification (NCBI taxonomy): domain Eukaryota; kingdom Metazoa; phylum Nematoda; class Chromadorea; order Rhabditida; family Metastrongylidae; genus Parelaphostrongylus; species Parelaphostrongylus tenuis. The sequence goes on from JAHQIW010005374.1 coordinate 39,453, forward strand.
AGAATGTTCGTAACTAGTAAAACATGATTGTCACATCTTTTGTGGATAATCATCTTTTACCAGCCAGTGTAGTACTGTGCCCGGTAGTTAATTTTTTCACTTAGCAGCACGTGCAAATGAATCGTCGTCGCTTCCTCTATAAAAGGGGATATCTCTCCATGGAATGACAACTGCAAGCATCATGCATCCGAACAGGCTACAATGTCGACACACGTGTCTTGCATTGTATAAATGCGATAATACACCTCATGAAAAGTTTGAGTAATCTGCTATCACATATCAATTTAATATACGGCATGACGACTACGGTAGTGCTATCGATTATTATGCTGTGACAGTATTTTACTATACTCTGATCACCAATAACCTTCGTTTTGAATTCCGTTCGCTGTTATTCTCCATTAAAATTAAAGTTGTTCACTAATTCAATAATAGAATCGTTTTACTACTTTGAAGAATATAGTGTGAAGTGCTGTACATGTCAGCGCGTTCTCGTAGCTTCGCTGCGTTCCGCCATCGCTCGGACATGTGGTCGACACGACCAGACGTCGTTCCCAGTTGTTCGTCAGTCGCAAAGCATTCAAGTTTCTTGTAGGTGAGTGGCTGTTGCGTTAAAAGTGTAGATTTCAGAGTATCGAAAAAAGGAATTCAAATGCTCCTCCTAATATCTCAAAGAGGAGCGCATTCGAACTACAGGATTTTGCGTTCACTTCGTCATTTATGTCGCTACCGGCCGACTTTTGTTGTTCTATCTGTATATACGCCTTTACAAAGGTTTTTCTTCCCTACAACTGCCTATCTACCAGTGTCAGCCATATTTACGCCTCTTATATTCCTCCATTGGTGGGTAGTGCGGTGCTTAGTGATGCAGTGTATCAGAAAGTGACTTGATGAAGGATGTACCGCCTCGATCCTCCTTCGCGACACTCCTTGCATTCACTTGAATGCCTACAAGCACCTTTGCTCTGCTTCAAGCCTGAAAAATGCAAAGACAACCGTTTACGACACCATTCTATAATATTCATTATATTGAAGTTAATTGAATACGGGCGCTGATAGCAGGCCATGTCACACTGGTCGCTTGCACGGCAGTTGGTGTTATGGACCTTGCATACGAAGCACACAGTCTTCACAACGTCTCAGTGATTTCAAGCCTCTCTCGCCACTAAGAAGGATTTAGGCTTCACTGAAGAATGGAGTAAGATAGAATGGACTTTACTGAGGTTATTTTTCAATTGGTACATGCCACACAGTGGTAAAATTAAACAATGACTTGTTTGACGAAAATGATACTGCTGATTGTAATGCGGTGCCACTTCTTCGATTGCTCTCCATGATTTTCGATGCAGGTGGCGAGTTGTGGTCTCATCAATTTCTAATCTGAGGCCTGAGTTCGAGACTAAGCGCGCTCTCGCAATTTCTTTACCAAAGAAGTTATTCAAAAATTTCTTATTTTTCAAAATTGATGGGGACATAACTCTTCGCAAAGGCCTGATTGTCAATTTTCAGTGCACCTTAGGTTGAGACTTTATCAAAGTTGTAGAAGAGACTTCACCGGAAAATTCTATGATATGCCGAATGACTTTCTATGATATAAGAGACTTCACAAAGCTAGTTTTCTTGAAACATGCCAAAACAATCACAGACAGCGAATTGTTTCTCAAAAATGATCCTGCACACTGCATGCGATGCCATATCATCCATATTTCGGATCAACTTTACATCATTCGTGTCTTTTCGCACTTTTAGAGCCTCTAGTTTCCTTTATAGTTTTGCAGATGTAGTCTATAGAGTTTTAGAAGAGACTTTTTTCTGTATGGTAGAGTTTTGATACGTCCGCTCATACCCAGCTATGAACTCATTCATCGCTGTAATCTTTGCCGTTGTGCGTGCTCTTCTGACTTCTTTCTGTTTTAGTATGCCCTATGGATAGCTTACTGTACCTCGCCCACTTCTCACTTCTCCAACTAACTTTAATGAGATCAGGTGGAAGTGATTTGAGCCGTGTTGGTACATGAAAGGCCTGAGCAGTTGCATGCTTCAAACTCACACAGAAGGCAAGATGTTATGACTTTTCGTTCTCAGAGCGTACTACAGAAATGTTTCTCGAAACAAATCGAAATATTAAAATCTGCGTTGTTCACGCTGACGAATAATTCCTGATAACCAAGAAAAGAGTTTCGTTTGGTGAAAAAGTCAAGTAAACAGGGGTACAATTTACATCTTGCGACTGCATTTTACACAGTTCGTATTGCGAAGTTGAGAATTTTAGCTAACATGGACGTTCTGCTTATTAAAATCTAGTTAATGAAAGTTCCTTCAGTGAAATTCTATTTAAATGTAGCCATAATATATCTTATAATCCAAATTTTACTATATAGCATTAAAAAATTCACTGTAAATTCGGGGCGCCGTGGGCGAGTGGTTGCGATGCTCGTCGCGGCCCACGTGGAACCGAGATTCACTCCACAACACTATCCGGCAATCAACAAGAACGCCACAGCCAGACCATCCTCGAGATTGCAAGGAGACATGCTCGGCCAGTGTTCTACGTCATTCGAGAATTAACGAACGGATCGAATGCTAGAAGTACTCAGATACGCACAATAAAAATTGTGATGGCAGATCATGTAAATTAGTAACATAAATGATAAAGTTGGAGCAACGCACTCTAAAAGCGAAACGTTGCACTTTTTCGTTTTCGGATAGACATATTTGATGGAACCTCCTTTGCTGAATAAAGATGCTCCATCAAACTACCAGTGAGCATTCGATACTCTAAATCTCGGACAATGCGAAAACTTTTTCAGAAAGAACTTTTCCCAGTGCTCTAACACAAAAATGAAATTATGCTTCACATGAGGCGCACATTCACGTTTTTTTAATCGACTTAACATAGATTTCCCCTTAAATCAAAAAGTTCTCGATTTTGCAAAGCCTTCTCACGACGCTGTAGCAATGAGAATAAATAATGTTTCACACGCTTCGCACGTTACTGCACGTGTTTTCCGTAAGATACAGCTATACCTTTAGCCTACTAATATTCGTTCAATAGCTCAATCTCGAAAATTTCTCAAGTGCACTTGTCTTTTGAGAAGGCTTTTCAAAGCTCTTTGGCAGGAAGAAAAAGATTGCGTTTGATACGCGTCTCGCATAATCAAGATTTTCGTTATCTAATCCAAAATCTTCTTTCATTCCGTAGAGCAAGTTATTGAGGACTTTTTTGTATTGAATACAAGAAAATTTGTTATATCATTCTGCCGCTCTACAATGCCAAACAAAACCTTTACTAACAGCCTGGGCCTTTTCACGAAGAGCACGCGAACGTGCAAAGGAAGTCTTTTAGTATCAGATCCTTATGTTTTATCTATATTACCTATCAAAGCGGAGATAAAACCTGAATTTAATAAAATAAATCACATCACACATGTGAATCGCGCCTGCGCGATTGATTGTTCGCGTATCGATCCACTCCCACCCTTCCCCATGCCGACAAAAAATTTGCGACATGTTTGAATCCAAATCTTATTTTCTCTGCTACAGTGAATAAAACTGCCTTTACAGAAAACAAACACAGTATTGGATTTGCGAAGACTTACGCTATGGAATAACCTTTAATAGTCTCAACGAAAGAGCTCTTTCCTGAAAGAAACACGCTTGTGTTGAACACGAATTAGTTTTCCTATTACAGCGCTGTAACATACCCCTTATCTGAAAACGGAGACAATTTTGATGTTTTTTAGATTTACATTATCGAATGATTATCAAGGGTCCGAGGAAGGAAAAAGCACTGTTGCTGCGAGATATAAGCACGAAAATGGGCGACGCTTATAGAAAAGAATATTATTCGTAGAGCTACAGCACTGTAAAAGAGCCCTACTAAAGATTGATTTTCCGATTCTTTGCGCTCTGAATTAGTACTGAAATTTTGATGGAAATTTTCTTGTCCGTTAAAAAACTGTCCTTTAGAAATAGCTCTGCGATGCGGATATTACTCAAAACGTCATCTTTCATTTGGTTCGTAATACATGGCATGAAGGTCGTCGCAGAGGTACCAGTGGGCAATGCCCCTGTAGCGGTTGAGCCCAAGTGTCCTGCTGTAAACGATCTGTGGGCGCGATGGAATGCACGTTGATGTGCTGGTCGATGGATTGATGGTTATTTGTTATGTCAGAGGTGCTTTGGGTTCAAATGTACTTTGTACTTTGGACTCAGATGCCTTTGGTGTGGTGATCGATTACATCGCTTGAAAGCCACACGAGTCCTAGTAAGGTAAATACGGCGACAGAATATCCCCTTATAACAACATTATAAACGATGTAGTTGAGCCATATAACAACAATCCAGAATACACACATCACTACGATAATAACTTAATGATAATATGTACATAATGATGACATTTAATTCTGTGCGACAATAATATGAAACTGATGAGTGCGCATCGGCAAGATGAACATTGAACTGCGGAACAAGACTAAGCAAGTTAATCTCCTTTAACAGCGATATGATTTTCTCGTTGAAACACGGCATTTTTCGACATGTGAAGTTCTTTGAATTAAACTTATTTTTTAGGAGCCTTTCAGTGATATTTCAACATTTTATGAGGGAGCTGTGATGAAAGTTAAGGAATAATTTCCTAGAAACTAAGGTGTTTCTGAGATGATTTTTCAAAACATTGAAATAAGACCCAATATGAGAGACAAAACAACCCATACTAACAGATTTGCTTGCTGGATAGTTACCAGATTTATTTCTCGTTGATACATAATTTGACTGCGTAGTTTAGTGGGATAATGTGGCCGTTGTAAGTCTCCGACGAAGGTTTAATCACTAGAGTTAATATATGGTAAGTTCACAAAGGCTTCTAAAGTGACGCGGCTTCATAATATGGAAATGTTTTTACTTTCTAAAAGTTTTCATTGCTGTCTCGACCCAATGCTACCATTTACGGAGCACTTTGTGTAATTATGAGCCATAATATGAGCTTTTTAGATTAGCTTTGAAAACTAGTCCATCTTTAATTGATATTTCCTATAGCTTTTCCTTTTATATTTTGTCAGTCATTTCAATTTAGGTGCTGCTAAGGTGCTTCTGAATCCATGTATGTCCAAAGTATAAATGCCATGACTATGTTTTGTTGATTTTGGCTTTAGTGGTTGATAGCGGCACCGTATCAGCCGACTTCCCATTTTTCACCTTCACCTCCACATTAGAAATACTTTTGTTTCTGTCTTGGCACAGAGGCAAGTATGTTAGGGTTGTTGTCGATTTTACGTCAACGATATGCGAATTCAGAAGAGCCATGAACTTTTCCAACTTTTTTTTCCGGTGACACGCTAGATTTTGACCTGATTCTACTTTTAACTCTTTCTTTGAATGATATGACTCAACTCTGCATATTACATGGATCCAAAATTCTTTCATTCGGCTCGTCATTTCAATTCTGTCATCAATGAAAATCCTCATATTAGGAACCTTGAGCTTTCTTAAATTAGCTCGAGTGATAGTCAGGTTGGTTTTGCAATGTTTTCTTTTCAATGACGATCGTAACAATTCATGATAACGTACGAAACCATAAGTGCCATTGTTAACAGTGTGTGTGTGAGGGTGTCGCAATGGACATTTTAGTAATGAAACAATAACGAATTAGACAGCGTATTGGGTTCTTCCACAATTCCTTTCGCACTAGTGATTTCTTCAGTTTTTCTTCGAATTCAGCTGGGTTATTGCCAAAAAGCTATGATATATTGTAGAGTGTTCTAATAGCTTGATTAGACACTTGGATATAGCCGCAGCACCATCGCCCACCATCTAGATATTGAATGGGTTATCGCAAAGTGATGTCTTGATGGACACCTCATGCATTGACCGATTACATCATCGAATTATCATCTTCGCCGCCTTGAATTATCATTTGTGGAAAAAAAACCATGCAAATGCATCAAAAATAACCTCACTGTATATTTTGATCGTCGCTCTCATTCTTCTTGAGAAAAAGGCATCCAGTCTTTGCTTACCAAGTGGTTACATATCGCTGATCATGATACAGTTGTTGAATAATCTATTTCCTTGAATAAATAGCAACTCAAGCAACAGAAGCGTCGAAATGCGAAGGAAACATGAGACAACATACTGAATAACTTTTGACAACCCTTTTTGCCTAACTGATGTCACGTCACTATGTCAAAATACAAAATTGGGTTTTGAAAACAGGTGAAGTAAGTTGAATTCGATATATGAGAGTGGACTATCTAAAGCCAGTTCACGTCGCGGTGGGTGGGACGGCACGTGACTGCTGATGCAATAGTTCTCTACGCGTTCAAACGACCGTCACTGGTCGCTGCAGCCAGCGCCCACGTGATTCGCGCGGAACACCGTTCATCCCAAGTCGGATTTCGGCTTGTTACCAGGTTGCAGCTTATCTTACCTGCTGCGAGTCAGAGAAGCGGTCTTTTCAGGATATAAACACAGCGTTGGAATCAAATTCGACTCTGCTATCGAATGACTACTAGTAATCGTAAGGAAGAGCTCGGTCCGACGAGAAATTTGCGTGTCTATAGCCAAAAAGGCTCCTTCTGTAGCAACGGCAAAAAAGTCTTTTTCAAAAGCGGCGACGTAGGGCTGTAACTTCAGCTCTCGGCTTTCGATTCTTCGCTAACACTTCTATGAGAAGTCCTTGCCGGAGAATGAGATCAGTTTTTCAGTTGTTTTGTCCTAATCAGAAAAAAAACCATTTCTCTAGGATAAACTGGCTGTGGCTACGTTGTTGTTGAATGCCGCAGACGAGGGGGGGGGGGGGGGGGGGGATGGAGCTCGACTCCACGCACGCAGCAGCGAGTATCACAACCACTCGGCCACGGCTCCTCCTTATTTTGTCTATGCGTAGTTATTTGAAAGAATGAAAAATTCTCATTCCGATACTGAGTTTCGCGGAAATCTCCATAGTATGCTCGATTGGCAAGAAAAAAAAGCAGCGTTCTTCTCTCGGGGTAACTGATCCGTTGACTGAACATAACGGCGGATTTTGTTGGCAGTTATGATGTGAAATTTTGAGTTCAAGGAAATCTTATCACTACGAAAAGATAGATTATCATTAAAAGAAGTTCTACAAACGTATTTTTAGCAAAAGAAAACGCCCATCTATACTCAAAACTGCTAATTTCCAGTACGAAAGTTACGTTCTTGTGATAATAGCACATTATCGTCTGTGTTTTCACATCCTTTTGACAATTTTGTAGTAATATAATCTAATGAAACATTTTTGACAGTGTATGGATTCAGAACTGACTTATGTGTGGGGTTCCAATTTGTTGTCGGCGTATGCTTTGCTTTGATGGTCCGGATTTTTCAAATTGTAGAGTTCTTTTTCAGCAAGAGTTCTCTATCTTTGGAGCCTGATGAAAAAGATTTCCTACGCAGAAATTCAGTTGACGACTTATACAATCAACATCAGTCATCAGCAAAATGTCTTTGTTCACACATTAGCACTGGTTAACATTCGCTCCTCTTGCATTGAATTTATGCTCTTGACAATCACTACGTAGTGCTTCCCGTGTTCTCATTGATCTGTTGGTATTAATTCGAATGCTTGAAAATGGTTTACAAAAGCCGCCATAATTCGCTTTACCTTATTTGCTAACTAACTTCAACAATCCGTCTTCACGAACTGTGTGGACCCCAGCACATGTTCCATTTTTTTTCTTCTTCTCGGGATAGTCGCCCATGATGGTGGTTTGATTCGTTCGCTTCACTGTTCGGTAGTTCGCTTTAGCAGCATGGAGAAAAGTGCCTTTTGCTTATGGGATCGGTATTCCGTTGTTTAAACCTATAGTGAGTTTTGTTAGCAGACATTTAGCATATTTAGATAGTCGGAACATTTCGCCGTCACATCTCTGCCTAAAAAACATTCAAAAATGACGAAAAATCTTGTCTACATTTGGTTTGTGATTACCGCCGAGATGTGACAGCGCCTTCAGAGCTATTTATTGACGGAGTCAATTTTGAAAATCTTTGCCATATTCACATTCTTGTTTTGCGACTACTCATTCAACCCGACAATCGATATTGTCCAATTCTCGCACTTTCATTCACTGGAGTCTTGGGATGGCTACACATTTGTATAACAGCCTTCTTAAAATTTAGTTCCACGCAGCACTCTGCTTTTTGCGATCGCGGCGAGTTTCACGTGGATAACTGCGATCAAAATACTTTAGAAAGTTGGTCGTGAAGGTCGAGCTGACATGAGATCGAACCACAGTCCAAATACAGCGAGGCACGGGTAGCCGTAAATTTTTTTGGCCTAAATCTCGAATAAATGACCAACTATCTCCAACTAACCAAGCTGAGTGATCTGCGAAACGCCGAGTTTCAGACGACAGTTAAATCGGGCATATATATATATATATATATATATATATATATATGTATATGTATACATATATATACATATATATATGTATATATACATATATATGCACATATGTAAATATATATATATATATTTATACGTAAGTATGCACGTATATTTATGTATATATATATATATATTTATATACATAAATATGCACATATATAATACGTTCATCTATATACACGTACCTACTTAAAGTTTTATGTATTGCTGCTCTCATAGCGCTGTTTTAATCGTCATGTTTGGCTTATAAAACCTTCGCTCACAAGCAGAAGTTTATTTCGGTTTTGCCCATATCAGAATTATTATATAATAAGATCTAAGATACCATACGTGATAGCTAGGATGGGGATATGGTATCATTCGATAATTCACATTTACAAAAATTTTGAAAAAATGTTTGACTTTTCAAAGGGCTTTATGTAGCGTAAAAAGAAGATCAAGTTATACCTTTAGAGTTTTTTTCGCAAATGTGTGAAATATGCCCACCAAAAGCATATGCATTTGCGCGCGAGAGAAACGAATGGAAACAGTGCTGGAGCTCGCACCTACCAGTGAAAACCTCCTGTCCAGTCAACAAATAAAAAAGTAATTCAAGGTTATGAGCATGCAGAGGAAATTATTTAGTAGTATAGTAACGCAAAAAGCTTAGAGGTTTTCAAAAGAAATAAAAAAAACTTTAATCAAAGAACGGAAATTGAGAATGCGAATCGCGCTGCGCGATAGATGAATAACAGTTTTCAAAGGGTTAAACCATCCGACCGAGAATTGCAAAGTGGGGTGGTCCTTCTTTGAACTGTTTCTTTCAAACGCAGTTTGTCTATGTACCAAAACCAGCATACTTCAATCAGTAATTAGAAGAGATGCTACTATTTGATTTCTTGAGATATTAATGCATCGGTCGGTTTGGCATTTGTTTCGTTGAAAAAAAGCCTAGAAAAGCAAATTCAAAATTGCAAATGTTTACGCCGATTAGTCGGCTCATGCATCAAACTCTTCACAGGTTGCCGCGATAGGTCCAGCATGCTATGTACACTATGATATCAACAATCTGATATCATGTTGTGAGCCTTTCATGAGGTCTGGTATGGTGCTCATACAGTACTACATACGTGTCTCGCCTTTCTGGACTCGTCATTAGCACGGTGCCTTTTGGTTCAACCGATCACTTGCAGGAGATACTCCCTTACTTAAGGGAATCAACACCAAATCATTTGAATTACCGAATGTTAAGTGGAAGAAGGGCTCAAATCATGCTATCAGATTATTACTGTTTTCGAGTAAGGTCTATATAAACAGTCGAGAAATAAGATATCATATCTATATGGTCCGAATTGGTTTAATGGAGCCACGCGCTCGACGTGTCTCAAGATAATCTTGTTTTTCTTTGTCTTTTCATCTATTACACCCACGTTGAAATTTTTGCTATGTCATTTAGATGCAAAAAATTGTCGCCATTCTTTAGCTTCTTCCTATTCAACAGATCATTAGTAATATTAGTCAGTCAAGCTTTTATGTCTGTTTACATATCAGGTTTTGAGTTTTTTAAAGCTTTAGAGGGCTAGAGGTACTAGGGTTAAGCAATAAGTTCTGAAAATTTCTTGGAAGTTGCGTTTTAATATGTAAATTAGCAGCAAAAACAACAATAACAAATCTTTGAAGTGTAGTGCACCAGTAGAAGTACCATTGCAGTTTCCTCAAACCGAAGGCTTTTGACATATTTCTTTATTTCTATTCAATGATTCAAACCGAAGGTCATTCAAAAAAAAAACTTCTTCGCCTTCTAATACGCCAAATTTTACCTTGGTCTTTTTCGCCGTACGGTTTGCATTGTTTTACCGGTACAAAGAGCGCTTTCATCAGCGCAATCTCGGATACATCTCCAACAATTTGTCGAGCATGATCCAGTCATTGGCAATATGGATCTGCATTGATGGCATGAACAGCTCTACTCCAATAATGGCGGATCAACATAGGAAGATCACACTATTTAATAGACATTTCTGACTTTAATTTGAAGAACTGTAAAATTACACACAAAACTATCAATAAAAAAATTTTTCAAATTTTCCCTAAATTTTTTGCTCAACTTAGTGAACTTTTATCTTTAGATAAGCTTTAATTGAGAGTACTTTACGGTTTGACAACTTTGAGGAGCTTTTCTTGGTGATAATCGAGAACTAAGAAAACTCAGTCAATTTTTCGGGAAGTTGGCAACATTTTTGTTTCAATGTTTATGCTGGATTTTATTGTTTGAGTATAATCGAAGAATTCTGATATACAAATAAAACACAGGAGCACATCAATGTCAAAGGTCAGTCATCTATTCTGTTAGAGTCGTGTCAGTTTTAATGAAAAAGAGATCGATCCGAGAGCATGCTAAATTTGGCATTATTTTTTAACAGAATATAAAATAAATGATCACGAGACCAGCTTCATTGAATAAAGATCGACACATGATCTGCTTATGTGCTACCGACTATCAGATCAACCAGAATTTCATCGCTTCTGGAAGACGTCGAACTCGTGCGAACTTCCTACCCGGCAAAACCATGCAACCCATCGGTGAGAAGAAGCAGTTGCGCTCTATGCGACCTCCAAGTACTTGATCGTCCTCTCTTAAACAGCACTTTTAGTCTGCTGCTAAAAAAACGTAAGAAACGTGTTTTATTTTTGTCCTGGATAGAGTTTAATATGGTGATTGATGCGACATTACCAATGTGAATGTTCATACATCACATAGGCCACATAAAAATGAAGCCTTCACAATCATATTTATCCAGTCTTTACTTAGCAAGTTCTCAAAAACTTTCTGTTTAGTGAAGTAGCTGTAAAAATACTCTTACCCATAATTAATTTGTGTGTGTACTGCTTGCAACACCACTAGAATTGCCGCAACGATTGACCACCGAGAGGTAATGTACATTCTGCAACTCTCAAATTATGAATGGTGATTCAAGTTTATTTTTTCATCAACAAAGCGATAGCCCTCCAATGTCTATTGTGGCCTCGTTACGGCCGAATAACATAGTTCGGTATATAGAAGCATGGCAGAAAATCTCTTTGAAGGATTCACGATTCACGAAATTTTTGTTGCTCAGCATAAATTGAGATAGATCTGTCGTCGTTCAAAAAAAATCGAAAAAATGTGTATAAAGAAATAAGTTGAACATAAACTATAGAGCCATTTCTGACCCGGCTGCCAACATATTCACTCCAATACATATTTTTTTCTGAGTATGATGAAATGATCGTAATTTTCATGCTGTGAAAACAATAAGACTGTAAAATATGAGTAATAGAGGAACTCATAGAGGAAACGACTGTGTTATGGAGGTTGATGAAAGCGACATTAATCGTGAACATGACGAGGTTGCGCGGTCATTTATCAGAATGGGATTGTTGCTAATAGAAATAGCAATTTCATTAGTCAACGCATAAATCAACACGAAAACACATAAATATCCGACAAAAGTAATGAGGTAATTATATGAGTTGTTAAAATTTGCCACCATGTTGGAGTAGATAGCAACAGGCTAAAGTGACCATCACCATTATTCACAAAAATAATCAGTAAGGTATCAGCAGCTAACTCCATCACCACTATTCAAAGTTTCAATCTTTTCCTCTCAAATCAGGTACGCCCATACTTCAGCTGATTTTTCCCCAAAGAAGCAAATAAATCCTGCAAATAAATCATATCCAACCAGAAAAGAGGAAAAAAAGAAAACATATCCGAAAAAGGATATAGAAGCTAATCAAAGATTTAAAGCAACTAAGTTAGCCCAGACAACGACAGTTTGAATGTCTGCAAACTTTCCCATAGCAAATTATTAGTCGATTCTTTGATCGTTTTCTTTCTCAGTCACGATTTTAACGACTTTTCTTTCTCAAGACTGCAAGAGTCACATCTGATACGGTGTTTAGTGAAGTACTCGTAAGCAATACCTTTCTACTCGATAGTATGTTGAGATCTCGCTCAATATTTCAAAATAATCTGGTAGCATGTTATAAGTTTTCCAGGAATCGAAAAATAGTCCAATAGAAATATATTGCTATATTTGTTTTACCAGTCATTGAGCAATCGACTATCTCTACAATGTTAGGTGATCTTTTCACCTGACGTGCAATGTATGTTCGCCACCAATATCTTGATAAGTAGCGGCTTGGTTGAATCGAAAGACATGTGCTACTGATGCCGCTTGAGATGGAAGCCGAAACGTATGTCTAGCACTCGAAGTGCCATACCAGACTCCTGAAAGGCTTGAAACACGCTATCAGATCACTCAAAAGCTTTCGTTTCTTTCGTTTGTCTTCTTACTTAGTATCAACTCTGATGAGAATTCAGAATCAAGTAGTGCAGTGATGATCGTTGATATCGCGTGAAGAAGAGTGTCGATGTTCGAAAGAAAAGTCGAAACAAACGCATTCACATCACATCTGACGGCAGCGCACAAATAATGATAATATAATGTAGATCCAACAAGTTAGTTCAGTTGCTCTGATTTCCATCTCTTTCACTCCTACAGTGAATGAGAATTGTCGTCGCAATGATTTTGAAAAGGATCGACTTCGGAATGATACAAATCTCAGAATGGTGCCAGACATTCCCGAATAGATAGACAAATCAATTTTTTATCTGATAGGATTCGTTGGTAGTAGTAGCCCTGCTAGATTTGCATTCAGTCATTCTATGATATTACGAATAGAATTAAATTCATGGCGTCCTCCTCAAAATTGAATTATTAGCGAACAATTCTATGACGTCACGGGAAAGAACGAAAATTCTGAAAACTGAAGTAGTGCAAATGAATGGAAATTCTTGCTACGTCAACTTGGTAACCGTCTCCGGTTTTTTTTTAGCAGCTTGGTAACAGCTTCTGGCTTTTCAAAAAGTATGTGTGATTCTACACTGCTCCCACAAGCGTTTAGAATGCGCACTGAATATAGCGGCTAGATAGCGATGGCGTTTCTATCTCAGTATACTTGGCAGTAAAATTCACGTATCACGAATGTATACACTTCAGCGACGGATGTCGAATACTAGCGCAACATGTTCAAAAAAATGATCATTCACATTTCTCAGCACCGCCCTGAAAAAAAGGACAAACGAATAGTTCACAGAATAGCCATCTGCATACTTAAATTACTCTAAGAATTAGAAAAATGGCAATTATAGGTGCTGGCGCAGAGAAGATTTTTTATCGCCTTCCTCCATAGTTAATTATTGATGACAGCTCATGAGGTATTTACAAAGTGTAAATGTTGACCACGAAGGATAAAATGCTGGTTTGAAGCAACAGAGTATTCTTAGGCGCTGTGAAGCTGACAGCCATAAGATATAAAGATACCTAGGGAACAAGCTTTCGGCGGTGATCAGTTCGTGAAAGATCCACCGTGCATTCGAACTCATTAAACACCGTTAAACGCGTTTTAATGTATATCTACCCTATTCTTGCGGTGACCTGCTGATGCATTAAGTCAGTGCTTTGGCACTCAGAGACGAGTCCAATAGATCGAGAGACTCCGGGAATATAGATGGACTATGACCCGAGGCGCGGAGTGGTGTCAACGGTTGTGTGCCCATTGTATGCACCTCTGACTAGTACTTCACACTCTCCCACTATCATATTTATGATATGCAATCTCGTAAGTTGTTAATATCCCTGACATACATCAGTAAAGCTTCCTATCATTCTTCCATTGGAGTGTTGTGCTCCAGCACTCCAATTAGTGCTCCTCGTTTAATTGAAGACTGTACTCTCAAGCCTTTGATCTTATTAGAATTCGCTTGAAATAGCAACGACCAGCCCTCCCAGAGTCTGTCTAAGCTCTCGTACATAACATCTGGGTAATTTGTCAAGAACTGCACCATAAATTCATTGAAGAAAATTTGTTCAAGTACCAGCATGATCCGCTCCCTCACTCCCTCAACCTTGAAGATTTTCGGAGTTGAAATGTTAGAAAAATTCTGAATTCAATAAGATCAGTATTTTTTCAGGCTTTTAGTGCTATTCAAGAAAAATTCTGATTTTAACAGAATTAGTAAATTTTTTTCATACTTTTAGTGGTAAGGCGGCTAAAAGTCCACGATTCATTGATAAAAACCATCGATGTCGATGGTACACATTGCATGCCCAGTTCTATAAGTTAATTATAGGTAACAACCTTAAACTTCCTTTTATTAACACTTCACGATACGACATATCCAGGATTAATGCAACCAATCAGGCTTTTATGCGTCAAAATATAATTATGTTTATAAGGATATGGTACGCGTAATACCAAGCAATATCATTGGTTCGACCTTGCGCACTAGACCGATAAGCCTCCGATCTTTCTGATGTGGGGGTAATTGACACCAAATTTGTCTGAATAGATGTAAACAAAGACTGAACACAAAGGTGGACCCTCACGCGTCACCACATAGGTCGAATGCACATTCTGTTGATCCCCCTACTTATTGAAGTTGTATGAATGACACATTACTTAGTATTTATTCGCTTGGAATAATTTATGCTTCTATGGTAGATGAATAAATATGGCATGACGTACTATCGCTACCCACCAGTTGTTCAGATAATCATAAGGCATCTGTTATTCCTAAAAAATGCGTTCGATACTAGATATCCCTTTGCGGACAGCGCCATTTCCGGTTGGCAGGAGGTTCGGACGACTACGAAGATAGGCTGCTAAGGCGTGCTCCAATGCTAGTGTGGTAGATACCTTTTTCGTCAGTAAATATTATTTGTGCAGTAAATGGTCAAATATGATGGATCACACTTCGCTAGGTTACTTTTGACAAATAACGCAGTTGCTCCATTTGTAATCCACACTCTTAAAGTGAAAAATCAAATATTTATGAAGAGGCTAAAATTAGAACCATTATCAAATACTCAGTCTAAATTCTTTCTATTTTGACTGCCACTTGCAGTGGTATGATGTTATAGTATACCCAATATGTGGACATGTGTAAAAACGTTTTCGTCAGCCGGGATTCGAACCCAGATCTCATTCTTCCCGGGAGCGTATGCTAACTGTTGCACTACCGACGCTGGTGCGTCAGCCTGCCCCGCCAGACCGTCGACGGTTGGCTGTTGGAAGACAACGCGTAATAGCGTAAACATGGGTGCTGTGCAAAACGAGCGTCGGTAGTGCAACGGTTAGCATACGCTTCCGGAAAGAGTGAGATCTGGGTTCGAATCCCGGCTGACGCACCAGCGTCGGTAGTGCAACGGTTAGCATACGCTTCCGCAAAGAATGAGATCTGGGTTCGAATACCGGCTGACGAAAACGCTTTTGCACAGTCCTCCACATATTTGGGTATACTATAACATTATGAAATATTTCTATGATATTTTATTAGTATTTACTCACATTTCAATCAAATTTATCTCCTGTTTCTTCCAAGTTTCATATACTTATTACATGAAGTACAAAAAATTCATCATACTTGTTGGAAATTGTAAAGCAATAAATAGTTTGTCAAAACTAGTGCTAATTATTGCATGCGATCCCACTTCAATGATAATTCTCAATATTTTTTTGATTATAGTGTACTTCAGACTCCTATTTCACAGATCAACGCGTAATTTTGCCCAAATTCTTTATTACGGTTCATAGCTACGGTATGCGAAGAAAAAATGGAGGGATATGGTTTTTACCGTTATGTCCACACAGTTTGAGCCCTTCGATAAAAAAGTATTTATGTTACTTTTCTAAGATCTTTTGACAATCATTTTGGAACAAAGATCAAGTGAATTTTAACGGCGTAAAACTATTTCTTAAATGACATGTTTTTTGCCCAGTAACAGCTAAAAAAAGGTTTTGTCTCACATTCAAGCATTTCTCACCGGATAAAATCTCTTTCATGAGCAGCTAATAATTAATATATAGGGCAAATCTTAGCAATTTCAACAGTGCACTTTGTTTTTAGAAAGGACCCCTGAGAGCGCCACAGCCTTCAGAAGGTTTCTATGTTTTACAAATTTGGATCTTTTCCGATTTCTCTGTCCTGTTTGGGCCTCTTGGAAAACGCATTTTATAAGTTTTAGTAACCTTTTCATGAAAGCTTCAAAATTTTGATAGTTTACTTTGCTCCTGGAATGGTTTCCTCAATGCGCTCTAACACTGCAATGAAAATATCTTCCACACTTAGGCCTTTCTCGCTGAACAAAGCTTTCCTGCTAGCCATTTAATAATTGTTTGACAGCTTGAGTCTCGGCAACCATCATAGTTTATTTATTTTTTAGAAAGAACTCTATCTCATACTGAAGCAGACAAAAGAAATTTACTTTTCACAGTAAATCGGTGCGTTGCAAAAAGCACGACGACTTGGTGCCAATGTCGCGAAATCTCACTCATTGGGGTGCAAAACCCAATCTTCTTTTGACTCTTACAGCGCTCTAAGGAATCTTCTTCAAAAATCACTATGCTTCTGAAATCGCCGAGATTCACACTATTGAAAGCTTGCTTTTTTTCCAAGGAAACCTTTATCCGGCGAAAAATCTCGAATGTGATATAAAACATTATATCGACTATTGCAAAGCAAAAAAAGCCATTGAAGAAATAGAATATACTGTTCAGACTTGCTTGATTTCGGCCATCGAAGGAATACCAATAATTTGGTGGAATAGATCATTTTCAGAAAAAACCAAGAACTCAAGAACGCAATTCTTAAAATGTGACTGAATGCGACAGAAAATGTTTTTGAAAATAGAGATTCTTAAAAGAGTTGGGCTTTATTTCTTGAAGGAGTATGTTTGAAAAAGTTCTTATGGTGATAGTTTAATTTTTTCGGGGCGAAAAGTTCGTAATATTCAAGATCAGATCACATAATCCAACAGAATCCTTTGTGATTTAGGGAAATGGTGCGCTTGCAAACGTTATTTTTATTTATCAATATAATGTATTATGGAAATCTTCCCACACAACAAACTCACTATCAAAGTCAAGATTTTCCAAACTATTGATTGACTACCAAAACATCACGAAGATATGCGAAAATGTTCAGTAACAGCTGAAAATACATTCCTTTCGGCGGGGATGTGGTTTATCCCTTCGCAAAAGGTAAGGTTTTGAGAAGCATTAGCGTTATCTTGCTAAAGTTACTCTTACACAGTCCCTTCGGTGATATTTTATCGTTTTTGATTATAATGTTCCTCTAGGAACTCCAGTGATCTGAATTTCTATTGGGATACGCTCCAATCTTCGTAACCGTCCGAACGCCGCACCCAGCTGAAGGCCATAATGACCCTCACCGTCCGCAAATGGATTTACTGCTGCACATGGGCACGCTTTTTGATGCATATGGGCAGTTGGCTCTTTTGTTTTTTCTTTCGCTAAGGCTGTGAAATGTCTAATGAGCATAATGAGTGCCATTCTGACCTTTCAGGCTCTGAAAAAAGCGGAAGCGTCGAAATGCCAACCAGTATTATATTGAAGTCTTGTTGTTAAATTCTCTTGTTTGTCTAGCAAGAGAAAAGTTAACCATCTTATCATCTCCATGGGAAGGTTGGTCCAGAAAATCGCTCTGCTAGAACTTAACATGTGAAATAAGAAAAAATAATTTCAGACGATTTTCCAAAATCCGAGCTCTTGCTTGATCGAGTAACAGTAGACAGCGAAACGATTGGCTGAAGTGTCGTAGTGAGTAAGGATGTATCGATTAATATCCAAAGCATCTCAGCAGGTAACTATTCGAAAGCTGTAAGTCGGGAATGGATGTTCTTCTTCAATTTCGCATCTGTCTCAAGGTTTAACATCGCTTCTTTCCTAGTTTGAACAAATGTCATCTACTTCCAGATGAGTTACATACCATTGCGCACTGCGACTAACCGGTCGACATATCTCGAGGAACGACTATTCAAGTTGATGACTATGGTTCAAAAATCAAATTACCCATTGAACATTGTCTCTGAATGATAGGCATCGTGCAAAAAGAATATTAATCTTGGAATTCTGCACATACTAAAACAGAAGAATGGCTAAACTTGTCAAGAGCTTTTGCTTTAAATAAAATGGATTTCTTACAAGAAGATTATTTTAAAATGGTATACTATAGCGGTGTAATCTGCGCTGATAAGTACCGCTAGAACAAAGGTTTATGGAAGCCGTACTAAATTTTCATTCCTGAGAGTTCCAAAGATTTTCGAAACATGAAAAATCCATGAGTTTATTCAATTGATCCATTAGTTAAAATAGGTCACCGTTGTTGGAAAAAATTTTTCTTTCAGTGCTTCCAAAACAACGAAATTCATTTATTATTTGGCATTTTGATCCTTTGGAGACTGGATGTGGTCGTGGAAGGAAGGAAAACCTTACTGGTGCCGACCTACAATATGATTCGCTTTACTAACAATGCTCCCTTAGGCATGAAGAAGGAAGACAGCTCTGTTTTCAAGTCCAACTGAGTATGCCCTAAATCATTGTGCAGTCCAGTACCCTAGCTGTCTATGTAATTTCTTCCTCTATCCGTTAAACAGAGGAGACTCTTTAAGAAAAGGCGTCAGTAGTGCAACGGATTAGAGCACGCGCTACCGGATAGAGTGAGATGTGGGTTCGAGTCTCGCTGGCGCGAAAGTTTTGCACGTCACTCTGCATCTTTGGGTATATCGTAAACTCTATAATTTACACTTTTTCCTATGTAAGCCAAAACCCAATAGTGTTATTATACATTCCATTTGAACAGATGTTTCGGCAGATTTGCCTTTTTTGAAGCACAAGAAGATCAGTTGCTGCCGGCCAAACACCTCCATCACTTTGTTATAGCATTTCGTCAAACCTAGATTCCAGGCGCATCAAGCACAAAGCAACCTTCAGCATGCTCGCCGTTTTATATTGACTTTGCTGAGTTGTTTGAGGCACATGTGGTGCAGTAGTTAGAGGTGCTCTGCGTTGCACACCAAGTGGATGGGTTCGCCTGCGGGGTCGGTAAAATTGGTACCAAACTTGTTTAGGAGGATAGGCAGCACTAACATGATGCATCGGTTAGTCTCCACAATCAATCACCTCAAACGAAGCTTGAGCTCGAAAACATGCATAGAGCATTTTTCAGGGATTGATCAACGCTAAGGTCACGCTATAGGCCTTCACTATCTGCAGATCATGCATGGATTATGGAGTCAATCCAAATTGCTTCCAAAATCTTACGCTCTGAATCTTCATGTTCCTGTGCGAGGATGGAGTCTGATAAGTGAGAGATGACCTCATTGAGAGTTTAACTCTACTGGCCTCAATCAAACAAGAGCAATCACCGGTTCCACGAATTTTAATGAGGACGGTAGTAACATTTTTGGTAAACGATAGGGTTGATAAATAAAAGATTCAAATCTGAGTCATGTTGTACCAAAATTCGTTCGGTGATAAAAAGGTGTCTATGGTCTAAGTACATATCTTGAGAGACACACGACCGCAAAGGGTTTCGTGGATTAGAGTATATGTTTTCATATAAAGTTATATGCTGGTTTATTGGTGTTTTTGGATTAGAGCTAAATGCTGCCTCGTAAATAGAATTTGTTACTTATGGAACTTATTTAAAATTACCGCTGCTTGTCGAATGATCGGCCGCAAAAACAATGTACCGACTGTCTTATTTTTTTCGAACAGTGCTTGAACTTTTTGGAGACTTCGTTGATCTGCCTTCACAGCATTTTTTTTTACTTTGAGATCCCAGTACTTCTAGCACTCATTTCGTTTTCCGTCTTTTGAACATCGAAGAGTACAGGTTGAGCGAATCTCTTTGTATTCTTGAGGATAGCTTGGCTGAAGCGCTCCACAGGAACTTACTGGTGACCGCCGGAGAGGTTTGAAGGAAGGCGGAGAGGTGAAGCACGGCTTTGAGCGCGCCACGACGAGCAGCACATTCATTCGCCCACGGCGCCCCGTGTTTCAACTGCTTTAGCAAATTTTTTAAGAAATTTCTAAAATTAATTCGTGGCAAAATTCAAAAGCGAGGGAAAAAGAGCCGTTTAGATACGAATTGTTAACTGCGAAACTGAAATGGTTTGTCCTATCGTGCTAAAATCTTCTTAATTTTTCATACGTTAATGGAGTCTAAATCAAGCAAGATATTCGTAGTTAAATGGCTTGCCCTTTTCACCGCAGTAAAATAAAGTCTAACTCAAATACGACTTCGATATTAGTTGCAACTAATTTGCGTGTCCTTTCCTACACATTGATGAACTGTGTTTGATCCTTTTTCATAATTAAATCGTTTCTTCATTTTGAACGGTCGTCGCCACATTTTAATGTGAAGATTCCAACACTTCCAAAATACTGACTGGATTTTCTCGAGCCTTTTTAAGGTCCCGCATGGCACCTCAAGTGCGAGTCGTACGTCTCTTGCAAACCTCGTAAGTAGCACATGCCATTAGGCTGCACGTCCCCTGCTGACTATAGAGGATCGTCGTAGTAGAGGTTACACTCTGCGTCAAGTGAAAAGATCATCCAACGTGGCGTTCCATCAGAGTGATGGATTGTCGATAGTTGTATGCTTGGCTTACAGCTTGTTCGGATATTAAATGTCGGTTAACTCTGAATGTAGACGATTTTCTTTGTAATCAACCTCGGATTATGCAGAGCTAAGGCTGTCAGATGACTGGTTACAGGAGGATGATGGAGAAAGGATCGAACTAGCAAATTCCCTTGACCTCAACACTACTCACTCGGCCGCTGCTCCAGTCATATAAATTGCAAGGAACTCCAAAGAACTTTCTATATATAAGATCTGTTGCTATTTCTCTGAAAAGAAAGCAGGATAATGCCTGACTGTTTCACTGGAGATAACATCGCATATCCATGGGAATCGAGTAATAAAATAGCTCACAGACTCAGACTGATCTTTATCTTAATAAGAGTTATTAGATGAAATATCAACGCAACATTTAACAAATATCAAAATAATCGTTATATTGTTAGCATCCCAATCCACTGACGCTTGAATATGACAGTGAGGAACACGTTACCAGAGAACCCCATTTTGAGAAGGAGGCTAGGGTACAGACGCCAGAGTGGTGATCAGCAAAAAATGTCAGCGATTACGCTTTTATCGGATACATGTAAGATTATAGATAGGCCCTGTATAGAGGGGCGTGAGGAAGCGTTGGCCAGAAATGATTTATAATACACATCGGATCGATCCGTGGTTCCTTTCCGCATATAGTTTTAACTAAGCTTGTGTTTGGAGCAGTAATTTGGTGCAAGTCTTATGTGAAAGAAGAAGCACTTGATCTGATGCATCGACAGGCCACCACAGATTGTCTTCTAGGTCGGATATGTTCAATAATCTCTACAATATGCGGAAAGTTGGGTCCATGATGCACCACTCAAATCTTAATTTACGACAAACGCACTATCTTCCGTCCTCTGTTCAAGGATTTCACAGAAAATTCACTCGGATTGTATCCAATGACATTTATGAGGAACACAATCTCATTAAATAACGGCGTAATGCACTCCAGCGACCTCCATAATTGGGATGACAGATGAGGAAGCGAATGAACCTGTAGAGTACGCGTGAAGATGAGCTGTGCAAATAAGGTAAAAATAAAACAATATAAACAAGCCAAGAACAACGACGCAAAATCACGCTATTTATGGGACTATAATATGGCGCTTCCAAGAGCGCTCGAATATCCGATTACGTCAAAATGTAATACATAGAACATGAACAAAATGTATAAAAAACGTCTTTTTTGCAGTACATAATCGAAACAATGTGGCTGTGTGAGCAGGTTATATGGTCTTGCTCAGTGGGATATTCACTATATTCAATAGAAAATTACATGATAATAAGAAAAGGAATTTTCTGTAATGAAGTAGGATTAGTGTCACAACAAGAGAAAGCGTCCTTCTGAAAGGCTTAACTAGTGCAAGATGTAATGTGACTGCACTCTTGATCCATATTCTCACGAGACTTACTGCTAGACGTCCTTAAAACTTCAAAAGTAATAATGATGACGCTGCAAAAATGGTTACTGATCGTGAAGGATGGGCACAACATTATACAGAATGCGATAACGTTGAAGTGGCATAGATGATGCTCAGCTTATTGCCCCTGACGTGCAGCATTTTAATTTCATTTGACGCTGTTTACGCTCACTCTTTTAATGGCTACTTGATCGAACTGTTCAGTGTCAACGGAGTGCATACAACATCAACAAAAGTAGATCGATGAGCTGGTATTAAATGCTGCTCCTTTTCTTCATTTCGTCATTCATCAATCATTACAGTCTGGTGGATTCCGTCGATACAAGATCTTCGATGAATAATTGAAAGACCTAGAACTTTAAGCGGTGAGTTTTTTTTTGAAATGAAGCTTTCTACTATGCGATCCAGAACTCGTTTCTTATATTTTCTGCTGAAGTTATGGAGGTTTGAATGAATGATTTGCGAAACAATCTGACCATTCCAGGCTCTGAAAAAGGCAGTTTTTGCCAAAACGTTACCCACGACGATTACTGTATTATTTATGCATCACTACTACACTGCATTGTTGTATCGCATCACTAATATTTAATAAATGCTATTATTAACATCCCAGAAGTGCTAAAAAGAAGAAACTACTCATTTATATCAACTGAGGTTAGCTGATTTCGAGCACTATAGAAACTATCAAAAAAGTACCTTTCAATCAACTATTTTAGAGCTCGCTCAACATTCAATGTAGTCTGGTAGAATGTTTTAAGCCTTTTGAAGATCTTTTGTGGCATCTGTAGTGGTAGAATTACGTTTCGACGCTCTCACAAGCCTCATCACTTTTGGGCAAGCTTTCAAAAAAGTCGATTCAGAGATATATTAAATATGTTCATCAAAAGCCGTAAGCCACACATTTAATAATCACTGACTCCGAAGTAAAGTAACATCAAGTTATCTTTTCAGATGACGCGCGGTGATACTTCTTTTTCAACTATTTCTAATAAAAATAGGAACGAGCAGCTGAATGCAAGCGGTACTGATCAGTCCTGCGAGAAAACCGAAACGTACGTCCACCATTAGAGATGCCATACTAGACCTCTAAAACACTCAAAGCATTCTATCAGACTATATAAGAAAAATATTTCTAGTAAACCAATGAGGAATATTTGTTAGGCGCAATGGTTAGGAATGCCTAGCAATGCGCGTATGAGTCCTGGTCCGCTCGCCTTTCCTTGCCAGCACTGCTGCAGTAAGACTTCTCAGGAAGAAGTACCTTCTGCTCCAGTCTTGAAACATTTCATCCTTATTCCTGTACCAGGAATCTCGAAAGGATTGCCTCCATCAGCATTTAACGGCAATTATAGAAAAGGAGAGAATACTCAAGCAGCAGCAACGGAAACCACATTCAAGTACGAATACATTTATGGTGATGGATATAAAGAAAGCGAGTCATATGTAAGATATGTCAGAATCCGCACCACATTCGTGAAGACAGGTCGAAAAAAATTCATAGATACCACCTCATATTGGCAAGAATTAACAAAATTTGATTTCGCCTTTTGATTAAAATCAGAGGGAATTGAAAAACATTGTACGGTAGGCATGATGGTGAATCCTCGAGCAAGAAGAGCCATTTAGGTACCTTGGTACACAAAAGGTCGTATTGAGACTGGCGACTGTTTGGATAACACAAATGAACTGTAATGCTTAGCGAGTTTCACTTCTACTTTCCACCACTTTCTTTATAGCACTAAGAATCAAGAAAGCTTTTCGATGATCCTCACATTACGAAAAAACGAAAGAACGCTCAGTTGTCTTCAAAGAATCGTTACTTTTCAATACGATGGCAACATTCCCGGGACCACATCGTTGTTCCAACTGTTACAGCACATGTCCTCCGGCGATATTGTAA
Source organism: Parelaphostrongylus tenuis (assembly GCA_019055375.1). NCBI lineage: Eukaryota > Metazoa > Nematoda > Chromadorea > Rhabditida > Metastrongylidae > Parelaphostrongylus > Parelaphostrongylus tenuis. Next base: position 63,695 of record JAHQIW010005374.1, read on the forward strand.
AACTGCAATTGGAACACATTTTCTACAACTTTTTTAGAAGAAACTCATATGAAGAAGGTTTCGGTACGTAGTCAGAGTAAGCCTTGATAGAGTTCACACTAATGAATCTGAGTAATAGTTCTCGAGAAAAAAGTACATTTTTGGTCCTGACGGATTTAGAAAATTATCTAAGAGTGAACAACTTGTGCACTGCGTATGGACAGTAATTCTCCTTCACTCTAAGATGAGCATCGATCTACGCTTTTTCTTTGTTGTGTGAAGTTTGTTCTTCTCACAATTGACAGCCAGCAATTGTTGCATTTTCAGTGGGCTATCAGTAATCATTCCAAAACTAGAGATGTGGAGATTTCACTGCCGGGCTGAGCCTATTCTTAGTATGTATTACCAACTGTGTAAAATGGAGAAAGAACACACTGGAAGCAGTTGCGCGGACCACAAGATCTCTGATGCACTGAAGGGCTGCCATAACTACATGCTCGTTGCCCCACTGAAGTTTTTTGAAGTGGTGCGAGATGGGTGGGCTGCAGGAACCCGCCTTGAGAACATTCAACTATAAGATATTTAGAACATGCAAGATCAGTGGAGAAGTCTGGTGGTAAAAGTTGCAAAAACGAATGTTTGTAGTAATGTATATGAATAATATTAAGTTAATGCCCATAAAGCGATAGAATAAAGTTTGTTCCTCTATTTTATGAAGGTTTTAGCCCTCAAAGTATACCAGAAGTTCAAAAACCTATTGAGAGTGATCTATGAAATGATGTTGCATGAAATGTGCAGCACCACTTTTTAGCAAATATTCCTTGTTCTCTGATTTTCCGATCACTATGATGACTTTTGTGTACTAAATAGTATGGAAATATATGAAAACCGAAACAATTCCTGCCGTTATGTCTGATTTCAGAAGTGCAAAATGATAACGTAAATGATTACCGACTTATTTATTCATTAGCTGAAGTGTGAAAGAAGGTAAATTGTTCTTGACGTAAGAATCTAATATTTAACAAAACCGAGCTATTTTTGATCGACTTTTGTCAAAGCAACGAGAAAATAATGAATTGCCTATCAGTAATGATACTGAACCCCCAATATTGTTGAGCAATGTGCAAAAGTTCTTGTCAGGCCGGACTCAAACCCGCATTTCACCCTATTCGTGACGATGCTCTAATCCTTTGCAATAGCGACGCCTGTCTTGCCACCTTTCTTTCTATTCTACAACACATTGATGGTAATGAAAATCTCAATGCAATACCACTTCGGCGATAATTCTGAGTAACTTTGTTATAAGCGAACTTTAAAAGTTGGAACTTTCATAAAGATGTGATGAAGGCGTTGCTTTGTCTTGTTATGGATAACAACCTCATGGACAATAACTATTACTGTGAAGATTATTCATTGCTGCAAAATGAATATAACGCCAATATTTTCTTCAAAACGCTGCACTTTTCAAGAGAGAAACCAGACGATCTGCGAAAAGGTCACATTTTGAGCTATTCTTGAACAAAATTGACTCATTACATCGACTGCTTTTTTAACATCGCAATAGACATGTGTGAGTCACTGTCGAGGAGCGCGAGACTTCCGATACACCGGTGTATGACCCTGGCGAACCAACCTCAGGCAAAGCTTTGAGCATTCTTAAAAATTAGATTAAATATTCTTGAACAATTTTGTGCTCTCTTACTGATATTTATTTATATTTACCTCGTATTTATTATTCATTACCTATGTCAAGAGCAATTCACTTTTTATGCATTACAAATGAATAAATATTTAGTCATATTATCATTAACTTCATAATCACATATCACCAAATAAATTTCTGTTTTCGTAAGTCTCACATCAGACATTCCACAAAGGCTATCATAATGAATGGAAATCATATGACAACGAGTTGTTTTTCATAATTGGTGCTGCACAGTGCATGAGATGCCAATTCATAGATCACTCTTAACAGTTTCCAATTTGTTAGTGTACTTCTGGAGACCGAGAAAACGAGAAAATAAAAATAAAATACCGTCGTCAGGTGATTTTGTAGATAAGAGGTTGATTGTTGATTTTTTTCGAACAAAAGTATAAAAAAGACAGCGTTAGATTTATGCATCTTTTCTGAAACACTGATATGTGAAGACTTTGTTGCGGCTTTCTCCGCCTCCATACTTGGAACATCCCCATTTATTTTCTTCTACGAGTTGCAATTCACATTGTTGAAGGTGTGTTTCCCAGTAGCATACGTGTAAGAAGGGTGATAGAAAACGAAGAGCTTGCAGTGATGAATATTTTCGTAATAAAATATTTTGGTAATGAAGAGTAAATTAACGGAGAGCTTCAAAACAAGGTCTGTTCTACAATTCTACAAGAGTCTCAAATCCTCAAGTATGCAAATAATAGAAGAAGTTGGTGAGATTCACCGATGAAGCGGCATCGCATGCAGTGTGCATTAAATTTACTGTTAAATTATTCATTCTCCTGTAATTTTCAAACACTGTGATTCCTGAGTATCATATGGAATGAGATGATATCATAATCGAAGGATTGTTGACGTAATATGTGATTTTAGAAGTACAAAATAATAATGTAAATAATTAATTGACGATTTATTCTTTTGTGGCTATGTACTGAGAGGAATTGTTGCTGAGATAACAAATGAAGCAAAGATGTGATTAAGATGTGAATAACTATGAATATGATAGCACAAGAATGTCCAATGACAGTTCGAAAAATGATATTCTTGTAGGTATATGGCTTCTCCCACGTGCTAAGGAAAGTCTTAGAGGCAGCGTTGGTGATGTTTTTGATACCGATAGCCTTACCTTACTGAAATCTCTGATATCATGTTCCACCATTTACTGACGGCTAAACCTTCTGCAGTGGCGGTAAAAATGTAAAATTTACTAGAAAACTGCTACATTGTCATTGGAGCGCGTCACACCCAGACACCTCTTCGCGTGCCACCAGCGTAATATCAACGCGGGTCCAAAGAGATAACGCCTCAAAACTTTTCGTGGGTACTCAATCATATGATTATGATTAAGTACTCAGGAAGTATAAAAGGACTTACAGTATATCGCTCTTGGTGCGTTAATAGCATTTAGTAGAAACTTTTCATACCAAAATTATACCGCAGTACATGAAATTGCAGGTACTCGCATTTCTTACCATGTACGCATATTCAATGTTTCTATTTATGTAATATTTATAGTTGCTCCGCGTTCAATATATAAACATTCCTTATGGCACAACATTAATATCGGCACTTTTGGTCCACCTAACCTTTTGAAGCGTGTATGTATTTGTCGGCAATTTCAATATAATGAATACGCTTTCATCGCTTTTCTCCCAGCAGACCAAATTTTCTTCTCAGAGAATATGTCTAAATGAACAGTAAAACATAGCGGTGCAAAATTCGTCATGTTTATCACATCGATTTGAAATTTTGAGCATCCAGTAATTCATCTCTTCTTCATGAGAACGGTGTTTTGAAGCGTCGAATTAAGGTTTAGATTAAAGTGGGGCCATTATTGCCCCTGATTCTAGGGAAAGGAATCCGACGTTACTATTCGGAAACGGGATTAATATTAAGGCTACAACATGAAGTAGCCAACCTGACAAGAAAAGACGCAAAGGATAAAGCTCTCGGCTTTGGTCAATCCCTGACGGGCTCGTCGCGCATTCGCCCCCCATCAACATCATTTGTAGTGATTGAATGCATAACTAATCTATACAATGTTTCGCGGTAGCCTACCAAAGTAACAAGTCAGTGCTGCTATATTTCCAGCCAAGTATGGTTTCAACTCAGCGATCCCAAAAGCATTGAAGGATTCGTAGGTCTTGAGCGCATAGTCGAACGATCGACCACCTGCCTGTCACAGGGCACCTATGACGACGACTGCGCTACATGAGCTCCTTTGAAAAAGTTGGAGCTAGAAAAAGCATCCAAAATCTCGGAAACATAAAAGTCGTTGAGAGCAGTTAGTACTGATTACGAAGACAAAGGATAAAGTGTTTGACGTCAACCATTCCCTATGGGATGCGCCGCACATTCAACTTCATCAAGCATCGTTAGAGGTGATTCGATACATATGCACCTTTACAAAGAGTCGTTGTGGCTTAATGTATTAGTTCAGTAATGCTATCCCCTTAGATAAATCTAAACCGAGTCTGCCAGTCCTAGAAGTACGGAAGCCATCATGAGCTCAATGCATGACATCGAATCAACAATCACGTATGCGGTGACACTTTCTGACCATCGTTGCTCCACACGCACCTTCAAACAATGGCCAATAGTCATCCATGATTATTCTACCACTGAGAAAAGTGCAAACAGAAGATCACGCACAAAAGGTGATGTTTTCTGACGAAATGTTCCAGTGATCACCAATGGTAACAGAGAAGTACGAATAGAGCTTGCGGTTCTTTCTGATTAGGATAAAACAATAGAAAAAACCGACCTCATTTGTTGAAGAGGAACTTTTCATAGGAGTGTTACCAACCACACAAAAAGCTCAGACCTCAGGCTACAGCCCACGTCGCCTGCTTTTCAAAGCACCCTGTTATGACGTTGTGATCTTCAAACAAATCCAGCGCATATTTCTTACCGGACGAGCTTTTTTATTGGACTATTAGTAATCATAAGATAGCGCAGTGCTTCCTGATGCCAAGGCTGTGCTTAAATCCTGAGAAGAGCGTTCCGCTGCAGTGCACCAGATAAAATAAATTGGATTCAATGTGTGAGAATGGATGATCTAGAGCCGATTAACGTGGCGCTGGGTGTGGCGGTCACGTGAGTGCTGAAGTGATACTCTTTTACGTGTTCATAGGACCGTACATTAGTTGCTGCAGCCAGCGCCCACATGAATTCGCGCGGCACGCCGTTGCTCCCACGTGGGAATTAGACTTATTACCAGTATCGCTGCAGCTTATTTTACCTGCTGCATTTCACAGAAACGATTTTTTAGGATATAAGCACATCGTTGGACTCAAATTCAATTAAGCTATCAAATGATTATTGGTAGTAAAAAAAGACCTTTGTCGGGCGAGAAATATGCGTGTCTGATGCCAAGAAATTTCCTCCTGTGGCAACGTCAAAAAAAGTCTTTTTTTGAAACCGGCAACGTGGATCTGTAGCCTCAAGTCCACCTTTCGAATGATTACTAACACTTCTATGAAAAGTTTCCCTCCAGCAGGTAAGATTGATTTTTCATTTGTCCACTCTTAATAAGAAAGAACTGAGTTCTCTTTCGCTAATTACATTCACTTCATATCCACCCCCCCCCCTACCCACTCTAATTAAAAGTACAGTCTCTTCTTCAATTAAGCATTTCGATGGATTCGCCTTTGGTACTCGAAAAACTTTGGAATTCTCATTTAAGATCGACATATTGGTCTTCTTTGTTTGCCGCAGGGTGGAATCCATTTGGCATAAAATAGGTTTTTTTGTTTTGAAGGTCACACAAAGTGAAAAGCTATATAAAAAACCGTTTTCTTGAGTGGCACGGCACTGCTTCTTCACCTATTTCTCAATTTCTTATGGTCTTTTTGCTTTTCCTCCATTCAGTGTTGAAAATGCACTGTTCATCATGCCCACTCATTGACACCACTGCAGAAAACTGAAGCATTTGAGTACTTCTGTTTATCTGAGCACCAGTGGCATCAGAAAGAAATCTGACCACCATAAACATAGTTTCCTGCGGCTAAACTAAGATGAAAGTTAGTTTCCATAAGCGTTTCGAAACTGGCTGAGATTTGCTCCGCCTACATTATGCTAGTTGTTTCAAGAGCGATATCAGCGACCGAAATGCTGATCACACCTCTTTAGACCTTTTCAAAGTAGTATCACTATGGAATAGTTCTAGTTCTAATTGTTTTGGTAGGTATAAAATGATGTGAAATTTTTGAGAAATAGTGGTGTCAACAGGCGTCGGTTGAGCAACTGCTCGAGCATGCGCCCCGGATGCGGTTAAATATGGGCTCGAGTTCCAACTGGGGCAAAAGTTTTGCACATCACTTTACATTACTGGGTATATAATAATATCATATTACCGCTAAAATTGGTTAAATAAAAGTGATTCTACCTTAGCATAATTGCCATAATAAAGTAAATTTACATTAGATATTTACCACTTGAAGCAATGTAAGCGTCGTAATCAGAGGAACAGTGCAATATACGGATGATCATTGATTCATCGTTTTGAGCCAAATTTATTTCCACTCTTTCGATGTCGAAAAATTGATGCTTGCACGGCAAAAAGCTTTATTCTAACTATAAAGCGCGGACAAAATTGGAAAAGCTTCAATGTTGCTTTCCCAGAACCTCATGGTGTACCAACTTGACCAAGACTCAGTGAAATTCTTAACGAAGGCCTGGTCCTCACAGGATAAGCAAATTCATGCAGGAACCCGATGAACTTCACAGCTGAGGAAAAGGAGACGAGAACTGAATGAAACACATTCTTAAAACATCATAGTGCTTGTGGTTTGTCAACCAAGACAATGAAAGCGGTCATATGAAATAGCAAGCGATTTTTGAAGGAAACACTAAGGACAAGAAGAAAAACAAGTCTTTCTGAACATATGAGAAGAAGTGACCTTAAGTAGTAGAGAAAAGAGAGCATAGGAGTTGGTTTTCGTGAAATAAGGTTCTGTAGTTCTTTCTTAGATCTGCCCTACTTCCAGGCATTTCACTTTAAAAAATTCTCTCTCTCTCTCTCTCTCTCTATCTATCTATACATGTATATATATATATATATATATATATATATATAGACTACCACTAATGTAACAACAATGGAAATTATCCTAGAAATTGTTCTGTCATCGAAAGTCTCAGAAAGTTTCGTGCAATACAGTCCATTATCAGGAACTTTCTTTGCACAGTAGTGGTAAAGTTTCACGTTTTTTGAATTTATTTATTCATATCCTACGATCATTTACATGCTCCACGATACGAGCAATCTATTTAATTTTTGCTCTCAATATTCAAAAACCCTGGTTAAATTTTATAGCAATCACAGTTCCAAAGTATTATTAGCAAGAAGTTTAAAAACAAGTACTTCTGGCTATGACAGGAGCTGTAATGTTGATTAGTCACTTGAGTGAACATCTCTTTACTACTATAGTATTAATGAAAACGGATTTATTTTGGCAATTCAAGGCAACTTAGATTGGTGGAAACTATCTGACATCCTACCAACGCTAATCAAAAGTGCACCGAATCACTCAGATTATTCTCCGATAGAGGTGGGCAGAGTGAAGGAGGCGTGCCCGATGACGAAAGAACTACTAAGCTGAGCAGTGTGATGACATAGGTAATAGTGTATTTGATATCGTGGGTGGAGCTATGATGTCACTCGTAAGCTCCACACTTATGGACGTTCACAGAAGCATTCAAAATAAAACTATCCGTTGACAGTTTGTTATTAACGAAGCTCACAGTAGGTTCAGGCCAGTGCTGCCTGCGCAGCAATCATAAGTACTTTCAATGTAGCTTTTTAGTCGCTCATTTTCGCGCCCCTGATTAGGTTTTACCCTTTATAATCGAGCTCGGAAAAGTTGCATTAGTATCTGCGAGATTAGGCTGCAAATGCTGATTTCCATGCATCAGTAAGCCATGCCTCGCAAGTTGTTCTGAGGTCACCCCCTACGATGCTCAATAAAAATGAATTCATGGCGAGGCCTTGAAGGATGATCAACACTGAGCGCTTTGTTCTACTACTCTTTGACATAGATTTTTCGCCGATGTGTGGTGGTAGGCGGTAGGAGAAAGCACTATGTTGGTACAAAAGCAATGATGGTTTATGCACTGTCACAATTTGCCGTTCAACATTTTTGAGAAAGTCATAAACAAATGTTGTGTTATATATCATTTTAGCGAGCATCTTGTTATTTACGCGTTGTTAATGACTTCGTTGTAGCCCAAGGAAAAGAAGTTGATTGGTGCAAAAGTTATGGCGGTTTCATACCGTAAAATCAAAATGCGTCGTAAAGCAGCAAAGAAAACTCCCAGAATCAACAGCGCTTTTTGCCAGGAATTGATAAAGAACGTTCAGTGCAGCGGTGGCTTAAGGCGTTTCTAAAGGAGACGCTTTTCATTAATGCATGGGCAGCAATTGGCATACCTTTCGTTTCGACTGTTTTCTTGAGACTACGCTCAAATTTCAGCATGCCATATAGGGCTGACGAAACACGTGTATCGGGCTTTATAAGTCAGTCCTATACAACAGACCACATGCGTGGCTCAAAAAGTGATTAACTGATAAATAGAAATTACATTTTTAGCAACGCCATTAGAATTCACGGGAGAAGCAATAACCAGAATCAGAGGTGATTTTTTGATAGCACACAAAAAGGTGCAGAAAAACTCAACGTCGACCACTCTGCGGTCCTTTGCTATCTGAAGCTAATAAGGAAGGCGCAAAAGGTTAGTGCAGAAGTAGTAGCGCTTTTTATAGCCAGTCGACAGCCACTTGTCGCACAATGAGCGCTTTAAAAGTCTAACGGACTAAGCTAAGAAATGTTGTTTCATCCTCCCAATTTGCCGGACCAGGCGCCTACTGACTACCATTTCTTCAAGCATCTCGATAACTTCTTTCAGGGAAAATGTCTCCATAATCAACAGGGTGCAAAAAAGTTTTTCAAGAGTTTGTCAAATCCCGACATACCGATTTTCATGCTACAGAAGTAAGTAAGCTCACACCTTTGGTAAAAGTGTACCGATTGCAAGATTCTTAGCTTGATCGATAGAGATATTGCTGAGTCCATGTATCAAATCTCACGAAATCGATGTCGTCATTACTTTTGCTTCAGCCCAATATCAAGTCTATCTCGAAATAACAAAGAAGAAATTGCTTTGGTGATAATTATGCACGTTTCTAATTATTGGGCCGTTTTTTTTTTGGAAATTATTAGAACTTTCTTTGTGCTAAAGTACTCTAACGTTTGATTAAATGTCAAAAATCTATCCTTTCATCAATGCAGATCTCACTGGTAGCCGCAAATCTTTCTAATCTGAAGATAATGATGGAGAGTAGAAGTCCAGTCTCTGTCAAACACTAACGAACCTTTTGAAAAGTGGTGCCTTCGCTGAAGCCCTGTTTCAAAATGATGCTCTCAGTCAGTTTCACGAGCGCTTAGTCTAATCAACAAGTGCCTCAGAGGTAGCAGTATTTCTTTTCTTTTCGCTCAGTTTTCACCTCCGCCGAAATTCAGCGATCTACTATCGCGACAGTAAAACTAAGTTTACCAACAGGTCACGTCCTACATCGGCTGTCCATCGCATCTTGCCCTGCAGCAATATTTCGCCCCGTTTTTTACTGCTTTACATTGCTCCATAAACAATCGGACTCTTAACAACTTCGTGTTCATTTACATGAATGTTATCTTATAAAAGTTATTTCAGTGAGCGTATAAGAAGTAAATCAGAAATTACTCGGTAATTTTTAAATTCTTATAGTTTCGAACTTCGTGTCCTTTTTACCCTATTTAGTAAAACATGAGTTCTTCGTTAACTTGTAGAAGCGCTGAAGATCTTGCCCATTCCATATACAGCAAGCGGCTGGGATAGTTCATTGAAAAAAATCCTTATGGTAAGCATGAATTACAGTTGAGATAGTACGGCTTTAATTTAACTCGGTTGCACTTACATAGACATTTGCTTTGAATCGGTAGTTTAGTAAGATTTATAGTGCTCTATATATGTCAGACATGGGCACCGCATATGTGATAAATTTTACTTGTTTTTAAAATGCCCAATAACACACCACTAATAACAAATGAATCGCAAATAACATCGTCAAACGAACTAATTCATGAGTTAAATGCTAATAACACTCACATATGAGAAATTGCCTAACAAAATGGAATTTCTTATTATGAGCTAATCCCAGAAAACCATAACAGCACTTTGAGCAAATGTTGCTCGCAGGATAACACTCTAAGTTAGTAATCAACTCGAAAATGCTCGAAATTAATGAGCAGCTACATTTCAGCGCGATGACGAAAATTTGGAGACACAGCTGAAATCGGTATGTAATCGATTATCATCGGAAAACTAATGCCCTGCTCTATTTGTTGAATTCAGACATTTTCAACTGAGCGTCGACAGCGCGACATATGTACAGCTCGAATTGGATGGTCTGATAGAAATAGCTCACAAACATAATATTACTGGCTAGGTTTTAGATTACTAGGATGAGAAAAAAGTTCTTCAACACCAGCAAAAATGAATTTTTTAATTTTGAAGGTGTATTGCCTTTAAAACTTGTTCCGAATGATTTCGTCATCAATGCCAAACTCTACTGCGAGCCGCTGGATCGAGTGTACTATGAGTTGAAGGAAAAGTACCCGGCACTGATTCGTCGAAAGTGAGCTCTGTTTCAGCAAGACAATTCCAAACGTCACACCGATAATAAGGACTAAGTCCGATTCTGGTCTTTTTGCTCAATAGAACGTTACCCCGGCGGACGCCGATTCCCGACATTTGATCAAGATGAACGGGCATGTAAAGAGTTTTTTGATTCAAATTCCAAGGAATGATATCTTGAGCATATCCGGACGCTTGCAAATCATTGGCAAGAAATCGTGGTTAATGACGATCTTTATTCTGAAGAATAATTAGTGCTGTTTTCAGTTAATTTGTGTAAAACTTTGAATTTTTAACGGATTTTAAGGAACTTTTTCTCAACCTCATCGATCAAGCTTTTCTTGAAATATCAGAACTGCCCATCTTCATTGAGTAGAGCACCCAAATGACCACACTAGTTTGAACAAAAACATCTTTGGCCGTCCCTGAATTACCTGAACCACCACTTGTCTTTATAAGGCCAGAAATATCACTACCTAGAGATTGGTGTTAAGAAACGTGTGTATCACTATGAAAACACCTTCGAAGGGCATTTTGCATAGAGAATAACGTTTTCTAGCTTTCCAGCTTTTTCAATCTCACTATTTTTTGCAGAATAAAATTGGATCATTGTAATTTAAATCAAACCAGTTATGGATTCCATCTTTCTGACTTTCGATAATGCTTTTTAGGATGACGTAGCATAATGGTACCGATGCTGGCCATATAACGAGCTCATCATAGCGCTAGCGTGGTCAGCCACGAGCTCACCAAATCCTTTATCCTTTCGAGATCGCGAAGTTGTCGCTCGATGCTTGGGAACAGTAAGCATTTTGTCACCCGCAATCAAAGTGGGATACGCTGCACTCTGTGACGTTCCAGGACTTGTAAGTCGACACACAGCATCATACGGCATTATTAAGAAGGTCTTCGCTGATCATGGAAGTGAGGACAATTTTTTAGCACTTTATTTGATCCGTCTTCAAAGTGTCTTTTTCTTTTTTCCTCTGTCCGGATCCCAGTACTTCTAGCATTCAATTCAATTTTTATCTTCTTCTTGAACGTCATAGAATAGTGGTTGAGCAAGTTTCCTTGCAATCTCGAGAATACCCTTGCGTTCCATAGGACGTTGTTGTTGACTGCCGAAGAGAAGTGGAGGTGGAGCTTGGCTCCACGCGCACCGTGGCCAACGTCGCAACCACTCGGCCACGGCACCTCTTGAGGATATTGACTGAACAGAAAAAATGCTGGCATAATTTATTACGTATCAAAAGAGAAATAAGTAAGAAAAAGTGAGGCCTATGAAGTTGTAATGGAATAGTCCCATCTGGTGGGCACCGCGCAATCATCATAGTCCACTTTAATGAAAACCTGGTTTCAGAGTTCCCAAGTGATTCACTTTTGCTTAGATAGACTAAAACGCTTAATCTGACCAACGTAGGTGTTATCTTAGGTCGCATCTCACGTAGACATTAGGGAATGAGACTCTTACTTAGAAGAGCGCCGTGCATTCGTCAAAATGATAAGCTCTTTACTGTTATCTTTCAATTTATGCAACACTCAAGTGTCTGGTATTTTTGATTCCGAGATAGGTAATGTTCTCCAAAATTATTTTCTAATTGGTTTAAGTTTTTCCATAGACTCTCAGACCATCGTGAGTTGATTCCCCTCAATTTACCGTTCGTTTCGAGTGTATTTTTAATACCACGCTCAAATTTCAAAATAGCTAATAATTGTTATCTGAGCCAACTCCTCATTGGTGTGTTAATGGGCTCTTCTACAGCCCCATACACGTGTTTCCACCTTGACAGTCTCGTCAGTCGGGGCAAAACCCTTCGTCTTTTAGCCAATCCTCTTGGCGTGCTCCAGTCCTCACTCTAGACGAAGAATTCTGCCTGACTGACGAGACTGTCAAGGTCGAGACACCTGCATGGGGCTGTACAAGAACCCATCAACAGGCCAAACGTCAGGTTGACTCAAATAACAGTTATAAGATATTGAAATTTGAGCGTGGTCTTTAGAAAACACTCGAAACGAACGGTATAATGTATTTTAAGATACCAGTCAAGAGCGATGGAGTGTATAACATTACCGATCTCGTTATTATTACTTGACGGTAGTGTAGTGTAAATCGTTTGTCGTCACCTGCTTCTAATGTGGAGACTGGAGCACCCCGAGAGGATTAGCTAAAAGACAAAAAGCCCTGCCCGACTAAAGAAACTATTAAAGTCTCCTCAATTTCCTTCCTCAATTGTCCATCGCCAATGGCACTGCACCACCCTTGACCTTTGCAACCAAAGTCCTCTTCTAAAAATACCGTGAGCCGCATTCTCACCTCTGAGCTCGGCTTGACATTCGTCAGGAGATTTCGATCAGATATATCTCTTTAGCTTTTTATGGATTTCAAGCTACACTTGAAACGACCAAAAACAAGATAGATTTTGTTGTAGAATATAATCTTTCAATCAGAGATAGAAAGGTAGATGTTAAGTCTTCTGGTATGCTTTATCAGTAGAGCAATCAACACTAACTTAAGCAGAAGTGATTGAAGTTGCACATCTCTCAAATCTGTTCCATCGTCATCTCCGCGCTCCATTTCTAGCCAAAGTCATCAGCGCCGACGAGAACTGGGTTTTTCAAAGTCGACGTCGTCCGAATCAGTGGTTGTCCCAAGGTCAACGAAGAACTTCATCTCTATGTCCAAATCAATTCGCGGCAAAGGATATGCTCATCATCTTATGGGACCGGATCAGGCCGATTCACTGGGACTCGATGCTAAACTCTACTGTGAGCACCTGAACTGCTACAATCGGGGTCTTTCACGTCTACATCGTCGCAATCTCCCTGCTTCAGGACAACTCAAGACTGCAGGTTGCCAAATTGAAAAAGAACCAGTAGACCGAACTGGGCTCGGAGTTGTGGGATTATCCGCCATACAGTCCTAAGTTGTTGCCGTCTGACTATCACTTTTTCTGGTCGGTGGATCACTTCCTGCGTAAGAACAGGTGCCAAGAGATCAGTCATTTGCGTCAAAGATTAACGGATTTTTTTGAATCCGAGAACAATGAGTTCTATGAGCGCGGTATTTATCCGTTGCCTGAGAGATGGCAGAAGTGCGTTCAGGCTAATGGCGCATACTTTAAGTAGTGTTGATAAGCAGTTTCAATCACTTCTCGTTGATAGATTTAGTGTTCATTGCTCTAGTGCCAAAACTTATGGGATGGAATAATATTGAAAGGGCTAGGTTTTGCTAAAAATAACGTCATCATCTCAAGATACACAAAAAAGAAAATCCTTCGTAACGGTGTCACGCGCTTTGATATGGGCGAAAACCTGCTTTAACTCACGCTTAAGGTCAAATATTTTCCGTACCACTCAAAACTATTACACATGTGTACTTTTGACATCACTGCCTAGAAGCGATCGAACCAAAGAATTTGAATAGAAAAACCTCTGTCTGGTCATTTCTATAGACAATGCTCAACAGAGAAATCATTTTCATGTTAAAGTCACTTGAAGTGGAAATAGGCTTATTATCTTAATCAGAATCAATGAAGAACACTTGCCAAGATCACACTGTTGAAATCTTGTGATGGCCGATCACTGCCTGTTATGACAGCCAAGGAACGTTCTAGCACAGCAGTCTTGGGAAATCATGAAGAAAAACTACTCAACAAATACTTCCAATCAATGAAAAATGTCCATTAGATATATGCGTAGTATATCACTAATACACAATTGATGACAATAAAGCAAAATGAAATTTCTCTTCATTCTCATAAATTACAGGGAAATATCGATTTGAGTGAAATATTATCCAATTTTTTAGAAAACAGCAGCTGTTATTGCTTCTACGAATTTTTATAGCCTTATTACAAGGTTGTCGTAATCACCCGCAAACTCAAACCATTAGTCTCATAGACGTGGTCGTCTACAGCCTACGCCTCCCTGTCAGGAACCGAGTAGTAATTCAGCAATATTTTCTGTGCTTAACAAACATCGATAGCTCACGGTGGAGACTCAGAGACATTTAACTCATATTCCTCGTTTCTAAGAGGAAATTCGCGTTCTGTCACAATTCACTATTTTGAAGAGCGAAAAAATGCACAACTTGCAGACGAATACACAGCTGTACACGACCACGTTTATGTCTGACAGCTGAGAATAACGAAACGAATGAAGGAACTACTGCGACCAAGGCAGCATTTGAAGAGGTATTATCTGTTTGTGTAAATAAGGCGCCAATATTTGCCGAGATATTTGAAAACGCTATGAAATTTTCAGAACGACACCTTTTCAATCTTTTATCATGGTTAATATAACTACTATTACGTTGAGGAAAAAGTTCCTTAGCAACCGTTGAAAATTACGTCTATAAAAAATATAATCAAAAGCAACAACAATTATCCTTCAAAATAGAAACTATCATCACTATTCACGATCTTCTGTCAACGATCTTCACACTTCAGGATTTGCTCAAAATACCAATTATCAGGCTCTTGATCAAAAAACTTCTCCTAACTCTTCAACTTGATCAAATGTCTCGAACCGGCATCCACGCAGGAGATATTCCACAGGGCAGAAAAGACCATGATCGGACGCCACAGTATCTGGACTGTAGGTTGGGTGTGTGTGGCGTCGAATCCTTTGAACTCATTAAACTTTCTCTTAATCTTCTTTGCGCTGTGAAGTTTGGTATCGTCTTGCTGAAACAGCGCGCGCATTCGAATCAATGTTGGGTACTTTTCTTTCAGCACGTTCGTGCCGTGGGAATTTCTTATGGAACTATTCCTCCAATACCCTATAAATTTTGTGAAAGAAACATAGAAATTGAATTTTTTGAGGATGTTAGGGAACTTTTTCTCGACCTACTATCAAGCTCTGTAACTTTGCATCTATGCGTGCATTAAATTGATCAACATTTTATATTCGAAATTAGGATTTAATGCGATGTTCTAGAAAATGAAATTGCATGAAAAGCTTGAACAACTTATTCCTTTTTCATGAGTCACATATAGCACATCACTTCACTCTCACTGCAAAAAAAATCATCGAGAAAACCGTTTTTCTAGGCTAAGTCGTCAGTAGTTACTCTTCTGTTTATTGACATTATCGTGAGCGCTCTTAAGCGAATTCTGAACAATTAAATCCAACTGGCAAGTTGGGCACTTTAGTGAGGTCAATGCGTTGACTGTCGCAGATTTTCAAGTAGAAGAAAAAATAAGGAATATTAATGAAGCTCGAAGCTTCCACGATATGGTGGTTATTGAGTTTGTTTGAATAAGAAACATCACCATTGATCGAATGAAATCGTTCTTTGATTCAATACAATTCTGCGACGGCTGAGGGGATCCATATTGAATGAATTATATCTACTGCTGAAGACGGTGACTTTGTAGAAGTTGTGATTCACTTGTTGCGCAATAAAATTTTTGGTCCCAATCTACTGTATAGGATTAAACTTAGTGCCTAATATTGACTAAAATTTGGCACGTTCATGACTATATGCGAAAACATATGATCAAGTAAGAGATTGCAGCTTTGAAAAAGATTGTTAAGGCGTAACTAAATATGATGAACAAGCTTTGACGTCACTAACTACACTTTATCGACTGTGCACTTTTTACGTTCATTCCACATAGGGAGAATTCAGGTGGCATCACTTAGCACATTTTATAAATGATATCTGAAATTTTCAGCTTGAATAGCACTTTATGTATCCTGTGTACAACATTATTCAGTAGGTACTCAGTACAAGTTCGATGGCGTCTCCGTCGTCCATCGCTGTATGTTCAAACTGGATTTTGCTCTCCTGGGTTCAATTTACTATGAAGTTTTCAAATTATGCAACGTATAGCGAGAAAGCGTTCAATGAGTTGATGCAGTAATAAAGCTACACCATTTTTGAGTGAGCATCCGTAAAAGCAATCCAACTTTATTCTCAACAGGGGCACCTTGAATTGTCCGCAGTACTTCACTTCATATTTCAATTTTAGACAGTTGGCAATTGAGATTAGAGTAGACATCAGTGGTCCATCAACAACGAATCACTGAATCAAAGCCGCAGCAGATAAGACGTTATGAAATATCTAGATAAGAGCCCGACAGTCGCGATGTACTGGATTAGAAAAAAACGCTAAATCAACCCAACTCTTTAGCATCACTGCAAAGCAGGAACTCAATGATTAGATTGATTACGTAACATGGGTTTTGTAAGGAAGCATAATTATTATCCAAATAATAATGACAAAGAATTTCTAGGAAACTCATTTAATTTTATACACAAGAGATAGATTGACTGCCAAAGCATCAATCATGGGAAAGGAATTGGGGGAAACGATAATTATGTCAATTTGTTTCATAAATATGGTAATCGTCTAGCCGCATGAAGAATCAGAGGTTGCAAAGATGTTAATGAATCTGAATGATGATGAAAGGTGACTGCAGGCTGGAAAGGTATTGGGAAACCGAAATTTTTATGTCGAAATACTCTGCAATATTTCTCGCGTGGCTGATTACTTCCACTCGGATGAAGGTGACATGAGATCATATGAGTAGCTTTCGTTTATCTAAGGAGGTCAATTGAGAATTATCGAAAATGTGCGAAGCTTTGCACAGGAAGTAATCAAGTTTTTTTGACAAGCAACGTGTTCAGCTAAATATTATCGAGTAATTTTAAGTATTTGTTAACATTCAGAATTCAAATAGCGAACACTTGTAAAAGCTTGATCACTTACATCCGCGATCGAGAAGCGAGTAGAGATGGGAACAGATAATAGGTTTTAAGAATCACTTCACAAAGAGCTCGTTTTTTAGTATTCTTTAGAGTTGAAAGGTAGCTCAGTGGTAGTAATCCTGATCAACGTGAGGTGGTGCCTGTTGCACCCTATCGTGGGTTCACAATCCTTTTAACCCTGCAGAATTGGTAAAATGATGGCAGGCATGTCTGTGGAAAGTTCATTCTCTGCAGTCCGAGTGCGAACGTTTTAGTGTGGTCATCTCAGGAATGTAGGAAGGATTGGCTCAACCGGCATTAAACGACAATCAAGAGGAGAAAAAACTCTCGGAGAAAAAATTGACGAAGATGTGAAGGAATTATCGTGGCAATCCACAAAGACTTGTTTTCAGACTGTGCTCTAACTGACAATCTGATTACTAGCTTTGATCCTTTATGGAAAGTGGTATGAAACTTATACAGTACTAGACAACTGTTTCGCCTTTCTACGCTCATCAGTAGTACGGTGCCTTTCAGTTCAGCCGATCTCTCGTATGGGGCATGTACCCCTCACTCATAAAGGAATCGACGCCGAATTATTTCAGCCAAAAGGCTCAAAGACTCAAAACAAGTTAACAAATTATTAGACTATTATTATTTTTGAGCGAGGTCTATATAAACAACGGGAAGTATAAGTATGTACACTAATTACAGAAAACTTTCGGTTGCAGGATATTCACATCATCCTAATTCACATAAATTTCGTTTGCTCTAATGAATATCCAAAACCACTGCAGAAGTTAACAATGTTAATGAGAAAGCTAGAGAGCGGAATTTGAAGGGCGATCAATTTTGACGACAATGTTTAACTAAGAGGAATTTACATCAAAGGGTTTAGTCTTAGTAGATATTTAGCAGCTTCTAAATATTGTCATTATTGCAGACATGAGATTAGATCCGGGCCTAATCAGTGGCAGGGACTTGGTCACTGCGAATTCAGAAAGACCAGTCTTTCGTACTCAATGGCCGGAAGCTCTCTGCGCTACCTGGTCAATGTGTTCCCCGCCAATCATCAGGAAACTCGACACACGCTAGTAAATTCTCTAATGACCCGAATCGCACATCTAATTTGTGAAGTAATCGGTCTCTGCTCACTAAAACAGCAAGAGTAGCCTCATATCTTTAATAGAGGGCTCCGTTTCATTCTTCGTAGCGCAAAGGGTCTTGAATAATTGTTATGGGATAAGTTTATTGTTGGCCTAATGTCCGATTAAATATATAAGAATTTCTTCCAAAGTGGGTAGCTATTGGACATGAAATCGCTTGAGAAAATGAGCATTTTCAAGATTATGAAGGTAAGTGGATAGTTGGCAGACGAAAATTCACGCTGTCAAAAGAAGAATGGAGTAGCATATTGCGCAAGCATACATTAAACTGAGCGGCCCTTTTTAAACGTTCAACAAATTCATCTTAGTATTCTGAATACTGGTGAATTATAAGCAACCTGTGGTATTTTGCAATGAGACGGTATAAGTTAGCTAAGTTTTCCGAAGATTGCAAATTTCTCAAACTTGTCAAGTCGGCACAGGTCACACTGATCTCATACTCACGCAAATCCGGTTTTCTCCATGTTAAAAATTTGAGGTTTTTCACCGATTAGATATAGATTTTAGAGAGTTTTATTAGTTTTTGCTAATTTACAAGAGAAAAGACTAGTAGCACGGTTAGCAAGAAATGCAATGATGTTCTTCTGTAATATAATGGTCCTTCTAAAGTTGAAGTGAAGCGCATGAAACTGTGAATCAGTAACGATTCAGCTTTTGAAAGGTATTGGTTCTGTTCTACATGAGTGAGCGATACGCACAATAAATCTGAAAGAAAGGTTGCAGTTATTACTTCTATGATTTTTTTTCTGCTGTATTTTGACCTTTTGCTTATGGAAGGTGCGAATATGCTTGAAATTGCAATGAGTAGGTTAGCTTCATATGCTCAATACCCTCACTGATATTCATAGAAAGTCCTGCTTATCCTTTTGATGTAATTTCAGTGTTGAAAGCATTTTTATTTAAACTTGCTTTTGACCACACTCATCTAGAAGCCACAAGTCTGATTTTTACAGAAGTACTGTATTTATTTTTCTAGTTCTTCTTACGCAATCAGATCTCGAGTATAGTGTCAATTTCAGCACTTTATCCATTCGTTTCCCCATCATCCACAATGTCTTAATTATTTTCGTACTGAGTTCGCCGCTGCTTAAGGGATTTTGGTCTTTTCTACGATTATCGCTTAGTACCAATGTAGTCAAGTTTCCTAGAATCTTGACACAGCCGTGGTGGAGTCTCTAAACTTCTCAATAGTACATAGTCGGCGCTTTCTGTGGGTTACACGAAGAGGACCGATCATCTATTGCAAGCTCAAACTGACGGACTGTGGAGTCGCAACACTACCTTGCATGTATTTCGTCAATTTTGACTTGTGTCTCGAGAAGCCAAGATAACGTTCAAGCTTAGATTGGATTTTTCGCTTCTTTTTTGAGGAAATTCAATAGCATTACGTTTCTCTCAAAATTATGGCATTTTTCGTTGCTGTCCGTTTTAATTTGCCCACCTCTTATCACCTAGTAGTCGGCGAGAATTGTCACTTTCTCACTGAGTAGTCACCTATATATAGCTTCCGTTTCGAGTGCTCTTTTTAGACCACATATATATGTATATATATGTATATATATAGTATATATATGTATGTACATAGTATATATATGTATATATATAGTATATATATATATATATATATATATATATGGAGAACATGATAGTGCACATTGCTAAAGATTAACGCTTCATTTACTACAAATGCACTCCTCAAAAGCATTCACATTGTCAGATCCGTCAATAGAATGACCTTAGCATGAATATTAGCTATTACTCCATGCGCGAAATCGACACCCAGTAATTAGTTCACCTGCATATTTTCACCTCGCTGTGTTCTGGCCTGATAACCGTCCTTAACACTATATTTATGAACAAGACATTAAGTTAAATAAGTGGAAAGGCGTAGCGACACTTTTTCAAAGTTCGAAGAAATGAGCGATCATCTTGTTGTTTCATGATAACCATTGAGTAAGTTGTAGTAATTCTAGTAATGACGCGAAAGCATTTATGTTTGGAATGAATGTTGCTATAGATTGGAGAAGTTCAATGAACGAGATACTACGTAAAAAAATCAAACGCTCGATATTATTTTCAGTCATTAATAAAGTAAACAGTGATGTTCTTCCAAACAAGTATCGGATCTCTGTTTTGGTTTCCACCAATTCAAATTGATCCGGCGCGAGCAGCGTTCTTAGTAACCCAAAGTTTGCCCAAAAAGATCGAACACGTTGAAAGAACTTCTCAAATTTCTTTATACACTAATCCACGATGCGTTAGACGAACTGTGCAGAATTTTTTATCATTCTATGCACCTATAAGTTTCTCTTCTACACTCTTGTACACTGCTTTATTATCATGGCGCTGGGAATTTGCATTTGCTCACTGTGCCTCTCCAACGAAATTTTGCTGGCTCTGTGATCAGGTACCGTACCAAACTAACTATATAGCGCATCTGATCTATATGCAATTTATGGCAGATAGCTTCACCTGAATGATTTCAGAATTCTAATTAGAAAACTTTGAATTTAAGAAAATTATAAATAGCCCATGAACCTTTGAGTGTATCGTATAAGTATAAGTTTAGAAAGTGCCACAAGTCAAGGTTAGACGAGCAACAATAAGATAAACAATGCGTTATAAAAGTCAATGGTGTTACCGTGTTAGTAATCATGGCTCCTGACACCCTGATGGGGGGCACTCGCCATCAGAATTGTGTCCAAGATTCTTACCAGCAGAACCCGTTTCTAAGGCATCCTCATATACAGGGGCATAGACTTTGCGTGACTCCAAGAGAGACTCACTAACAAAGCTATTTTCGAGATGTTAAGTAGGAATGAACAGAAGAGGTAGGGTTCTTATTACTATCGCAGTTTCCTCAGCCGCTCTTTGAATATTAAGATGCCAACAATAAAATTGATGGGAGTTTCGGAAACTTGCAAGCAAAGCTAACAGAGGACTCGGTTATTATCAGTTTGAATCTCTCACAAAGAGAAAATTTCTTATGCGAGAGGTAGGAGTATTGGCAAGATTGAAAAGCATTAGAGAATGCGTTAGCGATAAGAATCGAAAGTTTGCAGAAAGTCTTCATTAGGTAGATGTCGATATAACAGAAAACATCTTGCAAGTGCTTTTTTGTTGACCATCATGTGAAAAGAAGCCTAAAAGTCAGTAGCGAAAATTGAACAACGGATGGATCTTCTAACATTCATCGCGTGTAGAAGGGCATCGCCAAATGCAAAGACTACTTTCGAGCTGTGATCCCTCCCATGGATTGACTCTATGCGACATCGACCACGCTGTAGACCATTGAATTGGATGAGAGTGACTCTGAAGAATGCAAAGGCATTGAAGCGTTAGCCTAACAAATAATTTGATGTCACCCTCGTGTACGCTTAATAATCCACGAAAAAATGCTCCCGATCTTGCACAAAGTTCTCACTAGATGTCCGGGCACCACATGTAAAGGGGGTAAGTGGGATTTTTCTACAGAGATTAACATGTCTTTAAAGATAAAGAAAGTTTTAGAGCTCCTTAATTGATTTTCTTTCCAATAATTCAACGACCAATGTCACGCTTAAGAGGTCATGCGTAATCACGAAGCAGTGTTCTCTGTGATCTATTTTTGAGTCTTTGAAGCTTGTCCAAAATATCACAAGGATTTTCCGCGCAGCTGTTGAAGGGTTTTGAGCGAGTGAACTGAATATACATCAATATCGCATACTGGCGACTACATGAGCTTGGCTACGATATTATTGATCTCCGTAAAGCGTGAAGAGACGAATACAGTGGGAAACGGATAGATCACTGTGCATCCGTTCAAAAAGGTTTCTAGTTGAAAATTCTAAACGAAATACCATCGTCAAGCAACACACGCAAAATGAACATAATGGGAAAAACTTTGATGTGAAAATCAGTAGCATGCACAGCTGTCTAAAACATCTGCGAGAAAATTTGTTGAGGTGTTTTGAATAAATTCCAGAAACCCCGGAAAGAATTATGGGATTCAGTGTCTCGTGCTTATGTGTGACCTCGCGCTATATCTCCAGCTACTTCTTTTTGACCTAAGCCAGGCGCATTCTTATCTCGTGAAAGAGTCTTTGCTTTTGCCTTTAATATGATTGAAAAAACTCACAAGGAAAATAGGATAAGTGGTAAAAAAGTCAAACGAATGAATTCATGCATTGCAAATCATTGCTAAGGTTATGACAATGTCTGGATGAGTAGACCGAACGTAAAAAATCGACCTCTGCAGAATTTCAAAAAGGCGAAACTGTCTAAAAATTACCAAGTGCCGCAAATTCTTATTATTGGGTCGTTGCATATGTTTTGGCACTAGCGCAATACATATCAAATTCATTATCCAAAAGTAAGTGAAATTGCATGATTTTGATATCGTTTGATTGCGCATTTCCCCTGTGAACACTTTGGTCTATCTCGCCTATACTCCCTTTAAGATTGACGCCTTCTACTCAGTATGATGGCGCGTAGGGGGAAATGTCATTGAAACGGCGCGCAAGGTTATTTAATGAAGCTTCCTGTGGCCGCCCTGAGCGCAAATAATCTTACAGACTGTTCTCTCTTGCTTGCAACTTCGCGCGCCACTTCCTTGCCGTCGTTTTTGCAATCGTATCATCGCCACAAGCTCCATTAATCTTGGGCGCTTCCTCACTAACATTTTCCTCTACATATCATTCGTGCATGAGTAACAAGCGAATTCGTTCCCGAGACAGCTCCATCTTAAGGCAATTATAAGCGAGTTTTCAACCAAAATGTTTGCAAAAAAATGCGCATTTGAACGATATTGAAATCATGAAATTATAATTATTTACGATTAGTAAGTTTATTGCTTATGTTTTATTGCCAAAACTTATGAAGTGACCAAATATTAGCAATCTTGTTTTCGCTCAAAAAGAAAGAAGCGATTTGTTCTGCTTTTGCTTCCCACTCTTGCGCAGGAGCCGTGCTTATTTTTCTTTACTGTACCAATTTTGGTATGTGTTTACAAATGGGCGGATTCACTTCTTTGTAGAGTAAGGGCCATGGCAGAGAGGTTGTGCCGCTCGCTGCAAAGCAGCGCAGGGCTGATCCTTACCCCAGCACTCTCCGAAAATCAACAAGAAACGTCCTATGTATCGCTATAGGAACGCCGTCACCCATATTGCAAGGAGACATGGTCGACCAGTATTTTAGATGTTTAAGAAGGAGATGAAAAACGAGTATAATGCTAGACGTAGTGGACCTCGCACATAAAATCTGAGCCTCATCAAATAAATTAAATATAAAATTGCAAGCGTTGTGCTTCAAACCTTCTGGACCCTCTCACCTAAATCCGCCGACCTTGGAGAGGTGGGAAAACAGTTTCGTTTGCCAGACGCATGGGATCGAACGAGTGATTAAGTATGTATTAGAGCACACTCCAAAACAAAAGTGGATCTTGCGGATAAGTGTTGTCATGAAATCAGCAAAATGAGAGCATGAACGTCACAAAAGTACACTGATTAATCGAAAGAGACAAATTCTGTCATATGACATTGCAAGACCATTACAAACATTGTATACTTACCAGACATTTGATATATCATCTATCCAAGTACAGACGATTGCCACTTGGAAAGAAATTTCAGCATCTGATGAGCTGTTCAAATGGGCTCTAAACACTAAATTCCTAAAGTTATGAAATAATTCTTTTATTTTAATATTTTGGAATCTGGTCTGTCGTGACAATTTTTTTTCACTATGCGAATTACAGTACTTCCAGTATTCAACTGATTCTTTTTCGCTCACGTGGAGAATACTAGTTAGGCATGTCCTCTTACAAACTCAAAGAGAGCCGGGCTGGAGCGTTTTTTGAATGTTCGCTACGGATTGCCCGAGGGTGTTGTAAGTGGGGGTCAACCTCACGCTGCGCCGCTTCGTGCATCACAACCATCCGCCCACCATCCTCCTCCTTCGATGAAATATGTGGACAATTCTAATTGGGCTATAGCGATTCGTTGCTGGTAACAGAGTAATCTGAAGTAATTGTACTTTTTAGATTCAGAAAACAAGGGTACTGTGAGTGCTTGTTGAGGCGGAAAATTTGGAGTCTTGTAGGTGGTGGCCTGGGCAGTACCCTGCACTACTTGTAGGTGGGCTAAGTTGATTGGCCACCACTAAACTCCACTTGAGTTCTCTATGTCCTAAACTCTTGCACTCAATGACATTAGATGATTTTAGTTTTTCTGACAGGATGCCCTTATTTTGATAGTTATTGGCACTGTTATCAAGTGAGGCTCTACTACCGCATAGACTAGTTTCGGGCTTCTGGATGAAATTCAATTTGCTAGTAGAATGTGACTATGTTATGAAACTCTCAACAATGAGAGTGTCAACATCACTAATGTTGACACTTATGGCCACTAGGAGATGGAAATCTACCATGATGAGGTGATTAATGAAGAAATGAAGAATACGATGCAGTGATCAATTATACAACGTTAGATACTCTGCTTATGCTCACGGAATTCTTTAATAATCAGCCACAGTCTTGGGAAATAATCCTAATATGTCTCAAATATTCATAGTGAACAAAACTAATTAATCTAATCCAAAAAAGTAGTGAAATATGCGTGATTGTAATAACTTGAAGGTATGAATGGTCGAAACGATAGTCATCAAATTTGAGAAAAGAGAAGTACCAACCTTGTGCATGTTTTGATTAAAAAAGGACTATGCGCGAATGTGCTCTCAGGTACCGAATTATTTTGGATGAACAGAAAGTCCTCTCGCTACTGTTTAAATTTTCAACCCCTATTCTTAAAAGGAGGCAATACTGGACATTTATTGGATAGAGAGATGTTTTACTCGTTGGCGCCAAATTTGCAGTTGAAATAGATAGTCAGTTAGCCGGAGACTTTACAGCTAAAGCAAGACACCACTATAGAACACAGAAACATAACCGAAATGATTTTGATGTGGAAATTATCACCTTCACAAAGGAACAGAAGACCGTTGCGCACAAAATTTCAAAAGCGATCTGGATCAACACCATCAATTGTTACATGAACCGCAAGGAGTGTCTCGTAATCACACTTGATATGGCATTGTATACAAGACTTCCATTCCGATAAAGGAAGTGCATTTGCTGCCCATGTGATCTCTACAAGGTTGGCCTCACTTGGAAAACTCAGTGGACGACTGTGCAGAGCGATGAATTTGTCAAAAGGCGTTTTGCGCTTGGTACGATTGGAATCTAGGTTTGGTGATTTTTTCGCCTAACTGATGGAGGTGTTCCACTAAATGGGCTTTTCAGCCTCTGAAAGAGGCAAAATCATCTAAACTTCTGTTGTCCAAGCAAAACATTTACAAAAACCTCGCATTTGGCTTCAGAATGAAAAGAACAGTAATTCGTCCTTTTCTATCTCGCAAGTTGAGAAATTCCGCGTTTTCATTCTAGAGTAGAACTAATTGTGAAGTAAAGCTAAGAATGCCAGAGCGTTGATTGCAGTGCAGTGAAGAGGCCGAAATCATTGCCCGATCTGAAGTGCTTGTAATTTCTTGCTAGGGCCAATCTAAAGATTTTCTAATCATATTGTCACTAGAATGTTGCTAATTTTTGATCTTCTCGAACAAGTGACAGCTAAGTTGACAAAAGTGCCAAAATTCAAACTAAGTTATGGGAATACCATTTATAAATTGGTTATATAAAAATTAACCATAAGTTCTCCAGATGACCGATCTCCAGGCCTGCCCTGATAAGTTATTGCTTGTTGTTTCCACAAAAAAAAATTTTTTCAGCGACGTAAACGTATGCACGGTACATTTTGGCTTGAAAGGGAACATCTCATCGACTGTTTCTCAATTTCACTAGAAATATGAAGTATAATTTGCCTCTATACATATCTGTCATCTACCAGCCGCAATCCATCGACTGAAAAAAGTGGTGATAACACAATATTATGAGCTATCACTACATACGTCTCCCCCTCGCTGCTATAGAGTAGGGTTCGGTGTGGGGAGAAGGCCACTGATGAGATGGGCGAAACCGCCGAAACGCGTATCGCTCTGAAGTAACAACCTCGGTAAGGCTTTAAACATTCTTGCAAATCAAAAGGGAACAAAGGAATATGCGACCTCATCGGCTGTGCAAGAACTCTTCATAGGAGTGTTAGTAGTCATTCGAAGGCATAAATCTCTGGCTGCAGTCTCATATGGCCGTTTTTTCACAACACCCCTTTCTTATCCCGCTTATGATTCGCTAGACAAAACTCCTTATTTAGACTGTTAGCATTTTTTCTATAGCACAAGTCTCAAAGAACTTAAAAATATGGTTGCTTTTTTGAGAAGGCTCTTTTGATAGCGCCGTAAAAAGAAGAAAATATTTGTTTTTTAACACTTTGGGACAGTACTGTTTTTTAGAATATTAATAAGCATTGGCTAGCGCATCTTTCAATGAATCGAACGCTGCACTTATTTTTTGAAAAGACCGTTTCACTAAAGTGTAGCAGGGAAAACAAGACTGAGTTCCATGCTCGACAAGCTTGTTCACAGGCCAATCAATTGGCTGGGAGGCGGGACGATCAGTCGATGACCTGGCGAGTTAGACATGTGGGATGCAACTTGTTATTCAATTGGAATTTTGTGTGCCGTTTTGAAGGATACTCCATATAAAACGATTGACTCAGATATTACGAGATTTTATTTAAATATTCATACGCTTTTCGCGCTTTCAGCGAATTATAAGCGCAATAGAAATGCAAGCGCGGCCGATGTAGGGCATAATTTTATCCTTAGTTTTACAGTGCTATGAAAGGGCATTTTGAAAAGTCGGCCACGTACTGCTCCAGCCAGAGATTCAAGCTCTCAAATGACTACTAACACTCCTATGAAAAGAATTTTGTACAACGAATGAGGTCGAATATTCGCTTTCTCCCTCATTAGCGAAAAGTACCAAATGTCATAGTCTATTTCGCTTTTTGGTATTAGCAAAATCGCGTCGGCAAACCAATTGTTAACTAAGATGTGTTTCATCTTGTTACGATGGAATGCCAAGTCCACCGTTGGTAAGGACGTTTTTGGAATCATAACTTGTCTAATAGTCAAAGTAGGGAAATGATCTAATAGGCTCTAAGAGCCACTGACGCTGTTTATCAACTGTAATTCGTAGGTCCCCACATAAAGTTCTTCAAATACTTACCTAAAAATAATCCAGAAATTAAATTTGCCTCTGATAACTACTTTGTGAAAAAACCGTTTTCTTTGAAACTCGTTCGTTTTGATTTGAAGTCGAGAAGAAGTCGGTGAAATTGTCCTAGAGGTAGTTGGTCCACATCTTTTCCAAGGTAAACAAGCGGTCCGGTTGTTGGCTTTGAAAGGTTTTTATCCAAATTCGGTTTTGGGTTTCTGCACGCCAACTCTATTAGTTTGTTTACGATTATAATTTTCGATATTCACCGGTATCAAAAATAACTTTTAATGAGCCGCGTCTTCTCCTTTTCATCAGTCCAATGATGTCATACCCAATCTTGGCTTTCATCTGCGTTTCGCAGCTGCGAATTCTGACGATAATTCCTGACATTATTGAAAGGTCGTCGCCATGGCTATTCAAACGTCAAGAATCATGAAATGCAATAATTTCGACGTTTTTCTTTAGACTCAAATATGTCTAATTCACCCGTCAGATCAAATTCTTCGAAATGCACTCCTCTATGGTTAAGAGAAGATTATTCGTTGTTCATGCTTTTCCGAAAAATTGAATTACGTATTTCAAAGGAATCATCAAACATCTGCCACAACTTCTGATGCTTCGACGAGACGCTCTGTTGCTCAACTAAAAAAAAAAAGAATACTTCGGAGAATTGCTCACCCCACTTACTAAATTACTAACATAATGATGCATCAATAATTAGAGTTACCAAACAAAAAATGATATTATTCTCCTATCACGAAAAATTTGAAAGTTGCTTTCTTACACCTAGTAAACCCGTTTATTGCATCATTATGAGAGATAGCATTGATCATCAGACAACCGGAGCTACTTAGGAGATGTCAAACACTTCAGAAACCTCTTCTCACGCTATAAGATGAAAAGAAAGTAGTCAGAAAAACAAAATGATTCTGAAAACGACTTGTTCAGATTGGCTAAGCCATTTCGGCCGTAGTAAGCTTTTCGTTGTTGACAGGGGATACCGTGCTTGCGCACTGATGGGTGTTTCTCCTGAAAATGTTTCCATTTGAAGAATGCCCGACACTATTAATTATTTTCACTAATGACAAGTTCGTTGACCAAACGCTGATTGACTTGGAAGCTTTAGATTGCGATTTTTAACTCTAGTTTCCATCTACTTCATCTTAAAGCAGGATACAATGTGAAATATATACAGGAGTGTGAGATACGAGCAAAACTTGGAACATAAGGTGACTTCAAACCTTCGTTCACCCTTTCCGAGGACTCACTAGGTGTTCAATAATTATCGAGAACCTGGATGTTAAGGTGAGTAACTGATTCCTCGATGATGCAGTGTAGAATCCAGGCAGATCCTGCGAAAGTCAGTCGTCGATTTGAAGCTACCTCCAGATTCCAAGTCTTGCGCGTATCTCTGCTTTTCATTTAATTTAAAGAAGTGTCATTCTAAACCGTGTTACTCAGTAATCCACGTCCCAATGTACCATGCAAAACTACTGGAAAATCGATGATGACCTTTTAACCATGTAATAACAGCCATCAAGCTCTAATAAGTAGGCATGAGTACCTGGCGACGACCCCGAACGTGATGGTGCTGACTGTTAGTCCTACAGCTAATACGATGATCCAAGATGTGATGTTCATAAACCGCGTCAAGAACAGCACAATACCAGCAGCAATGCACTGAATGAGAAAGAAACGATTAAAAACACTTAAATGAAAGATTACTTACATGGTTTTTTCGTTATCTGGGAACAAATGAATATTTGACCTATTCGGTGAACAAGCACTTTTGACAATAGTGTCAATAGTCATTCGAAAGCTTAAATCTCTGGCTGGCGTGATATATAACTGGTTTTTGAAAACGCCTGTGTATAGCGCTGTAGAATTCAAAACAAAAGTATGTTTTACATAGGCCGCGCAATTCCAACATTACATCGCTGGAAGCACGGAAAGCATATGGATTTGTAGACGAAATCTTTTAGCATCAGAATCATACGTTTAATCTGAAATTTCTTTCGACGGGAGAAAAGTCTTAATTGAATGACAAAGATCGCACTTCACTCAAGCTCTATCGATCAATCGTGGCGGGCCGCCGCATTGAATCTGCGTTCACGAAACACTCCGACCGCAGATTAGCCGACAAACAAGTCCACCAAAGATGTAAAACCTGATTCATTTTCGCTGTCACACTGCATGTACAAACGGTCCTTCCAGAAAATAGGCACGGCGCTGGAAGCAAAGATTTTCCTTCCGCCAAAGCGTTACGAGAGGGTCTTCTCAAAATGGTGCACGCACTGCGCTAGCCAGAGGTTGCTGCTTTCAAATAATTAAGCATTCTCTTATAAAAGTTTTTTCCCAACGAATGGGGTTGGATATTATTTGTTCGCAGATAGCGGAAGAAAACCTTAATGCATCTCTCGCGGAAGTAGCTGAACCGAAAAACACCGTGCAACTACGCGGCTGTGCTGCTGGAAAACCTGTCTTGTACTGTATAAGTGCCATAATAAACCTGGCTAAATGAAAGACTCAAAATATCTTATCGTAGTATACATCTACATGGCTGAGACGATAAAGTGCTCTTGTACATGTTTAAGGAGATAGAGCAAAGTATCTTCTGCAGTCTGTAGTTCCCAACGACTTCTTATCACTGAAGCGTGTTTTCCTGGAGCGTGAGGATAACCAGTCTGGAGTTTTCTCATTTGATTTGCACAAAGTGAGCAATTCCTCAGACATATAAGACACCAATTTGATGGTAGCAGAGCCAGAGAGATTTGGTAAACCCAAAATGTGGTTAGGCCAGTAACGTGCTTGAGATTAAGTTTTTTCTTCTTTGAATGTTGTCATTCTTCTTTTCAAGACGAAGTAATAAGACATCGCTGCTTATACGTCTATAACTGAAAATATTTAATTGCTTCAGAACACAAATGCCTACCTGGTAAAGTCGGCTAATGGAGAACACCTGCATGCGAGCGTTAGGCACCGCTATTTGACAGATCACCGCCCGACACGTGGTGATCGTAAAATCCCCAAGTCCAGACAGGAAACCGATGAAAACCACGAGCAAACGACTGCAAGCTTCATCTTTCGGAGAATACGCGGCAATATAAATACACAAATGTTTTTTTAGCTTTCGTCGTCTTTTTGATTGATTTTTAGCTAAGGAACATAAAACGGTATCAGACAATAACCTAGATGATTCGATTGTCTATCATACAAAGCTTAGAAGAGACCTTAAAGTATACGACTGATTTTTTGTTCGATCACGGGCCTCAGCATTTCTAGATGCCATTCAATCGAAGCTGACAAATCTGTACTAGATTTAGTTGGAAAGATGACACTAGCTTGAGACACATTGAAAGTACTGCGTAAGTCAACTCTGAATCCAATATGCATTCATTCACCTCTACAATGATGATGAAATTCATTTTTCCATTAATATTTATCATTTAAGATTCTCCGTTTAAAAATGATGTCAAAGAAGTTTTTGTTTGAGCAGCTCAATCGCTCGTGGATAAAGTTGTACCATGGAGAGCTACTGTATCAAAACAGACGCATCATAAGGAGGGAATCTCGTTCTGATCAACAGAAGCCGTAACAGATTGCTTATGTTGAAGAACTGTGACCACCAAGCTATAAGCAATCTCTAAACTCTGGGAAGAAAAAGCTTTCATGAGCGACAAAGTAGCAGCTGCATGGAAAACACATTGAACCCTAGACAACATTTATTACGATATGCATTAGAAGTGTCAAAAGTTCAAACTTACTCAATTTCAATAACTAAGATAAAGCGCCTGAAAGTCGCAAAATCACGACGTTGAGGTGAAACAATTTTTTTAGTTTGAAACAAAAATTTTTACGCTCACACAAGGCTGATAAAGATTTTTATCGGCTAACGTTGTGACGTCTTTATCTACTTCATACCCGTTTGACCCGAGCCAGAGAATAGCCGAATAACAGATGTTGTTAACTCTGTGTATAATGAGAAATCTTTGAGGAGATTTTGATTATTCACACCGAGATTGGACAAGAATAGATTTATGACGAAAATTTTTTGGTGTTTTATTGCGAATAATCTAATTATGCAGATGATATCAACTCATTTGAAGCATCATTTTATCGAAAAATTCACACTGGACGACAACTATGAATCTTACAGTACCATCTCGCGCCTTCGTTTCACTTATCAGACGCTTGCTGTAAAAAATTTGAATTTCGTTTAAAAAGCATAATCGCTGTCGATGATTTAGAATATCATTTTGGAAACTCAGAATATGTAACGTCACACATTTTAATTACACCGGTCTTTACACTATAACAATTAGTTGGTACGATAAGGCTTCAGCATTTCTACGATTCATAAACTGTGAACTGCTCAGCACTGATCAGTCCTTCGAAGATGCACAATTTGCCGGATTACATCAAGTATCAAAAAGGTGAATGAGCAGATGTTTGGCTTGCGGCATCTTAATAATGTGCCAAATTGGTGTTTTGGTCTCTTCAAACAGGTATAGCACCAATTTGCCTTACCGCTTAAATGAAAAGCCCAGTCACTAACCTGGGTTTGATGAGTAACGACGACGCACTTGTTGGTTCGATTGTTGCATTTTCAGGAACGGAAAAGTAAATGAGCAGAAGCATTGTTGAGGTGGCCATAAAGTGCATACTAATTGATATTACCAAACTCCAGTCCTTAATTCTCTTGAGTAAACGGCGAAGAACAATCCCACCTGAAAAATTCATTCTGAAGTAAAATAACTTGTTGAGATTCATTTTCGTTTTTTTTTTCTATTGATTTAGAGCTATTCAGTGATTAGAATAAGGTCAACTACATCTTCCCAGCCTATTAAGTAAGCAGAAATTCGTCAAAACGTCGGTTTTTCATAACAAACATTGCGATAGCAAAATCATATCGATATCATTGGCTTTTGACTGCATCAGCTTGACTCAATTTAATGCCGATTTAATTTCCTAAATCATACCATTGACGGGTGGTTGTTGATTGTAACGATAGTGCTAAAATGTGAGAGACAGAAAAGCAAAGCAAGCATACCGGTTGGAGCAGTAAATAGCTGGTAACCCACCGGAAAGAGTAATCCTAAATCCAGAGCCCCAGCTGAGTTTTCAGCCTCACACTTACATCAGCATCATGGTGTCTGGGCTTCACATCGTATACAGCCACGAGAAAAAAATATTGAGCAGCAAATACAAATGAAAGCATTATGGCTTCTACTTCAGTTTCTTGGTTGCGCAAAGAGATGGGACATTACTGTTCAAGGTTAGGAAGGGTGAATGCTTCCACTCACACGTAAGTGGAAGCCGTTTCATACTGATTGCTCTGCCTTTAACCGCACACGAGACTTGAATTCAACTTATGGCCTAAAGACGTGAACTCTTCCTTCCTATTCATGTTCTTCTGCATGCTATTTTATTTTGATGCATGCGGTACTAGGAATTTGTGTAGAAGCCACATGGGGCTACTGCACTTACCTAGATCGATTTGCATTGGAAAATTCGTAGCAAATAAAGAGATTTCTTCGTGTATCACCAAGTGTAGAATATATCTTTTATAAATAAAGTTTGAAGCGAAAGTTGTGATCCATGGTTAAAGATTGTCTAAAGAAATCTACCCGAAAATTTCTGTAGAAATGAAAAAGAGTATGCACTGAAAGCAAAGCGTATATAAGATGTGTTTTATGTAGAGAGTAAATTACATCATGTTTTCATCATGGAGTCTCACGCTGAACTCATTCAATTTCAAGCATATACTCATATTCAATGCTATCTTCTACTACTTTATTGAAATGACTCATCAACTAGACGTTCATCATGAAATGCCCATTTACACACCATATGAATTTTGAGCATCTTCTGCCAGTGAATGTGTTCTACAACAATATAGAACACAGACTTTTCTCCAATTCTTTATCTCGACTAAGACCAGTGGAATGAAAATGGAAAAAGAATTGAATTTCGAGCTGTTTTTACATGCAAATTTACTTAGAAAAGTGTTGCGAGGAAACCAGATTCTCGGAGATGAAAATGTTCGGGGAAATTTGCTACAGTTTGTGATAAGCAGATAGAAATGCGAAGTGAAGGAGAAACACGTTCATCATTAGTTCGCGGGATTTCGAAAGAACTAGGCCAAAATATGAACAAAGAATCAATTTCGAGGCACCTCAACAAAAAATCAGATAAAGCTTGAAAATCAATTTCATACAATCAAACGAAAAGCGAAGGCATCGTCGTCATATTAAATTTTAAGCTCTGCTCAACAAAAAACAATCTGTTTCTTAATTAGTGGAGGTTTCACCTTAATTGAATGGAATAAAAAAACAAATCGGGATAGAAAACTTGTTTTGCTTTTTTTTTTTGTTCTACATACAACGATAAGCTCCTTGAATATGTTGACCTTTCGCTGTGGTTGCACAAAAAAATCGATATAATGAAACAGCAAAAGACTCCAATAGAAAATTCCCAGAGAGAGTTTATCATTATTGGTAGGTGGAATCATTCAATCTAGTTTTTCGCTCTTCACGAAAACGTTAGAACATAATGAAGATTATGTTGATGTGGTTTCTCTCTCTAGCTGCTTCAAAAATTCCATTGACTTTTATCATATCAATAGTGCTGGCTAAATCAGATTCATGAGTTCCTTGGTTACATGTACATGAAATGTAACACAGTTGCCTGCACTTTCTTAAAGTTCACTTCAAATGAATTGGATAAGCCCTCTAAGCATTAATATGCAAATGAAATATTCCTGCTTCTTAGAGACACCACATTAGATTTGCTTGAAAGAGTCTGAAGTGCATGCGTAACACTGATACTGCTCTCAGCTTCTCTATGACTGAAAAAATTGCACCATTGGGAAAATGGGTGAGTGATATAATATAAGTCTGAGCTAAATCAATTCATATTCAACTTCCCTGTAGGCTATAGTTCTAAACCCCTTGAGTCGATTTTACGCTCTTTCGATTTGGTGAGCCGACCAATAAGAACGATCTCAACAAACCAGCTCGTCGCGTCGAAGCTGATTAACGATTACTGAATCAATGCTGATTCAATGCGACGCTGTGATTGGACGGTTCGTTATGGCCACTCTACTGTGGGTATATGTATAATTGCTTTGTCATCTACCCTAAGAAAGAGGAGATGGGCAAATAATCGAAGTTATGGAAGAACAATCAGGTCACATAGAGTTTATACTGAAGAGACCAAAAGCAAATTCTTTTTTCTTCCTTTTTTGACGAATACATTAAGTTACATGAAGTTTGTGTGCGATGAACAGATTACTGACAAGCCCGTTATCAATCAATCATTATTGGAAAACAGCTGCCAGAAAATGGCAATTTTAGCCATCCAAAATGCAACAGAGTTTTGTATTCTGGTTCCAGTTAAATTCTGTTACTACCAACACCGATGCCTTATGGTCTCCTCGTATCAGGAGGGTATTATTACGTGACAGCCTTAACAGACTATTGCCAAGGGGTTTCCGTTACGAATGCCGGACCTTGACAGACTATACCGTAAACACATCTCAATCAACTGTATTTGAAACCTCGCTTAAAATACCATAAAGTATGATAGAACTTTTTAAGCCTCTTTGAGGTCTGGTCTGGAATTTTGGGGTATACTCATGTTTTGGTGTTACACGTACGCCTCATCAGTGCCACATGCCTTTCGCCTCATCTTTATAATTAATAGTAGTGGCGCCGAAGATCTACCAGTCTATACGAGCTGAAAAGATCACTTGAGTTGAGGTCTAGAATGATTTTCGGTCAGTGGCCTGCGGTTCGTAACAAAGGATAAAGCGTTTGTCTTTTCACTTCTTTTAGATTGACACATCTTTGGCGCCACTACTATTATCCAGGTAAACCGAAGGACATGTGGTACTGATGAGGCGTACGTACAATGTAGTAACGTACGTATACCGTTTAAAATGCCATATTAGATCTCAGGAAGGCTTGAAAAATTCTACCAGACTATATACCGTGTGCATAACAAGGTCATTTCAGCTATAAAGTGTTCCACATCTCTATTCTGCTCGATCTGCCTTGATGAGTGTCTGGTCTTACAACGCATGGAAAACTTGTCACTGCTGTACTCAAACTGCAAGAAAGAGAGTTCGCTCAATAGTGGAAATGAAATCTAAGGTTGCACTTCATATTATTAGAACCGGAAAAAAGAAAAAAAACGCTTCGTTGACACTTAATAGAAATGTTTCCCGATTTGCACCTTCTCATGAAACAAATCGAAACGATGATGCGGATTTTCAGGCCGCTTTCAATAATTACATATGAATCAGACTTCATATAATCGCCCACGGAATATAAGCAAAATCACAATCTTATGCTAAGTGAATGACAGAATATACAGCAATGGTGAAGCGTATATTCCTTTACTAAATGTTATTAGTTGCAAGGTTTCTCGTACACCCTTTTGTCAAATAGGGTGTACAAGATACTGATACCTCACCTTAGTGATCTTCAAGTGTCCGATGTTAGAGTAAAGATATGATCTGCATTTCAAGGAACTGCAGTGTGAACTGGATGCTTTCTACAACGTAATTACACAGAGCAATGATTCATCATGATAAATTTGTGCTGGAAAGGTTAAAGTGTTAATATAGTTTTGTCTATGATAATGATAGATTTATGTTATGATAGTTATCTATAAGATAAACGCACATCGCTTTTCAATTACCACTGTAGAAGTCTCTGGACACAAATTCGTTCATTCTGTAACTTTTCGTGACCTCAAGATCTATTGAACCAAAACTTTTTGTCCTCCAGTATTAAACGTTGGCACTGGATAATTCTTCGAACTGAAGTAGAATGAAAGTGAGGAAGGAGTTTGAACTAACAAGCATACTTCACATAGGACAGTGGCTAATCACTAGCGTGAAAAAGAGCTCACAAATTTGCTGATAAAAGTCGATTTCCCGACATTTACAATACCAAAATAAAAAAGCCACTATAGTAATTAAAAGATGAGAAAGTGCTTAACAAAAAACTAAAGGTTGGAATCGATTTCTCGAAATTTCCAACGTTCCAGAAAGAATTGGATTGGCACGCTATGACTTCACGTCAAGAGCTTTCTATAAATTGACTTCGTTTAAGCTACGAAATCTGTACTGCATTTCCACACCAACAAGGAGTTAGTTATTCGAAGTGAAAGGAAGCCAGCAGATGCCAATTAGATCAGAAGATGTTAAACATTGCTTAGTCTTTTCCAAGAGCGTCATTAGGAAGAATTTTCTCAATGACTTCTCATTTTGATTGCAAAGCGCGCTTTCAACCACAATTAAATGATAGCTTATTCCATCGCGCACAACAAGAAATTCGAATGATGCGCGAGAATGGCGCTTCTACTCTTTGGATCACATCAAAACCATAACTTGGCCCAGGAGTATGTCAAAAATATCATTCACTCAAATTTCAACATTTCTCAACCTCAATAACTGGTAGACATCGCCTTGACCTACTCTAATCAATCATCACAATCAATTACATTAATATACATTCTCTATACCAACGGCAGCACGAAATTACAGCCTTTTCAACGTTTCCTAAATTTGTCATATGTAAAGTTAGTGTGAGAGCGCATGTGGCGCAGTGGTAAAAGGTGCCCTGCGTCGCACACGAGGTCATGGTCGATCTCGCGCTCATGGCTCACCAAGCCATCCACTTCTCCTAGGTTGGTAAATTACTACCGCACTGGTCGTAGACTTGTCTGGGAAAGACAAGTTACACTGACTCGGTACAGTGGGAGGCCACCACGAGTCATTGTAATGGGTATATATGCATTCAATCACATCGAACGAGGAAAAAATAGAAGACGAATGCATGGCGCATCCCTCAGGAACTTATCAACGCTCAAAGCTTTATCCTTTACTTTTTCTAAAAACGTATATGCCTTTTCCATGAAAGACATACTTTGAAAAAGGAAAGCGAAGATATATGAGGGTTACAAAATGTCACTGGACTGGTGGCACGAAGATCGATGATTTTTCCGAAGATGTATAGCAAATATAAGATGATGTCCCCTTTGGCTATCTTTCTAAATCATCATTCTGCTAGTTCATGAGCTTTGCAAAGTGAAATTCAGCTGCGAGCTTCAGAAGAATTTCCTTTCGGAATCTAGGAAGAAAAAGAAAAACCACGAAGTCGAAAAGTTTTCCCACATAATTCCTTCTTAGCTTGACAAATATAACAAGGAAGATTTTTCCAGTAGTACAAGCTTGATGTGGAAGGTTAAAAGTCATGGTGAAAACGCCTTGATTTCCATGTCAAGAACTTTGACTCACATCTAACTGAGTATAAGACTGTAAGAGCGTCTCACGCAAATAAAAAGCAATTTATGTGTTCTTTACACCAAATGCACCTAATATGGGTAGTAGATATCACCTGCAGAAGGGTTTTGGAAGACCTCAATGGTGAAGAAAGGAAAAACTGTTACAAGTTCGTCTATACAGAGATATTCAAAGAACTCAAAAGCCGACTCTCACTAAACTTTTACTTTAAAAATTCAAATTATCTCACAATGTGTCCTTTCAAAAGTTTGCGTCAGGTTAACATATCTTCTTCAAAACCGATTGCTGATTGCTCGATTACTTCGTCTTTCGCAGCTAGGAACTTTAGTCAAACAAGAAAATTAATCCTACTTAAGTGCTATTTCATTTGTTATGTCTCAACGTTTTCGCGTTCTGTTCACTCCTAGACTCTTGTAATTTATCTAGAATTTCATATTAACAAACAAGATTCCGAAGGCCAGTCTGCTGTGTGAATTACATCCAAAGTTTTTGTGCCCATGGAATAATAGAAGCACCAGCTGTGCCACGGTTAAATACTATCTAACTATTGGGAGGAGTTGAATAGCATGGAAATAAATTCTGTTCTCTGAACATCCAGGGAGTCGACCCTCCAATGTGCGTACTCTATCCCTTTGTTATTGTGACTGCGCCACCAAAATGCTAGTCTCAAATCGACCTCCTATCAATCATTTATAACAGGGATGCAGAAAAGTGGGCCGAGCGAAACTGTTCATTCAATATATTAGAGCGACAATATCTTTGTTCAAATGTGACGAAACGTTCATAGGAATCGGTGGAAAGTTCCTATGAGAGATTCGCTTTGTCGACGACATTATCGTCTTTTTTGCGGTGTTTCCACCGATGTAAAGGTGACTATCACAGACCTAGCGGGAAGAACAAATAGGACCTGCGAATAAATAGAGTAAAAACCCGTTCCATAAGAAAACCATCATGAGATGAGAAGAAATTAAAAGCTTGTGCTTTGATGACAAACACAGTTCCAATCTACTGCCTGGAAAATTCAGTGGTCAAGGAAAACGCTAAGAGTGGAGAAGTACGAAGCAACAGATCTGCATAGTTCTCCGAGTTTAAGCCTTTGATGGAAGCGACGCACCAGCCACAGACCGAACGTCACTCCTTTAGTTATTTGACAAGCGGTGCACTCTTCTTGCACTTGTAGTCCATTCATGAGTTCACATGTGATCTATGTTAAGAATTCTATGAACTCCCCATAGAGCAGTTTAATACAGCTGACAAATATTCCATACAATAGAAACTCAAGAGAATATACATCGAAATAAATCATTGATACAATCACAGTAATGTGATTAAGCAGAACGTTGAAAAGATTTCTGAGAAGATGCAAATGTCTTGTAATAAGAGCATTTCGAAAATCTAGAGAGGTGTCTTAAGACCATAAGTTTATCAGATTTGTATGAAAACATGAAGAAATTGGAAGCTAATTGCGAAAAAAACTGATTCAGCGATAGTAAAATGGCTGAAGGCCTTTCAACATGGGTGTGAGTAGCTGAGAAACAAAGACAAAGCCAAAAGGTTCTATACATTGAATGAATATCCATGGAAAAAAATGAAAATCGCCTTCCTAGTGCGCTCGAAAAAAGTGTTTTGCGATCTGTGTTTCTAAGTAACCTATTTTCGCGGATACTTTGATTATGAGGAAGATCAAGAAATTTGACAATGAAGCGCGCACTGGCTCCACGTACGAAAAACGCTGCATCGAATAACCATAAGTTTATCACTTCTGCGCGAACCCTCACCAACTTTAATTTCAAGTGATTATCACATATAACGGGAAAAATTTGTATTCTAATGAAATTGCGACCAGAATGGATAAGAGATAATAAATCTTCACTGGATAATGGTACTGTGATATCATAACAAGATGGTGAAAGGATAATTATGTTGAAAAATATATGGAATAAAAAAAACTATGCTTTCAACGTTCATCAATATCTTTGAGATGCTCGAAGAAATTCGACTCTCTCAATAATTGTATTTGATCTTAACAACAACTTGCTGAGACCTGCGGAGTGTTAACTCAGTGGTGGTGTACTACCACATTGTCGACTGTGCTTTTCCCGAAGCGTGCTATCAAACCAACGATCACGGGTGTGGTTCACGGCTTCTCGGGCCAGTACCCTATATGCAGCTCAGTAACTTGTAAGAAATTCAA
Organism: Parelaphostrongylus tenuis; assembly: GCA_019055375.1. Classification (NCBI taxonomy): domain Eukaryota; kingdom Metazoa; phylum Nematoda; class Chromadorea; order Rhabditida; family Metastrongylidae; genus Parelaphostrongylus; species Parelaphostrongylus tenuis. The sequence goes on from JAHQIW010005374.1 coordinate 103,569, forward strand.
ATAAAGCCAATCCTTAGTAGAACTCCATATTACTTTCCAACAATGCCTACTAGAGCTCTAGCTGAAATGCGTTATTTAGGTGATTCTTATCAGTAAGTAGCCTGTGTTTAACTAATGCGTAATTATCAGTTGTGGTACTGTGACCGCCCTCTCGCAAAAAGTCGGCACAATAGATTAAACAATGCTTAACCTACAAGTATCTAATACCACTACAGAAATTTATTAGAGTAAGGGTCCATTATACCGTTTGTTTCTAGTGTTTTCTTAAGACCACTCTCAGATTTCAGTAAATTTCATATAAATTATTTGAGTCTGCATGTCATGTGGTCTGTTAATGAGCCCTTGTACAGTACACGTGTTTCGACCTTGAGCAACCTCGTCAGTCGGGCAGGCCCTTGGTCTTTAGCCAATCCTCTTGAGGTCCCTACATGGCGACGGCGAGCGATTTGCACAATTGTCGTCAAGTGAATAATTATTAGATCGTCAGTGCTGTATACTCGATTGTTAGATCTAGAGATTTTTTTACTTGATGGCAATTGTGTAAATCGTTCGTGATCGCCTACTTTGGGTGGAGAGCTGGAGCACCTTGAGAGGATTTACTAAAGACGAAGAACTTGCCCGACTGAAGAGTCTGTCCAAGGATAAAACACGTGTATCGGACTGCACAAGAGCCTATCAAACACATGACATGTTGGCTCAAATGCATAGACCACATGACATGTTGACTAAATAATAATTATAGGCAGTTTTGCCCTGAACTGAGAAGGATAAGCAGTAACTTACCAAAAATTTCAGCGGCACCCATAGCCATGCTATACACGGCAATGATATAAATGTCAGTAATGAACGTGGAAGTGAAAGTCAAAGTAGTTGGGTAGACTCCCACAACAAACGAGACGATCAGACCCATGTAGCAGAAGAAAGGAACCAAAAGTAGAGTGTTCACATTGATGAGCGACGTCCCGAATTGGCCTGGAAGTAGAGGACTTTATCACACAATTGTTAACATTTGTTTTCAATAAATCTAACTCGTTAATCTTTAGGATCGAGTGAAAATCTCAAAAACGTGATTTATGCCTTCAACGAAAATTATTCTACTCTGTTGCTTCATTCGACTACGGAATACTTGTAGACAAACACGTGAAAAAATCATTCAAATCTTTTGAAAGCCCGTTTATGAGTTACCTAATAAAGGATAAAGGATAAAGCTCTCGACCTCGATCAACCCCTGAGTGATGGATGCATCATGCATTCGACTTCAATTTTCAACTACGTCTGAGGCGGTTGAATGCGTATCTGGCCTATACAAAGACTCACAGTGGCCTCCCGCTGAACCGAGTCAGTGCTGCTTATCCTTCCAAACAAGTTTAAGACCGGTCTGGTACTAGTTTAACGACTCCGGAGGGATGGATAGTTGGTGAGCCATGTGGAGCTCTTCTTCTCATTTTACCATTTTAAAGCATTATTTTGATGCTTTTATCCACCGACTGATAGAATGTCAATTAAGAAGACTTTATTCAGTCGTACTCAGGACCACCACGAAACACCCTACGGTAGTTGGTGAGTGTGATAGTGACGTTCATATTTCATCCCACTCAATCACTCATTTTCATAAAAGCCACCAACCGCATTTAGATTTCCTCATTCTTACGTTAGCTTTCCATTCACGTGAAAGATGAAGTCTCACGTGAGATACATCAGAAATGCAGACCTTAGTTGATAAGTAATATGGTGTCACTCGCATGCAGAATCCGTCGCCACCTATTTCTTTAAGACTGCGTATTGTAAAAACTTGTTATGGGTAAAAACACGCGTGCAAATAGAACACTCTAAAATGCAAATACTGAGATGTTCCCTAAGTTAGGTTGGCTTATGTTTTGATCGACGCGTTAGCATCGCGAATGTATTGAAGTAATGAGTGGCATACTGTCAAAGTAACATTTCCCTTCAAAATCTCAGAATTATGGCAATAATATTTACTTAGATACTTCGACGGCCTGTGGTCACATAGTGAGAGCCCCAGGACAAGAAAACTGTGCTGTTTAACCGAGTAAGCTTAGTTGGGTCTTCATCAGGTCGCCACCACTTTAGAGCAGTCGCCGATCATTGTGGATTGGAGGGGGTTTATCACTCTGCGATTGATAACACCAAAACGGCGGTAATTCGGGGGTACGGTTTACTCTTAGTCGGGCTTTCTTGGTGAAGACGCCGTAATCCTTTTCAGCTTGGGTGCTTCTGCTGGAGAGTTGAACCTCCCGCTGTACTTTGCAGTCCGACACCCAGGACCCTCTAAGGCACTATGAGGCGATAAATCATTTCGGAATTAAACAATATTTTTGAATAGACTTTGTGGCATTGAACGATATAATCGTCCTATTCATTCATGAGATTAGAGGCCAATTGCAGTAACCTCGTGCAGTTCCAGATCGTTTCCTTTTGTTCGAAATTTCTTCAAAACATTGTTAATTTTTAGAACATTTATAAGGAAATAAGACAGCCAAAGGGCATGATATTTAGTAGGAGCTCAGGGCAACCCGCGAATCAGATCCGTCGAGTAGCGAGTAAGTTTACCCTTGCTGCATAGTAGATCGAGAGTCAAGTCAGTCCCTTTGAGCGCCCTAACAACTCTTTCAGTAATATTACAAACCCTAAGTCACAGAGGGTTTGTTTAGCGCGGAGCGCAATATCGAGTAGATAACCGGCTTAGTGTGTACTGTGAAGTGTCTATATCAATGCGCTGCGATTGAGCAGCTTTAAGAAATAATCGTTTTTTTTTTTGGAGTAGTCAGCGAAAATAACCATATGAGAGTTTGAAGATAACATAGGGTGGCCACAACTGAGTTCTTGAAGATCTAGAAAATGACCACATCATTTTAGCCGACCTTGCAAGTTTTGAAATGTGAGCTCTTAGAGTATTGAAGATTGAAAATTCATGCGAACATAGGTATCCTTCATCGGCTGAAAGACGACTGCAACTTTACAAACTTATGTACATTCTATTTTCGTAAACCATACCCATTACGATTGCCATTTCCGCAGTAAGAAACTGGTTTTGCACTGAATTAGTCCTACAGTAGAGCAGACTTTTTTATTGAAAATGTGGAAAATAAACGAGGTTATCAGAGATAAACGCTATGTTTACGATAGAGCAATTAGATATGAGGTGTTTTTGTTCTTCAAGGTTTACAGTAAAAGATTCCCTATGAAAACATCGAAAAAGTTAGGAATTCTACTGAGCACCTTGAGAAACAGGTTTTAGAGGGCTCATCTAAGTAGTAGATTTAAGTCTCTGCGCCTTCATTAAGAAATTTATGATCGACGACAAGCAATTTCGGATGGACATCTGCTTTTAAAACACATTTCTTTGATTAATTGATACTTTTCAGTGTTTGTTATGTTTCTTTCAAGGAACTACGCTTACTAGCTCTTAAGATTATGACCTTAACTGTTGAAAGTAGATGTAATTGCTAGTATTGGACTACCTGGAACTTCTGATACTATTTTGCTTTTACTTTGAGGTACTGCAATTTTCTGTGCACGAGCATATAGAACTGATCGTAGCTCTAGCAAGCACTAAGCTTGATATCCAGACTTACTTAGCTGTTGTTTGAAATTTGGAAGAATCGTTGGTGAATTCGATGCAATACTGTCGTACTGTTTAGTGGGAAGTAATGCAAAAATCACGATAGAGATCACATTCAATATGAAGAATATTCCGTAGATCAGCAGGATTTGTGGGTCCGTGAAAGTGTGGATGACTTCTGCATTCGCGGAAGAATTCTTAAAGTACTTTTTTTGTTAAGACGAAAAAACTATAAAATTTTTTGACGCCATTACAACATACCATCGGGGTAAAATAGAAAATAGCCATCAGAGCCACACCTCCAGCGAATATACTAAAAATTGTGACATTGTTTGTGAGTTAGAGTACAGGAGTGCTTTCACATATTTAGAAAAAAACAAAATTAAACGATCGCTTCTCTTACCTGCTGTGGCCGACGGCTGTTTCGATGCCCGTGTTTGATTCCAGCGTCCGTCTCGACGAATGTTCAGACAGATAGGCTCCTTCACCATTGTTATAAACTACAAAGAAAATGTCATTATGGAGCTTCGATGCTACTTTCCATTAGAGATCAATATCCTCTTTTTGAACAATAACAAGAGAGACTGCACTGTTACAGTGCCGTAGTGATTTGTATTGCTGTTGTCCGGATAATCATGGAGTTACTCAGTTAATGCAGTCACATTTTGACCTTCGTGTTCAGCAGAGTTAATGTCTTAGCCTCGTTCGCTCGATAAGTTCGATGAGCAACAAACATGATATTACAATTTCATTTTTACTGCTCTTGACGACAAAAAGTAAGTAATAAGTCACTCTCCTGCAACAAATTTTCACTCCTATCGACTCTTCTGGGTAGAATTTTTCAAATTCATTAGGCATAGATCACACATCATCTGGAAGACTAATCCTGGTTGGAACTTACAACTAAACAGCCATATCTATGATGAGGCTCTTTTTTATTCGAAGGCCCCCTATATTACCGATTTGATAAATAATGCGCTAGCTGAGCTTGAAAGTGAACTTGCTGTATTACATGTTTTCTCAAAGTTTTATTCCTTTCTAGACGTAGACATCTACGTAGATACAGACACTTGTAAATAGTATCTCTGATCTAGGATGACAGAATGAAGCTATTGAATAAGTTGTAAAGTAAGTTTTTCTTCAAGATATCATTTTCACACTTAACAAAAAAGTAACGTATTTCCTTATAAAGTTACTTTATAACGCCTCAGCTAGCAACTTACATGAATATCCAATTCCCATTGATGTTTGTGATAGATAGAAGTAGACATCGTTCAAATGGAAAAATCCTAAGTAGTAGACGGCAAACAAAACACTGGCAATCACGAGAATCCACTTGGATGCCACATAGTGCTGAATCGAAGGTGTGAACAGAGACGATATTGCGAACGCTGAGTAGTGGAACGCTTGTCTAAATTATATCTCGCTTCATAAACACTAAAATAAGTGCTATCATAAAAGACTAAGTATTTTGACGACGAAAGCGAGCCAGAAAGCTCAACAGATTCGTTCTGATTACAATGAGACAAATGAAAAGCCGACAACATTCACTGGAGAAGAAATTTCATAGGAGTGCTAGTAACTATTAGAAAGCTTAAATTTGTGGCTACAGCCCACGCTACGGTTTTCGAAAAGACCCTTCTCTAGCGCTCTAAAATCCACACAAGACTATGTCTCAGAAGCGCATATTTCTCGCCGAATGAGCTTTTTCTTTAGACTATTGGTTTTATACGATAGTGGAATTGTTTTCTGATTCGAAAGGTGTGCCTGTGTTTTAAAAAAACGGTTTCCCAGAAACGCAGGAGGTAAAATAAGTTGGTTTCCCATTTGCGATTAAGAACGTCTTGGGTCAATTCACGTGCGGCTGGCTAAGGTGGCATCGATAGACCTTGCACCAGTCTTACGACATCGCTTCAAACGCATTTTGGCTACCTCAGCCAGCCGCATGTGAGTTGGTTAAGACCCCCTTGATCCAGATGAGAAATCTACTTATTTTACCTATAGCGCTTGTGGGAAACGGTCTTTTCAGGCTATAAACACAGCGTTGGAATTAGAGACGATTACGCTATCGAAAGGTTACTAGTAGGCCAAAGGAAATGCTCTGTCCGGCGAGAAATATACAACGCAAGAAATTTTCTACTGTAGCAACGTCAGAAAAGGTTTTTTTCGAAAACCGGCAATGTGGGAGTTTAGCCTGAAGTCTCAGCATTCTAGTGGCACCAACACTCCGATGAAAAATTCCTCTCCACCAAATTAGATCGTTTTTAATTCATCTTCTTATAATCAAAAAGAACTGCCTGAAAGTTTGAAAGATGTACAAAGTACCCTCAGAAACTGAGTGCATAAGTCATAAGAAACTTTGTTTGGATTGGTGTAATGGTGGCTTGGAGTCAGACAAAATTTCTTTTCGTACTCAGTCTTTATTAGAAAAAAATTTACGAGAAACGGTTTTATACAAATGATTGAGTACAGGATAGTCTTTCACAGATAATGCATCAAACTAAATTTACGTTGGATAAGCTGCCCATAGAATGCAAGGAAACTATGAAAAATTATCCCCTCACATGCCGAGCGAGCACGAGGTTGTGAAGAAAACTATTTATTCAATACAATGTACAAATTAATGGCTAAATTGGGGCGGTTACGCTAGCATCACAGTCTGGTAGAGACGAATTGTTTTGTTTCTTTATTATTTCTTTACATCAAGTCAGATTATAATATGCATTAATTTCAATGCGCACTCTCGCTTTTATGTTAATGGTCATGAGATGTCAACGTGTTTCTATGAACGCTATAGTGTAATAACCGTGAGAGCAAATAAGAAAGCGCTTACCCGTAATATCCAGCAAATGGTGATATTACTCCTGGATAACGTGCACTCACAATATGAATAACCGACTCAGCTATGAAAAGTTGTGTAATGTAGCCCAAATAGAGAAATAAAGTGCCGATTCCAAGCATGTAGACCGAAAGCAGCTCGTGTCGTCGTGGAGTGAGTTGCATCTTCCAAGCTGCAAAATAAGACGTAAATCAACTTCAAACGATTTATGTGCAAAGAAGATTGAAAATCATTTTTCAGTCAACTTAGTCTTTTCAAAGGACCATGAAACTGATAGAAATTAGAAGAGAGTGATTTTGGTGCTGATCTTTCTAAATATTGTGCATAGCTCATGGTTTCTTTGAGGCATTCACCTCTCCGTCTTGTGAAATACTAAGTTGAGTTAAAACATCAACTTTTTGAAGCAAAAAGAATAAAACACTTTATCAGTTCCCACGACAAGAACCAAAAGCAGATTGTTAAGTTTCGCGTAGGATTAATGAGATCAAAATTGAGCCATTAGTGGTAAGCTCCAGTGGAATCTGGCAACATTTCTCTACAGTTGTCTTCTAAGGGAAGGAGTTATTCCAAAGAGAATTTTTGAAGTCAAATAACAAAATAGGTGCCGAGATCTCACAAGGTGCAGCCAACGACTGAGCGGTCGGGGGCGGCGAATCCCGAAAGTACATGATGAACTGGGTTTGACCAAGAAAGAAGAGGAACAGGACATATGTACGCTGCGTCGAACGAGCACTCTCATCACCAAGAAATTTGTTCTTGAATCCTCTCAATTATGATAAGATAAGGGAATGAGGATTAAACAGTCATTGAACGTCTTTGGAATCTGAGTCAATTAATTAATAACGGCCAAATTGCATTGTGTGTTGTGTATAAGCGGGTCCGAAGTTGATGAATTTCATTGAATCTAGCGCATTTCGTTTCTACAGCCAATTTCGTTGAAATGGCTTTTTACTGCAGTTTATGTTCTCGATTGGTAAGTTGTTGGATTCAAATACTGTGTCAGAAAAGATCTATAAAACAGCTATTCATTAAACCTAATAATTTACCATTATATCCTCTTTTTGGATAAATACTCTGATCAATATTCTAACTAGAATTTTACGGTTACTTCATTACAATTTAGGATTGATATTCTCTTTGTTGATCGAGCCCGTTTTGTGAAGTTCCTGAAAAAAAATACCAGTTTGATCGGCTATCGCTTCGGCGCTTTACGTCTTCTTCAGAGCCGATAGTCCACTGCCGTTCCGTCTTTGCTGTTCTTTCGCTGTCATACTAATCTTCGGAGGAGCACCGTGAAAGTGAAAGCCTCACTCGACAGTGCTCCTTCTATACAAAATGGCTGTTGATGTCAGTGATTGTCCAATGGTAATATCTGTTTTTCAGATAATTTTTTGAGCCACGCATGTGGTCCGTTGTATAGGCTCACTTACAGAACCCGATACACATATTTCGACCTTGACGGTCTCATCAGTCGAGTGCTCCCTTTCGTCTTTTGCTAATCCTCTCGGGGCGCTCAGTCCCCTATACTAAGAGTAGGAGACGACGAACATTCTACGCTGTAAGTCAAGTGATTATCTGGCATATCGAAATTTGCGTAGTTTTAGGAAAAGACTCAAAACGCAAGGTATGATGTCTGCTTTTTACCGGCAATACATCCTGCCGAAGTCGGTGTGATTACTGACTGAGTGGAGCTTGATGATGATATGATAACCGAGTTTCCCTCAACTTTGCTCCACAGATTGTCATAAAGCTTCATGCAAACCCCATGATTAAACTAACTCCCACAATTATTGTCTTGACAAGAAAATAATTTCATTGAATAATCACTACTATCAACGACCATTCTGTATGAAAAAAGCATACTCGGCTAGGTACTCGTTTGGGTGGTGTTTCCCCGGGGAAGATGCGATTGGAATGCCAACGAAGGACACTAAGGACGGAACGACAAAACAGCTCGCGCCATTGGATTGTGAAGAAGACGAAACGCGTCAAAACGTTAGCCGAAGAAAATCGTTTTAACAAGTTCTTTAGAGTGGCTCAATCAAGAAAAAAGATGATTGATTAGCCAGTTCGAAGTCAAAGGAAAGTCGGTTATCAACTTATTACAAAGCGATGATCAGTCATTTTATACCGTCAACACTACAAAGAACTCCGGAAATGATTCAGCACAGGCTGCAAGAACTTCCAATTTTTCAGACACATCGTAAATCCCGTTTGAAAACCGAGAAGCATTTTCTGTGTGCCAAATATTGTTCAAATGCACTATATTTGAGCAACTTATTAGGAATCACTTCTACCCTCTATCAGTGGTACTTCATCAAGGCTTGAGGATGTTCGTCGACACAGAACTTCGACTTCATACGGTAGGTCAGTCCATCCAAAAATTAGCACACTCCAATTCCTCTTAATACATAAGCGGCCAACAAAGCATAGAGGACAGTCCCTCAAATCACCCATCATGACGAAATGATCCTCTGAGACGACAGGCTAAGTGAATACTCAAAAAAAGTCTGGTTATATATTCCATGACCATACTCATATAACAATTTGAACGGAGTTGTTACTGATCTTGACTGAAATTACAAGAGCGCTCGAGCTCAAATGCCGTTCTGACTTGTAAATTACTCAGGTCTACGGACTAGTTTAGATGAATGGAGTAGATATGATTTTACAGCGATTGAAAATTCGAACCATTCATGAAAGCTTGATGAATTTGTCACCTCAGCAAAGATTTCAAATCATTATAATATTCTGTAACAGAATAGTGCGCTCGCAATGAAAATTACAAGAGTGAAGAGCTTGTAGTCTTCCCTTCCTAGTTAGAAGTTGGGTTAACGGAAAGGCATTCTAATTGCGCTTTTTATTGACTGCTATCCGAGAATAAAATCGAATGCTGAACAACGAATGAGTTATAATGGCAAAAGAGATTGGCTTATGAAAGAAATTTGGCCACTTCTGCAGTCACAGTTGAATGTCCCATTATGTATCACTTCATACTTACACATCATAGCTTATAGTTAGTGCCCACTAATGGTTCTGCGTCTATCTATCTATCTTTGCACAAAGTTCCGGATTCGGCCCAGCGCGTGTCGCGACGATGATCACTACCACTCGGCTACAGCGTCTCCATAATCTCTAATGACATAAAAAATAGCCCTTTCCAACAGTTACGTTAGTATATCTTCTCTTTGCAAGTTCAAAGAAAATACCGCGCTTCCCAATGACAGTTTAGGCAAGAATAAAGCCTCGCTTTTCCTGACTTTCACTGCGAGCGGATTACGTATCACTATAAATCGCTGTTCGAGTGATAGGCGTTAAGAAATTAGCAGAAGTGGTTGGATTATGGCAGAACACTCTCACACGTCAACTATTTTGTAAACTGCTTGCATGATCATCTCTTCACAACGTAAAATTGAATTCATTAACAGTAGAATTGGGGAGTGCATGGGTCTGGATGCAGTTTCATCTGCTCATGTAAAGCGTGCTGTTACGATTACATTGGCGAAACGATTAGGCTATTATGTATTTGTATAAAAGAAAACCTACTCAGCAAACTTAAGGCCGCATTGAATACTCAACTAGGCGCATAACACACAAACATAACAGAGATTTTGAAGTATTAGTCACAGTCCTTCCATAGGAACATAAACCACAATGTGTAAGATTCTGGAGACACCGTGGACGAATTCGATCACTTCCAACGTGTACCGCAGAGATGAATACCTAGTTATCACGCGTGATCTACACTGCATATAGGAACGTTTTTTGATGTCAGAGGTGCATTAGCAGTTTATGTACACAACTGGACTCCACTTAGACGATTAATAAAAGGAGGTGAATATGTAAGAAAAATGTTATAGCTTTCAATGCGGCTGAAATATAGATTTGGCGATTTTCACACTGTTGAAGTAATAAAAGTTGTTCGGTTGACTGGTTGTAGAGATCTGATCTTTCCAGACTGTGGAGAAGGCGAAATCGCCAAAACGTGTGAAAATGAATTGTGTTTTAGCAACCTTGTGTTTTGGCTTATCAAGACAGATCTGCTAACTTTTGAACATTGTGGAAGATGATAGATGATAGGTGCTGGAAATCAATGAATCCTCAGTAATGAATCTCACGTATTAGATTTTATTGGTTGGAACGAGTCCATTAGAATGGATATATCTTAGCCAACACAACGGATTTCCCTTTTACTCTACTATGTCAAGCTAAAACCCAGTTTTGAAGATCTCTGAAACGTTTTTTTGCGACTTGCTTTGTTATAGCAGTTACTTTGAATACGAAAACAAGTGAGCAGATAGAATCCTATCCACCAGGATGCGACTGTGTTTGCCGTTCAGTCATTTATCCTCAGAGCTGTAGCTCTTGCACTGAAAGTTGAAAAAATCACATTTTGTTCCCAGTTTTTCGCGTACTTTTTCCAAACACTCAAAAATTTGTATGCTGTGAAAGAAATGATGAAATAAATTTCTCCTGAATACGGAAAAAATCTCAAGTTTAATACCCTTTTAGTCCGACAATAGTTTTCAGTTGCCGAAAACGTGCTAAGGGTGTTATGTGTTGCCAGTATTTCTTGCAGACGATAAAACACTTGTGCTACGCCGTTTTTTTTTTCCGCTTCATCATTGCATTGTGAGATGCAGTCTGAATAAGATAACAGAATAACTAACTTTATCAGTTTCTACTGCTTTTCGAGATTCCTTTGCCGATTGATTGTGATATCGAATGTTCCATGAAATCACTGTGTCGCTCTGCGAAAGGTTGGATTTTAGTAGCTAGTTTTTTGTAAAAAATTCCTCAATTATAAAACGCTTATTAAGGTTAGATTTTTAGGGAGAAATTCAAATTGCAGTCTTTCAAATTGTCAATCTGGATAGTTCAAGGAGTCCAGAAACAAGCCACAAAAGTGTTTGGTTGTCAAGCGTATTTCCACACATATTTAAGACTAATATTTCCATATGGGAGAGGTGTATCTTCCAACCATATATGCTCTGAATCGCATATCTTCTCGTGGGATTTTCGTGAAAGACTTATGAAAAGCTGAGTGTAGGAGTAAGCTGCCTTGTTTTCAGTGTGATTGAGATCCTGGTTACATGGCTTTTCTACTGAGGCTATAGAGTTAGATATTTGGCTGACTAAGTTGCACTTATTTTGATCTTTTCACGCTATAAAGTAGGCGAAATTGGGGAAAAACGTTAGCCGTCATAAATAATTTGCATAACAAAAACCTCGAGTTTCCTTATTGAGAAAAACCTTCCCATTGTTAGTCTATTGCACAAATCAATATTGAATTTTTGTAGACTTTTAATCTAGGGGGTAAAAAAATCTTATCAAAGAGTAGTGCTCGACCAAATGTTGCAATAGCGCTCATTATATTCTAGCGAATTAACGATGATTTATACGCTTTTAGGAGCTCTGAATCACTACGAAATGTTTTTGTTAACCGCTTTTAGCTGTTGTAAAATGTTGAAAATACATATCCGATAATGTTGAGCGTTTGGGTCAAAGTTTATATATCACTTAACATTATCGCTTAAGTATTTGTGAAATCATACCATTGCTCAAAATATATGCTTACCGGGAACGATATGGATGAAAAGCGGTTAAATAAAAAATTATTTTTGATAATTTCACTAAATTCGAGCGTTTTTATAGACAACGCTCAAAACACTGTATAATTTCAAGAATTCTTATGCTTTTACTGTTTTTCGCAGTGTCATGATGTTTCCAATATCCCTAAGAGATTGGAGTGGTAATCGAAAATTCGCCCTCAGACGAGAGTTGAACCCGCGTTTCATTCATACGGGGACGGTATGGATGAAAAGCAAGTTTAACTCCCGTGTGAGGTCGAGTTTTAAACTAATAAAATATCTTGAGCCTATACATGAGGTCTGTTATGACACTCAAACAGTGCTAGGCACGTACTTCGCTATTACAGCCTCATCAGAAGCACTGTGCGCTTTGATTCAGCCAATCTTTCGCAGGGCATATACTTCCTACATCTAAGAGATCGACGCCGAATTAACCCAGATCACCGCATGTCAGGTGATAAAATCCCATGACGCAGAAGTGAGCAACTGTCGAGCGCTCATGGTTGATAAAATGAAATATATCATTACATTCGATTGTTTTTGTAAACTTTTCTCAAAACAATGTACAATCTGATAACATATCTCAAAATGAGGTCTGGTATGGCACTTATACAGTGGTCCGGAATACGTAAGTGAGCAGGGCAGTCTCATTACTCCTACATAAGTGGAGCTCATTGTATAAGTGCCAAATTAGACCTCATGGTAGTCTAAAATATGTTTTCAGATTATCTTACTGATTACATGCATACAATGTCGTTTTGAGCGTGTCTATAAAAGAGCGGTTGAAAGGAGAGGTATGACTCATTGTAAAAGCTACAAGCTCGATTGCCGGTCACCCACAATGTTACTTAATTTCATTATCTGACTTGCGGTGATTTTTTTATTCGGCGTTGATTTTTTATAGAGGATTATTTAGCCTTGGGGGATCGGCTGAATCAAGGTAGGGCGCTATTAATGAATCCCAATAGGACGAAACATGCGCCTATATAACCTTTATAGCTCAAAACATGTTATCCTTATCAATTATGTACGATGTGTTAGCGTAACTGGGTTCAATAGCAATATGCGCTTACCAGGCTCAACTATTGACGTGTGGTTGATGACAGATGTTTAATTTGTATCGCAGGAAGAGTCCTAGCAGAAGAGGAGCCTCGGCAGCGCACTTGTTAGCACGCGCCCTAGAAAAGGTGAAATGCGGGTTTGATTTTCCCTGATGCTCACAGTTTTGCACGACACTCAACTCTTAGATCTACAACGCGTGAACGTCCCCAGATGTTATAATGGTAGCTGTCGCAAAAAACTGGTATGTGACCCCTAGTGCTACTATAACACTGTCATAAGCAGGAACACCTAAACCACCTGTACTCCCTATTTCCCACTGACCAACTTTTGATTCAAGCCATTCTCACTAAACTACGCTGGTACAAGGAAGAAAAATTTGCTCTGTTATCGTTCAATATGTTTGCAAAGCAGATTGGCCAGATCAGTGGTATTCTGTTGTCATTTTAATAGTCTTCACTCGGACAAGCAAATAATTTATAACAACACTGACCGTACCGCCAACTGTTTTATGAGGAGTCTAAGCTTCTAGAGCGAAAAAAGGGAATAAGAAACGCTGGCCTTAAACAACTAGTCGCGGAGTGATGTCCTTGTCTTATTTTCTCCGATTCACACGCTACTAGAGCTCTTTGCTGCTTATTGTTCAGTTTTAAACCTAAGTGTTCATCATATTGACTTCTTAAACGAGATACATAATACCATAATATTTATAAGCTCTATTTAAGGACACAGCAGTAAAAATGTTTAAAGTATCTGGTAAATTTAAAATTGAAGAGTACATTATCACTACGAGAGAATGATATATCACTAAAAAGACTCAATAAAGATTTTTCCAGTGTAAATAACGCCCGTGTGTCGAAAAATTTTTTATGTCTCAACGAGAATAGCACTTCCTTTGAAAAAAAAAAAGAACATAGTACTAGCTCTTTTATACACTGCTTTTTTTAGTCCATAATTTTGTAGTCGTTGAATAGGTCGAGAAATGCCGGCATAGATATTGAGCTCGGTTTGCACTAGGGTTAGAAAGAAAGTTCTGGGGCACGTTAGTAGATAACTCCCATGTATATCATGAGAATACTGCAGTTTCATATATGGGATTTTTCCACTGAAGGTCTAGATGATATTCGTCTCTATTTTCACTTTGTAACAAGCCTCCGCCATGTCCAACGATAAAATAAAATTCGTTTTATTGCCTCATTATTGGAGAAAGGGTCTATCACAGCAGCACAGTTGATGAAATCAACGAAGTTGAAGGGGAAGGCACGGCGAGCAAATCTGCTGCTAGACGCTGGTTTCAACGCTTCAGTGCCAGAAATTATGACGTCGAAGACAAGCCTTGTTCAGGACGTCCAACAAAGATTTGAATCGTTCGATGAAGTTGAAGAAGCATGTCAAGAGTTCTTTAATTCGAAAGACATAAAGATGCCAAAAAAATGGAAAGTTGAAAAATTTCTCGAACTTTTTGTTCAACCTAATAGTATGTGGTTTCCACCACTTCTAACACTCAATTTGTTTCCTTGCATAAATCCTCCACAATAGTAACCCAACAATTGCAGTGTTGTTTTGACTGCTGTTTGAGAATTTCATCTTCTTCATGAATGACGTAGAATAGTGGTTGGGGACATTTCTTTGCAGTACCAGAGGAGACTGAGCTGTGGCGTCCGCTGCTTTAACGCAAAAGAGTGTTGAACATGAGTCTAAGGCATACCTCGAATCAGTGATAACCGTATATCAAAAGGGTGAGCGCAGATTCAGACAGTCTTTATACTCTTCACTACATCTTCAGTGCTCTTTAACGCTCGCCAAGCCGCTCACTTCCTCTTGCTCAACTATGGCACTAGGTCAATTATCATAATGAGTGCCCGATCTAGATAAACGTAACTGGAGCAATCTGAGATATTTATTACGATGAATGTGAATGGTGCATTCATAACCAATCCGTTTCTCATAAACACCATTTTCACCGAATTTAGTCAGAGATCAGGCTTTTCACTAGCGTTGCCGAGGTCCACCAACATTCGTTGTGCCTGGCTAATGTTTAGTGTTATAGGAATGATGTCATACACGAAATGAAGATGATGCAATTGTCGACCGTCGTTTATCATTTTCATGCTGCCCTATTCTAATGTTCACATATCATCATGAAGGGTAACAGTGACTAATCTTTGGGAAGGTGGTATCCCTGTCGAGCTCCTGTTCTTACTTTGAAAGCAACATCGTTATTGAATGACGATATTTTGGCTGTGAAATTTTTGTACAACTCACGAGGAATCCTTATGTAGTGAGGAGACAGTTCTCCATTGTTGGAAGCTTCTATGACTACTTCTATTTCGACTGAATCAAAGCCTTCTTCAAATCGGTGAAAGTGAGATAGATGTTTTTGCCTTGTGTTTTCACAAAAACTCAGTGAGTCTTGTTATCGCATGGATGTAGTCTAAAAAGCTTCCTCGGAAACCCTGCTTGTTCGCATAGTTAGTTTTCGTCGTCTGTCCAGCGCTCTGACAATCCAGTTTAGAATTACTTGAGCGAAGACTTCAAAGCGACAGATAGCAAAGACTGGGCGATAGTTGACGATATCTTGGAGGTCTCCTTTTTTGAACAACATCATGTTATCCCTAGTTTCTTCATCGACTTGAGGAACCTTGCAGTCTGACAGATAACGAGTAAACAGCCGAGCCAATGTGTTGATGAAAATTGGCAGAAAGTTTTTGTGTTTCAATCCTATTCTGTCTGGATCAGACGAGTTTAGTTCGTCATCATCAAGATAGTAGATCGGATTTCGAAAGAAAGAACCAAAGGACAGAATATCCTTCCCCTCGTAGTTTATATATCGCTAAGAGGACGTGGCCCTTAGAGAGAGAAGAGCAGTACAAAGTTTTTTCACCCGCCGTTGTGGAAACTGAGACGGTTTCATCAGGGCGTCGAAATGCGATCATCTTGGTCTCGTGATTGGCAAAGTTTCTTGCTTTGCGTATGCTTTTCTCAGCTTCTCCACCATTGGCCATAACTGCTGCTCTTCTCTCATTAAGGCTTTTATCGCTCCTCTACAGCATATTGCGAGCTCGAGTGTGAGCTCGCGATTGCGTGTGGCTCGTGCAACATGTTTGGATGATTCTGTATATAAATACCTCTTGATGAGTTTTAGACTTGGCATTGATAGCGCTCACGTGAAAATGCCGGTGGTATTCTTCGCAGATCTTATTAGTGGAGGTACTAATGATCTGAAGACCCAAGTTAACGGTTTGTCTCATATTTCGCTGGTCAAATCAGCATTTTTCGTTTTTGTGAAAAATCGAATGTTTGGCGAAGGAGGCGATTGTCTGATCTCGTGCAAAATTTTGGAACATTGCGATATCATCTGATATACTTTTTGAGTCTTTCAAATCTTTGTAAGTCTCAAAATATGATATCTGATTATAATGTTTCAAAGAGGTCTCAAAAACACTCTGAAAGAAAAGTTGAGATACGTTGAGAAGAACCTATTTACTAAGATATGGTCTATTTCGTTATGGTATTCTCTACTGGAGTACTCCCACGTTCAGTGCTGAGAGTGGGACTTACAAAACTGTCACTTACCACCGATTGTTGAACGTCATGATAAACTCACTGAGCAGCTCATCCTGGGTCGCTTCATTCTGATTCGTAAGTCCTGATGTGACGCTCTTTAGGCGTTCTTCTAGGTCCCATTCTTGCGTTGAAACTTCTTGGCCATGAACAATGTGCGGTCCTCTCTGACGGATAAATCTACCATAATAATGATCGCTTTGATAGAATTCAAGGGTTCAGATCGTCCTTATTTCTTCCAACACTGACTCAGAGACATTCTGTTGCTACAAAATTTTTCTGCGTGTTCAAAGGCTCGAAATCGACCGATTATCGCGTCAGCCCACCTTGCCGTCTCATTCAGCGGCCCGTGAAATCTCCAAAAACCACTTTCTCGCGTATGTGAATTCAACTTGTTTTTCCTGCTGCACTGCAGAGAAACGACCTTTCCAGAAAATAGGCCCAGAGCGGGAATCAGCAAACATTATGCTATCGAATGATTGCTGATAATCCAAAGAAAGTGCTCTATATTGTGAGAAAAATGTGTGTGTCAAGGACAAAGGATTTCCTTCTGTAACAACGTCAAAAAAAGACAACTTCACTCGTGATCTTGAACATAATTTGTGCCATGTTGATCTTTCTAACGATTCTCAGCTATCTGGCATTAGAAGTATGAAGGTCATCGTCATCTTACTCTCGATTTTCTGATGAGTGTATTCCAATTATTCCAAACTATGTTGAAGATCACAAGTGAAGTCTTAACAATTCTACAATGTTGTGGTAATCATTCGAAAGGTCATCTGTCAGCGGTCCCAGAAATCCGCCATATCGTCACAGACTATGTAAAGCGTGAGGAATTGAACCAAGACAGAACAGTGCAATTCGTTCCTTTGATTGTATAGAACCCTGGACATACACAGACGTTGAAGTCGTTAAAAAAAACTTACGATCTCGGCCTCTTTTTGGAATTTTCGCGAAGGAAGCTGTTAGGATGCCTGGAGAAGTGGTAGTCAGTAGACAAAATATCAAATGACTATTTGTGATGAAGAAAAGGGTTGTGCTTAGTTCCACATAACTTGGCCAAGGAGCGAATAGTCTACTCGGATCGACGAACCGGTGATGATAACTCAAAATCGTGATTTCGTTGACTGCCGCTCTTTCTGTGCAGTATCCATTTGCCAACGAAAATTTATACACGCATTTACTCATTGAAAGTTTTACAAATCACCGTCTTTAACAGAAGAAGTACGTCCAAAACATTCTTCAGCTTCAAGAATTTCCCATAACAAAATTTACAGAGCCAATGTCACACTGCGAATTCGTTAATATTCTCTTGGTCCTTACCTCGTCAATGTTCTCAGCTGTTTGTATGAATGCGTTCGAACCTGAGTTTGTGAAAACAGATGTCGAAATGTTGTGGGTGGGATAGCGTAATGGATGGTGATACGGTGTATCAGTAGGCAATGTGATAAGCAAGGCACTGACTTGGTTTGATCTCCTCCGCGAAATCCTCTTACGAGTTATCGAAGATTAGCTTAGCAAAGGCCTCTGTTCAGTTACCCCAAGATCGCAAGGAGAATCATCTTGGCCATCACCTTACGTCATTCATCAAGAAAGCGAGATCCTCAAAAAGAAGCCATGACCGACGACCTTTGTGGAGGATGAATGTGAAGAAACGAATCGAATGCAAGATGTGCTGGGATTCGCACAATAAACTACGACAACGAACCATGTGAATCTGAAAAAAAGTTTATTGACGTCTGCTTCTATAGCGCACTGGTTAGAAGTGCCGTACAATACTTATACGATCAACGCTCGATTCTACGCCCCAAGCACAGCATACGTACTATCTTTAAGGGGTCAACAAATCAGTACCAGACCTGTTCGCTGGGACAGCAGCACTCAATACATTTAACGGTAGGCCACCGCATGTGATTGTGATGGCGAGATATGCACCTATGAACAATGCACATTCTCAATAATTTCCGATGCGTTCCGCATTCCAGAATTTAAATAGAGTCTCATAACAGAATAAAACAATATAATAAGTTCAGCTTGTCAGCTCTTGTACACAAGGCTGGTTTGATATTCCAAGATAGCCTGAACTGTAGGAAGGGTATGGCTAAATTTTGGGAAAGTCATTACAAATTTTCACTTCGCTTCTACATAAACTCGTTTTGGTGTGAAAAAAAAAACTTTTGTGCTAAAATATAATTTATGAAAATGCAAAACACATTTTGAATTATAAGGCACGCCATAACTCTAGTATTTTGCAACCATATTCAAGAATCCACTAAGCGAATGATCCGTTTCTGACTCTTCTTCCTTCAAAAGACGTTCCAGTGCTGAACCGCGTCGTTTACGGTCCCGCTTGGCTTTTATGCCCCTAAATCTCATTTACTCATGGAAGCCTCAACAGAATTCTGAAAGAATTAACTTACGAATTAGATATTCGAGGCGACATCATCGTTGACACTTTTTTAGACTTTAGTAGCGGTGTTGAGGAGGCCCGTATACTCCTTTCATCAAAAGTTCTATCAAGTGATATTGATGTGTCAGAAACATAATCTAAATGTGAATAGATTTACAACCGAACTTCATAGTAATTAAATGTTTTGTGACCTTCTATTGACGCGGGAGATTACTAAAACCAACATAAATGTTTTTAGTAACTAAAAAAATACTTACCCGCTTCTACTCTTGACTGATCTGAACATGACGGAAGCTGCATTTCACCACAGTAGTACTTCTGTTTGCAACCGCAACAGATACCCATGATTGTTAAGGCATTACTGAAAATTGAACTACAACTAAATCGCATGGACTTAAAAATGAAAAAACGAGCAATCACAGTTTTGGAAAAGCGGAAATCAACAAATCAAACTCACTTTACTTCTTCGATTTTCAAATCAAAGCAACGTCTATTCCTCAGATTTATTCCACATCCTAAACAGCGAGTTCCGTTGCTGATACCTTCTGCGGCCGTAGAACTCTGCAGGAAAACGAGATGCTCGGCATAAAGAAGATGAAAATTATGAAAAAAAAAAAGAATCTGGCTATTTTCTGTTTAACGAAGACAAATGAATAAAATCGCATGGACTTAACCCGTATCGCTAGATAAAAAGTTTCCATAAGATTGTTGATAAATATTCAAAAGCCTAAGTATGTGGCTACTGCAATCGCGGCCGTTTCTTATAGCACCATTTATAACGCCATAACCTCCAAAATAAAATTATGTCCTACATTGGCCGTGCAGTTACTTCGCTGGAACCACATGAACAAGTTGAGGAAGTCTTGTAGCATCAAAGTCGTACGTTTTATCTGAAGTTTCCTTCGAAGCGGAGTAACAATTTCTAATTGAATAATAGAAATCTCACTTCAAGTGTGAGCCGCCTAGGCGCCATTGATTGATCGCCGTGATGAAATCACGGGCAGCCCCATTCCTCCTTCTGCCGTCACTCACCAGCCCGTGAATTGAGCAAAAAACAATTGCCCGAGCATATGAAACTCACTTTCTTTGCTATACTGCAGAGAAACAGTCTCTCCAGAAAACAAGCATAACGTTGGAATCGCTCTATCTTACGCTATGGAATGATTACTAATAGTCTAATGGAGAAGCTCTGTCCTGCGAGATATGTGCGCGTGTAAAAGAAAAAGAAAAGTTTTCTTCTGGGTAAAGTGTTTTAGAAACTTTTTATAAAGTGGTCACGTAGAGCGTTAGCCAGATATTTGAGCCTTTGAATAATTAGTAGAAGTGTGATGGAAAGTCTTTGTCCAGTGAAAGGAATCGTTTCTTTATTTGCCATTGTTTACGGAAAAAAAACCAAAATTCTCTGTCTCACACTCTTTAACCACGGACTTTTTCCACATAATTCTCGAGTCATCAAAGGTGATCGCCGCCAGTGTGATTTCTTTTTTTGGGCTTATTTTCTTTTTGGTAGCTTTTTTGCCACATACAACTTTTTTACGACAGATCTGTGTGATTCGATAGATTATCAAAAGCAAAGAATTCTATGAAGATTTGCATTAAAAACATCATTTTCTAACTCAAACTTATTACACGATATGAAACCACCACATTATATGCAAGAAATTCCCATTTTTGCATCCAACCCATTTCATCGGATCCACCATTTACGAAGGGTGAGACGCTTTGATAGTGGATTCGCTTGACACTTCAGTAGATATGGTCTTTTTTTTACATGCCACTGAACGTTGGTAGAGTTGATTTTCTCCGATATTCTGGCATATCCACGATAGGGTATTCTCACATGAATAGATGGTGGTGAGGTGAACTCAGAAAACACTGCTCAATTTTCCGACTCTGGAAGGATACTTGGGAGCGGAATGAGACTATCACCGTGCTTCTGATGAATAGCACAACTACCAATGTCATGCGCGATTTCACTATATAGACTGACATATAGCTCAAGTTGCAATAAAACACTTCCAAATGCTAACAGCAGTACGTTTGCACAGTGAGCCAGAATGACATGTAGGAAATAACATCTAAGATTCGTGTTGAACGATACAGCAAAGCCTCTTCTATTGGATTATTGGGAAGTTAATAATCGATTTAAAATTCCATTTTTCTCAGTTAAGTTTCAGTAATACCTCCTCTTCTATTTCGCATAATACTAAACATCCCGAAAACAGTTTATGAACTTTCACGGCTTTTCCTTATTGAGTTATGATATAAACTGTATAAAAAAAAGATAAAGCTCTCGGCGTTGATCAATCCCTGAGGGATACGCCATGCATTCGACTTCAATTTTTAACTTCGTTTGAGGTGATTGAATGCATATCTGGCCTTTACAATGACTCGCGGAGAACTCCCGCTGAACCGAGTCAGTGCTGCTTATCCTCCCAGGCAAGTTTAAGACCTGTCTGGTACCAATTTACCGACCCCGGAGGTATGGATGGCTTGGTGAGCTATGAGCACGAGATCGAACCATTGACCTCGTGTGCGACGCAGGGCACCTCTAACCACTGCGCCACATGCGCTCTATAAACCGTATATTTGGTACGATATGATATAAACTGTAATCTTCGAAGGTTGGAATTCAAGCTGTTGAAACAGCAATATCAAAATATCTACAAATTTGAACTCTCTCTCTCTCTCTCTCTCTCTCTCTCTCTCTCTCTCTCTCTCTCTCTCTCTCTCTCTCTCTCTCTCTCTCTCTCTCCTAGAGCAATGTAAATGGCTCAAAATATCAGTAACACAGGTTGAAAACGAGGTGGTTATAGATGACGATGATAATGATGAATTGAAGGTTTCAATGAAAGCAGATACAAGTACATGTTTAATAACTTGCCGAACTCAGTGCAAGCAAACTAATTGCTTCGAAACACCTGAAGTACGTTTCAAAGTTGAGAAAGCTCCAAAAAAGGATGCCTAAAAACTGGTCACACCTCGCGCTACGGACCTGCGACCACATTTCGCATTATCGATGCTGCAGATGTTGAACGAACTGAATTACAAGCCTGCCTCATCAATCATAGTCGCCAAACGTCTTTTTTATTAACTTTTCAAATGAGAACTCGATAAAGTTTGCAGATGGCCCACGTATTGGATTTCACCAAGCAGTGTTCGGCGTGACTGACTGCACAACTGGCTTCGTGGCCTATTCGTGGTGGCCTAACAATGTATAAAGTCAGTGCTCCTATCCTCAGACAAGTTTAGTAGTCATTTACCAGATCTGAAGGGATGCAAGGTAGAGAGCTCAAGAAGCCAAGATCAATCAAAGTACATTTCTATTGGCACGACACCTCCAACCATTGCGCTGTACGCGCCGGCCCATAATGTGTCGATAACGCTCGCAACATCCAAGCATCGAATTCAATGCATTTTACTTCCAACTAGTTATTTTGAACAGAAACTCTCCAACGTGTTTTTCGCAACCAGCTGAATTCATGGCCGTAAGTCAAGCGTGATTTCGACCTAGTTACACTCTATAATTAGTAATATTACTTCAAAGTAAACTTCTAAGTGGTAGGAGTGCTGCTAGTGCTGAGTGTAGTGCAATATGGCAACGCACATGCGGAGTGTCTGCTGAGCAGTGTAACTTCACATAACGCGCCTCATGGAATACTAAAGGGTCTCAGTTTCAACACTTAAGGGATTTTTCATCAAATTCAAGAGTTAGAAACGTTCTAAAAGCATAGAAAGATATATGAAAGAACGTGGAAGGTCCAAAAAAAAATTTACCTAGTAAATGGTCTGGAAGGGCAGTATCACTTGGGACAACACCAAAGAGGCTGTTATTCTAGCAGCACAGTGGAGTACGCATTGATTTCAACTCATACCGCATTTGAGGAAAAATTTTGCATGGAGGGAGTATGTGATGAAATCGACCTTTTCGCCGCATGCATTCTGAACTGGATACAATAGATGTGGTCCGTTGTGCTCACCACAAATAGGCTTTCACCCTTTTGTGTGCTTTCCGCTCTAAAAATCGCCTTTTTACAAGTATTCCTTCACTCATCGTTGCGTTTTTCCCACTCTATGCCGTTCTGCGATTCTAGGTTTCGACTTTCGATTCGATTTGATTCCAGGTTCCTCCTATATTTTTTATTTCTTTGAATCTGATGGGTAAAGAAAAACTGCTCGACCACGATGTTGATGCATTTGCTAGTAAAAGGATAAAGAATAAAGCTCTCGGCGTTGATCAATCCCTGAGGGATGCGCCATGCATTCGACTTCAATTTTTAACTTCGTTTGAGGTGATTGAATGCATATCTGGCCTTTACAATGACTCGCGGAGGCCTCCCGCTGAACCGAGTCAGTGCTGCTTATCCTCCCAGACAAGTCTGAGACCTGTCTGGTACTAGTTTACCGACCCCGGATGGATGGATGGCTTGGTGAGCCATGAGCGCGAGATCGAACCATTGACCTCGTGTGCGACGCAGGGCACCTCTAACCACTGCGCCACATGCGCCACACATTTGCTAGTAGGCTATGTAATATCTGTAGAAAAATAAAAGATGAAAAGTAGAGAATTCGCCAATTATCGCTTTTCTAATTGCATATCTAGAAATCTATCATTCGACTCGATTAAGCGTAAAAGGGGTATCTAGATTCATACTTTTGCAACAAATTGACTCGCGGAAGGTGTATGAGGTGAACGTTTTACTATCTCAAAATAATGACGAGGACTTATTAATCCGAGACGAGGGGTCGAAACAATGACATGTGTATTACAAGGCAATTTCAACCACTGCGCTACAAGGAAACATGTACTCCATATTTCGGTGATTTTACATACATTATGTCATCATTCTAAATAGTAGCTATCACTGAAGAATCACCAATGAATAGACAAGAATTCGAGTAAGCTTGAATTATGTCGATGAATTAAAAAGGATAGTGTTCCCTATATATTGTAAGAAAACTTAAACCATGAAAAGACATTTCGTTAAAATCATCAAAATGAGTGGATCTTCTCTGGTTTACCTCTATCACTTTATTACTTTATTTGACACGTCTCACAGATATTCTTCTCACTTGCAAATCCCACTACTTCTAGTATTCGATTCGTTTGTCGCCTTTTTCTCAAACGTTGTAGAATACTGGCTAAGTACGTCTCCTAGCAATATCGAGAATAGTTGGGCTGGGGCGTTCTTGATCGACTGCCAAAGAGTTTGTCGAAGGGGTTCAGCCAGCGCCGTGCCGCGACGAGCATAACAACCACTCGACTATGCTCCTCTCTTCCTATTTACTGCTTTATAAAACCAATTCATATTACATCGCGCAATTATTGTAAATGAAAACAATCACGGAGCTATTAAACTTATCATGTCCGCGTATCTTAGGGAAACCACCGACCAATTGATGGTCCCGAAAGTCTACGCTCACCCTTTCGCCCAATCAACAGTTCCATCAAGGATCTGCTACGCAGCAGTAGACATCTAGCTTCTATTCAACCACGAAAAAAAATAATTTGCATCAACCACAGCGGCTAGTATTTCTTGAGATGTAACTGACAGACACAACGTCACTTATGACCATTGAAAGCCATCCCATTTTCACTAAAATACATGCCGAAAAGTCGGTGGGCCGCCAATATAATAAACATAAACATGCCACCGTAAGGCGGGTCATTGAAAGTCAACCGTGGAGACTGCTCCTTCATACGTTGATCAGGTAGCTCCAATTACAGACCTGAGAGAGTCGAGTGATAATTAAAAACTCGATCTCAGATGGGAGTTGAAACCTTGTTTCACTCATGCCGAGCGCGAGTGCTACCACTACACCGCTGAGCTCACCGATGTGCCACTTTTTCTATGATATAGTTTATCGCAGCTGATAAAAACGAATCTCAACAGGTTTAGCTGGGCAAGTGTGTATTGCATTAAAGCCGGTATGTTGCTAGCCACTGTGTTTAAAGGATACCCAAGACTTTCTTTATTTTTACTGCTTTTTCCACACATCTACTCATCTCAGTAAAATAGTTGCTTGTTCAAACATGGCTAAGGAAGTCAATGTACTTGTGATTTCGTGATTTGCAGCATCGGTGCAAGATCCACTGGAAAAGACAAATCCGTCAAAAGAAAACCTCTTCATGTCCCAATAAAAAGTTTCAAAAAAAAAAACGTCTTTTCCATGTCCCTTCTGAACAACTCGGTGAAAGTCCGACATTCAGCGCGGCCTTCTTAAAGCAATCTTAACTCTCGCATAAAACATTTGACAGGCGAATACGTGTGAACGATTAGGACACCCACATTTTTCGCTTTGCTGCTCCACGCAGAAGCCAAACAAATCGGCAGACCATTGTTTAGAGCAAACTCTGCAGTACTCAGAAGATACGAGCACGTTTTCAAAGACGCTTTGGTGATGTTCTGCTCCAATTCAGAATTGTTTAAAAGGTTCTCCATATAAAAAACATTGTTATTACTCCATACAACCACAGAAAAAAAAACTCCAGACAAGATAAAACTTGCGTAAGTGCGCAAAAATTTTACTAACATAGGTGCTAGCAACAATTTATCTCATGTGGCAACAAATTGGGAGTAAGTAACAGAAAAAACAGGAACCACGCAAAAGGTCTACAACTATTGTTAAAAAAAAACTTTAAATGGAAAAAAGAGCAACAGGGACAGTAGGAAGCAAGACTGAACCGAAAAAAATAGGCTGAGAGCAACTTTTTGCCCAACAACCAACTAGGAACCTATCATTTTTTTTTTCGCAAGGCGTATTTTTCAGTTCATCTTAGCAGCCGACTGCAGGACTGACGATGCTTCTTCAACTTTTGACTTAAATAAATCCATATCTTGCAACATCATGATTAGCTCTGAGTTGTCGATTTCTAGCATCATGCCCGTAATCTTCCCTGCATCCTTATGACCGGGATACAACCTATCGATGAGCGCATAGATGCGTTCTCCAAGCAACTGTTTCTGTTCCTGAAACAGCGACAAAGTGTATAAAGTGTGGCTTGACGCTTATTGGATCAATTTCTCATGAATATAGAGCAATTTCATGATTATAAAAACACGAATAGAAATACAGCGGCACTTCGAACTGGTTTAGGCAACTATGGATTAATGATACTGTAGTAGGAGGGAATTTCTAGCGATATCTCTAATCTTTAACCGAACGTAACTAAACAAACTATTAATCAGGCAGCAGGTCCAAAATGTAAGAGTGGTCATTTTCCTTTAACTAGCAGATAATTGCTTTTACGACACTTATTCGATTCCTTACAATCGTTTTTACTGATTTTCACTCATATGAATTTGTAGTCACATCTCTTCGCCGCTTACAGTGGATTACTCTGACATCTGGATGCACTTCAACATGTAAAAATGTGCCAAGTTCAGCAATATTTCGTCCTGTACTTTCAGAATTTGGAATGGCTTTTACAAACCCTCATTAGTAACGATGGTCAGAATTATGAGGGACGCTTGCCCCCTATGGACAACAATTCATCCAGAACGATAACTGTTCTGGAGTACGCCTAGCTCAAGCCGTGCTTACGGATGAAAACACGAACTCTATGTCAGCTTGACCTTCAAGATAAATTTCTTTTGAAGTTCGACACAAAAAAACATTTTCTATCCGCTGTTAAACGGCTCATCGAACAATAACTCTAGTCATGCTCTGCACTATTGTTTGCATACGCTGTATACCTTACCTATGCTAGTACAATTCTTATGGGCAGACGTTAACAGTTACTAAAATTGCAATGTTTTATCATGTCCTCATTGTCTCACCGATCATCCCTCAGAAGAAGACCAAAGAATCGTAAAATATCATAGATTTTGAGGAAAGATACCTTGCACTCAAAACTGTACTTACCTGAGGGGCAGCCTGGGCAAGCATATGGGACGTAAGAGGTTCTTGTCCTCCAACTACTATCCCTTGGCTCATGTGAGGCCGCTGCTGCTGGTTCTGTTGATACTGCTGAAACAGTGGGGCAGCGCCTTGTTTCCCTCCAGTAGCTGGAGGTCTCTGACCCTAGAATGCCTGCATTAGTGCAAACCGATACAGGTATTCGAGTGAACAAACTCAGAGGATCACTTCAGATCCTAAATACAATTGATACCTAAGGAAAGAAGTCTAATCCTCATATCACTAACCGGATGCTGGCGCTGACCAGCGCCCTGACCCTGTCCGGCAACTCCAGCCGAGACGACCCTCTGTCCTGCAAGACGATTTCCCGCCTGCAAAGCATTGGATGTGAACTGCTGAGAACGCATGTCAGTAGCCCCGACTCCAGCACGGCCACGACCCTATTAAAAAGCTCATTAATCGACTCTCAAAAACTAATGGAAATACAGACACACTAACCTGGAAAACCGGTCCACCGGGAACTATGTACGGATTTTGGCCACCAAAGTTGGTCTGCCAGTTTCTTGCCGTGCTTCTCATTGCAGTTCCAGGCATAGCATTTGGAGCAAAACCACGCTGATTCTATAATAAAGAACTGTCGACAACCGCAATTATAGCCACCCACATTTCTAACAAGATGCGATTGCTTCTAAAAACATGGATGTATTCGTAAACTAGCCAAAGGCAACGAATGTGAATTTAGACGCATGAAACTTTGAGCGTACAATATCTACGTATTTATCTCTCACTAATTTAGAGGACCGCGGATACCCTCATAGAGGGATCTCCGGCCGCTCAGCCATTAGGCAGCGTGACGCATACCGAATGGACGGGTAGGAAGGGCTAAAATCAACCTTATACTTCTTGATAACTGGATAGATTCACGGGTATAGGCCCCACGTTCTTGTGAAGCCTATGAAGTACATACGTCTGTGTCCAAGTAAATATATTAATGAATACGTGTATAAGTGTTTGCACTTGTGCAGATTGTATTCTACGAGCCAATGTGATCAAAACACTACAACTAAGTCCCTAGGAGATACATGGAAGAAGGATAGGCGTCATATCCCACAAATACGCCACTCCTCGTCCAATCTAGAAGAGACTAGCCAGGTACCCTTGAGACTCCTGCTCTGTCGTTCAAAGCTCAGTTAAATACATGGTATGGCGACACGCAGTGGCTGAAAAAATAACATTCCCAGAGCCTAGCGAAGCAGTTTTTGGGACTGGAAGACCAGGATGACTGCAGTCTAACACTTAGACGGAATAGTAACAACTTCTAGGAAGGCAGCAGAAAAAATTTATCCACGATCGTTACATGAAACTCGTCAATATCCACGTTCTCCTGCCATCATATGAATTGAAGAAAATGGGAAAACTGTTTCACTGACTTTTTTCTTCAAAATCCAACATGTTCCCTCCCACTAAAGAATCGAACAACACCTGGTCCACACTAGACAACACCTGCCCACCTGAAGAACCTTCGCCTAATTGTCATAAGCATATTGAATTGACTGTTCCCACGTCACATTTCCGAATGCCGAGTTGTCATTCAAAGGAAGTCAGTAAGACCGCGTTATTTTTCAAAGAGACCTTAGCAACATCGGCAGCTATCACTCTATCCGCCTACTCTTCATCGTCCATTCCACTGAATTCATCCTAAGCAGCACTGACAGAACACTGGACGAAGTTGAAGTATGCAAGCAAGGTTTCGCAAGGGATTCAGTACAACAGACCATACATAAACAATACTTACTGGAATTTCGCGAGAGTACAACAGATCGCTCTGCCTTGCCTCCGCTGATTTAAGGAAGACCTTTTATTCAGTTGGAATAAAAGTAGTCATAAGAAGCTCTGATGCACAAGGGAACGCATACTCAGCAAAAACGACTTCTCGTGAGTTGTATGAGAATTTCACAACCAAAATATCACTAGTCTACGAAGACATTATTAACTAATTCGATGTAGAGGTCAGAGAACGCGGTACCATCCTGCCACTGTTATTTACTGCCAACCTTACATAATATTATGCAAACATTGGAATCGGACAACATGGGAGTGGAAATCGATAGCCGGAAATTACGCTATTTTCGCTTCGTTGATGACATCGCTCATATCACAGCAAGCATTACCAAAACGGCACAAATGTTGGCCGACTTCGACAACATTTGTGGAAAGAAATATCCCATTTGATCTCACTGAAACGACGTTGATGAATATCGGAACGGTTTACAATGTATTATTTACGCTTAGTATAATGAGTATCTCCGCACTCTCTAATTACGTCTATTGAGCTCGGAAAGAAAACATGATGGACTAAGCTAAACAGCTGAGCGGGGAAGTAAGCGAGTTAAAAAGCTATTTGCGCCATCAAAGATATAGTGGAGAGCAAAGAGCATCTCTTTCTCCGGCTACCTTTTCGACTCAGCGACTGATTATTCCTTCCTAACGTGAGCAGTAATAAGCTGATCGTTACGTAAGCAGGGTAAATGATCACTAAGCGTAAAAAGAACTGATTGTGGAAAGGTCGATGCTAGACGTATCCACTAACTCACTAGTGAGAGAAAGGATACGAAAATTTGGCGTGATTATCAGAAGATAGGTGAGCCAGGTAAGTGATATGTTTTAACAACAATCGATGGACAAGACCTATCATTTACAGAATTTCTCAGAATATCAAACGCAAGGCACAAAGATCATTGACGGTGAGAAATGTTTGCGAAAACCCTAAGTGAAAGACATGATGCTTGCTCGATGAGTCGCTAGCCCGAAAACCTCCTGGCTTCTCTAGCATGCGACAGAGAAAAACAGAATCTACTAGCGTCTGTTCGAATCACTTGACGACCAAAGCAATAAAAGTAGTTACAGCTACATCAGTGAACCTGAGATTCATCATTGAACTGACTATGACAGGACAAGGACATTCACTTTGGTCATTTTGCTTGAAGAGAAGAAAAATGAACATGTCATACCTGCAATGTGCTGGACACAAAGTAACCGCCCTGGCTAGGTGTATACATAGTGCCAGGAACGTTGTTACTAAGCCTCATACTTGCCAATCTCTGCATGTACTGCGACGCCAGTTGTGCACGACGATCCTCTTTCCGCTGCGCTAATGCAACGTAGAGTGGCTTTGAACACACCATTTTTGAGTTCATCTCAGTTACAGCGTTAGTAGCTTCATCAGGCTTCTCAAAACAAACAAATCCAAATCCTTTCGAACGACCATTTTCATCTGTCATGACCTAAAAACACATGACAAACAGAGACTAGTAGTATAATGCCCATGAGTTTGAAAAACCAACAAAATAATAGAGAGGATTCAGAAAAAACGTAGATTTTCTTTTAAAAAAAAGCATTTGATCAGGATGATGATTAAACTGGTGTAACCGGATGAAAAAAATTTCGTTCCTGGATTCCAGAAGATCCACTATCACTTCTGTTGAACGGATCACAGCACTTTTGGCACGCAAGTCATTTCCTAACATTCACTATCCACGAAGACGTGTAAGTCTCTCGGGTATTGTTTCAACTGCTGGTTGAGCATTTCATCATTATGAATGCCGCGGATTGTTGACCGAGTCGATTCTTCATTCAGTCTTGCAGAAAGTCGAGCTGAGGCGTCGCCACGTGGATTTCAGGAGTGTTGAGATTGGATATCGTACCACCACCACCTTGGTTTCTAGTGGGCTGCATTAGCAACCACTCCGTTATCCTTCCAAAAGAAGATACCATACCTGAGTATGTAAAAAGTGGAGGAACTCGAAAACACGCACATTTGCTGAGAAAAAATAAACAAGGACTTCTTTGAAAAACCAAAAGTTAGATATAGAAGAGAGTAACCTTGCAAGACGTGATTTTTCCATATGATTCAAAGTGCTTGCGAAGCGTCTCGTCGTCGACGGTATCATCCAGATTTTTCACATAGAGGTTAACACCCTGATAACGCTGCATACGTTCGACCTGAAACATGGGATTATGAGAAGATCTCCTTTAATAACACCTTATGAGAACTTCACTTGCACTAAGAAGAGATATAAGTTGGTTATTTAAACTGAATATAAAAGGGGCGAGCGAAGTAGGAGAGATGACGTCCACTATGCAGAGCTAGATTCTATCGCACCCCAAGTCAAAATCCCCAATATTTTCATGCCAAAGAAATTAAAATTGAAATTTTTGTTTTATACGGAGTTCCTCAAGAAGACAAGAATCTCTAAGCAGTGGTCGATAGCACGCTTCAGTCGAACACATGCGTAGACGCTGAACGTGAGGAAACGATCACTAAGAGAGGTGCCGGAATGTTTTTGACGTCCATGAATTTTTGACATATGCGCATGCATTCACCATCTAGCATTGCTTGAGGTGACTGAATGAATACCTAGTCTTTACAATGACTCGCGCTGGACTACCGATGACACCAAGTTAGTGCTACTACCCTTCCAGACAAGTGAAGTACCCAATTCACCGACCCCCCAGGGGACGGAAAGCTTCATAAACCTTGCGCGCGCGATCGAACCAACGGCTGCCAACTGACCGACAACGTGTCGCAGAGCACCCCTAACCATTGCGTCACATGCGCTCCTAGAAACAAAAAAGAATATATGAACAAGAACTGACCTTCTGAAGGTCATGCTTACGCTTAAGTTCGGCATTACGTTCGCTCTTTTTCTGAGCACGACAAACGACTAGTTTGTAATCAGTTCCTTCGACGACATAGTCGTTCATTTCTTGCACAGCCTAATAAAAACATTTAGAAGAACGTTTAGTAACAATAAGAAATAATGGCTGAGATGAAAACGTTGAAAAGAACCTTTTCTGCTTGTTCTGGCTGTTCGTAAGCAACAAAACCAAAGCCTTTGGATTTCCCGTCCGCATCAGTCATAACGGCACAACTAGTGATATTACCAAAAGGTTCGAAAAGCTTCTGAAGCGCCTCTTTATCTAGGCTCTCACCAAAATTTTTTATAAAAACGTTAGTAAATTTTTTTGTGGACTCCCCCATCTCACGCATTCGCTGGCTTCTTGGCTGGAACTTTCCAACATACCTAGAATGCACATTATAATACAAAATCGTCTCGACAAAAAACGATTATCCCTACATAGAAAGCACAACAATTAAATGTGGTTTCTCATTTCGTTCGCAAAATCCTCTCAAAACGTTGGTAGCAGATAGTGATCGCATGATATGGCAACATTATAAGAGTGAATCTTGCAGAAATGGTGCTACATCCCTCAAAAATCGTAGGAAGTCATCCTTACTCTCGAAGATTATAAATTTATAACCAACGGTAGAATAATGGTAAGTACTACCAAGAATATCCGCCTAAAACACTCCAGATTTTTGAGGAAACCTGAATTAACTTACACTTTCTTTCCAGCCAGCAGCATACCATTGACCTTGTTAATAGCACTCTGGGCAGCTTCGTCGGTTTCGAAATGCACAAAACCGTAGCCCTTGCTATTTCCCTCCTCGTCAACGGCCACCTGTGCAAAAATATGAGAAATAAAAGGAGGAGTAACGAGGATAGCAAAGAGGAATGAAACTAACTTTGCACGACAGGATGTTCCCAAATAGCGAGAACGTGTCATATATCGACTTATTGTCGATGACTTTGTCCAAATTTTTTATAAATATATTGCCCGTGCCCGATCTTCTGACGGCAGGGTCGCGCTGTGACCACATGATCCGCATCGGTCTGCCGTGGAGAATGTCAAAGTTCATGGTGTCCAGCGCACGTTCAGCTAAATGAGATAGTCTTGCTAGGAAAAAACCATAGAAAAGCGACCATCTTCCTTTCAAAAGCTCCTTCACAATCAGTATGAGAGCCATTAATTTCACCCTTTCCGATTGATACCATAAGAAATCATGCTGAGCTTTCGATTGAAGACCGACATAATTACTAAAAGCTTGTTAGACTACCTATCAGAAAGTAAAAGAAAAAATTGAACTTATTGGTGACGGTACCATTTTCGCGCTTCGCAATTACTAAAAATCTTACTGCTAACTGCTGCTAGCTGGTTCATTGTGCCTTAGCAAGTGAATTTGCCTATAATTCTTTACTGAATTTTGCATCACTGCCTACCTGTTTGTCTAACTCAGCAGATCAAGAAACTATTAACTTTTACATCAAGAAACTTAAAATGAAATCAAGCTGTCCCAGAACCATTTATAAATACGGGAAACTGAGAAAATAGTACTGTAATCTTTTCCTTGAGCGCTGATATGGCGCTGTTAGTTCTAGCTTAATCCACTTCGGAACGGCGTTTATCCGAAAAACGATTTACTATAGATCTCCGTCGCCAAAGAAAAATTTTTTCCTTAAGCTTTTAGCAACTATGCAAAAAGTTGATCTCGGCAATTTCAGTAATGTTTTTACTTCCTGAAAAGCCCTTCACAGCTCGTTGTAAGAGCGAAAATAATACCGTGTCTTACACTTAGGCTTTATTTGCAACTGGGCTATGTGAATGACCTTTCAAGCCTTTGGCAATCATTCGATACTTCAAATCTCCAAGATTCTCAGCCTAAGACTGATCTTGAGGATTTCCACAGATCGCAGCAAAAGCGAAGACAAAACCACGTTACGCACTCAGAGTTTTCTTCGTACATAAAAAAAGGTTGTATATGCACGACAAGCATATGATCGCTTAGAAAAAATCATGAAGTATTGAGGTAACAGAGGGAATCCGAAGTTTTTTTATTTATCAAACCGGAGAAAAAATGTGATCAATCAACCGTTTTTTTGGTTTTGTAAAGCAGATCCAATATTTTCAATAAAGTATTTGTTGAGTATGGTAGCTACAGCACAATAAAAATAAAACGATCGACGTTTCACCGATTTCGCCATCTTCAAATCTCGAGCAATCAATTTTGACATACGTCTGTCTACTCAGTCAAACACGTTTCCTAACCATAGCGGGCAAAACTAAGCATTAAGCAAAATCTGATAACATATTTTGAGCCTATCATGAGGTCTGTTATGGCACCCTCTAGAGCTACATGCACGTTTCAGGTTGTTCTAGTTAGCCACATCAGC
The DNA here is from genome assembly GCA_019055375.1 of Parelaphostrongylus tenuis. Classification (NCBI taxonomy): domain Eukaryota; kingdom Metazoa; phylum Nematoda; class Chromadorea; order Rhabditida; family Metastrongylidae; genus Parelaphostrongylus; species Parelaphostrongylus tenuis. Next base: position 137,548 of record JAHQIW010005374.1, read on the forward strand.
AGCACGTGCCTTTCGGTTCAGCCTATCTGCCACATGTAAGGAAATCGACGCCGAACATGTCACACTGTATGTGGAGTGAAAGGACACCCAGTATGCAAAGTAACATGTTCCGTGCCGATGTATTGATGAGGCTTGCTAGGATAGGTCGAAACGTACGTGATTAAAATATGTATCAGATTATATTTTTCTAAGCGAGATCTCGAAAACAGTCGACAAAAAAGTAAGCAATAAGGGTACCTTTCGGTTACAAGGGTACAAATAAATTCGCGATCTCATCCGCTAGACAGGAAACTTCTTATAGGAGTGCTAATAATCATTGAAAGCTTAAATTTCTGGCTTCAGCCCCACATGGACCGGTTTTTCAAAACAGCCTTTTATAACGCTGTAGCATCCATAAAAAACCACGTTTCACATCCGCAGTGCTCCTTCATTTCTACGCGCCTATAATTCGCTGGTAAGCACAAAAAGCATATCAAGGCATGGAGATACCTTTGTAGTATCTTAGTGAATCGTATTATCTGGAGTTTCTTTCAAACCAGAGAGAAAAATTCTTGACTGAACAAAAGCATTTCTAGAGCGATTGATCGTTCCGCCTCGCTGCCCCATGGGATAGCACATGAGTGAGCTTGCCAAAAATGTTAAAGCAGATTCTATTCTCCCTGCCAAAACTTTATTTCCAGAAGATAAGCACAGAAATCATTGGTACTTAAGGTACTAGTCTAAAGAATGATCTCTGTCTGACAAGGTGTGAAGCACAAATCGTCTCTTCATCCTGCAGCGCCATCGCAAGCTTTTCCAAAAAGCAAACACTTCGAGTTCTTCGAATCTTGCGCTATCAAAGAGTACCAGCACTCCAAGGAGGGAGTTTTGTCCAGCGAGATGAGAAAAAAAACGTGATTTTGCGACACATAATCTTATTTTGGATTTTACAGCGTTATAGAAGGGAGTTTTGGAAAATCGGACACGTAGGATGTGGTCACAAATCTGAGCTTTCAAATGACTCCTAACACTCTTATGAAAAGCTCGTGCCCAGCGAATGAGGCTGGATATTTATGACCTTCTATAACCGAAAAGTACCTAATAAGTACCCATCTACCACTTTGATATTGACTACTGAGTTCTAAGTGTTTTAGAGCAGACTGCATATCAGAATCTGAGTCTTTCAGCAGAAACGTCTGACATTGTACTTCTATCGAGCTATGTTACAAATGTACTCATGGAGTACTTTTCTTGACCTCATAGCTGCTAAACCATCCGAAGCAAGTCGATTTTAAGAGGTAGCCGGTCTGGGGCTATCACTTGGACTCAACAACTCAACCTCCCGCTTCCTATGAGCATAACCACGATTATAGGTTTACAAACGGGTTAATGTCAAGTCTCTCCAAGGGTTGACTCACCGTCGGTTGGCTGCTGAAAATTGACATAGGCGTAGCCGAGCGAGAGACGGCTAGCGTTATCACGGCAAACTCTGATGCTCAACACTGATCCGGCGGTGCTGAACTTCTCGAACAACATCGACTCGGTGACGTCGGGATGAAGATCACCGACGTAGAGCGACGCCATCGAATACGACGGCGTACCCGTGTTGGCATTTGCGACGGATGCGGTCATGTTGTCTGACCCAACTGCAAATATAAAATTAGAATAAATCGATAAAACCAATCAAAAATCCACTTCCAAAATCAAAGGGCGTCAATCCATCACGAGTTAATAAGCTACAATTTCAACAGCGACATCATTACAGTTGAGACAAAAAGATAACGGACAAGAGATAAAGCTTCCAGCGCAGATCAATCCCTGAGAGGCGGCGCCATGCATTCGATCCAATGCATAGCATAGTTTGAAATGTTCGATGCATGTTTGGCCTCTACAATAACCCGACTGTGGCCCACCGATGCATCAAGTCAGAGCTGCTAGGCTCCCAGGAAAGTCTGATAGCAATTCACCGAACCCAGAGGGATGGAAGACTTGGTAAGCCCTCAGCGTGGGGTCGAACCCTCGACCATCGACTTGATCGGCCACCCCAGGTGTCGTAGAGCACCTCTAACCTCTGCGCCACACGCCATGAATAGTGATAGCGTGGTGCGTAGATCACAGCTCACTAGCAGCACTGTTTCGAGTGTCTGAACGTTCGATGAGCTCAGGAATTCGTATTTTTCGACAGGCGACGAACGACATGAAAAATCGATAACGTGGAGCTTCCTCATGCATGTAAACACACACACACACACCACTGTCGATGTACTTCAAGTTCACAAAGCAAAAGTGTACGAAATAGAAAAGCACTGATAGGAAACACTAGCCAAGAGGATAGATGACCGGAATATCAGCAGATCGATAATCAATCAATAAATCAGTGATGGTCGGATTAGCGTGAATTCCACGTGGAGGGCTATCCAACGCTGAAATCTCCATAAAAATCACTTCGAGACTCGAGTTAAATGGACAAGCTCAAGCGTTCTAGTTGTCGGTTACACAAGGTTAGGAATAAACGGGGGTACAGAAGTATCCACGTGAATCCCCGAACGTAGTCACGTGACAGACACAACAAGATGACAGCACTACACTCGAGAATTCACGTGGAAATCATCGATCGCCAAAAACATGAACCGAAATCGAAGTAAAAATCAATATCGAGCAAGGCCAAAACCCGACACTCACGACGCGGCGCCAACCAAAACTGTGCCGACAAAAGGGCAGTCCTAAAAGTGTACGTAATATTGCGACATGCACACATAAAAGAATACAGTAATCCCCAAAAATACGACAATGCCTGGCCATCGGGCGCGGGTTTTGACTTGAGGTTGACGACAGCAGCGACGGCAACGGCAACGGCAACGGCGGCGACGACGACGGCGATCCAGTCGCTTTTGACCCTCGTTCTCGGCGATTTGCAGGGTTATGCGGGTCTTTCATCCCATAGAAATCATGGTTATCGATCGATCCCCAGGACTACCGAGGCGTCTAGGATCAAGAGGCTCAGGCTCTTCGCGCGTGGTCAGGGAAGATCGCGCGACAAAAGCTGAGTGGTAGGACGTAGATCAAATACGCGACAGAACGTCGGATTCAGATTTGTCTTCGAAGATCAACTCTATTTTTATAGCACTACGACGATCGTACGCATCCATAAGGTTTCTGGAGTCGAGGAGAATGCTTTGATCGAGCAGATGACGACGACGACGACGAAGCGGAGCACTTGGAGTCGTCCGAGCAGACCTTTCTCGGGGATTTTCGGGCGGCGTCGCTCTGACAAAAATCGCAAAACTCGGATGGGTGTGAATGGCCGGTCGCATTATGACGAGAGGTTGACACAGTGGGGGGCGACTGTGTTGTGATTGGGGAAACGGTCGTCGACCGGTAGTCGGTCGAGTCGAATCGAACCATGCATGTCTCCTCTCTCTCTGACGGCCGTACCGAACGGCCGATAGACCGACCGACCGACCGACAGACAGACGACCGCGGGACGAGAGCAGCTCATCGTTCGTGTGTCAAATCGATGAACGACACAAGTCAAACATGTGTGTGTAAACATGGCGGAAAATCGATACGCTCAATGGCTTCTCGCGTCGATCGATACGATGACGTCATGTCATCGTAGTACACGGAGATAAGAACCCTCTTAGGTCGTCTGATTAGAGCACACTTCTACAGTCTGAGGACCAGGCATGATACCTACCACACCATGGCGCACTCGAAACGCACGGCGATTGTGTCCTACAGAGGAATTCGGGGGGAGAGAGCGAGCGAGCGACGGAGTGATTGAGTCGAATCGTCCACTCAAGGGGACATCGTCGAGGTCCTGCCATGCGGTCCTGGATTCCTGAGAATTTCTGGATGAAAACCGACGAATACCCAAATGCCGAACGGCTGGGTTTTTTGGTGGTTCAAAATCGATGCGAGAGAAACGGTGAATGTTCCGATCGGTTGTTGCCAGGCGTCGAAGATAGCACACAAACACATCGCGTCAAATAGTTTTTTTTTTTCGTAAAGTTCTGAAATTCGATGTGACTGATTATTTGGGCAGTGAAATGCGCGACTCTTACACTTTATGGGTTAGGAGAGACAGAACTTTCGAGGACGTCGACTGATGCGCAAAACTTTGTAGCTTGAGCGGGAGTTCAACTCACGTCTCAGACTTTACGGGATCGTGTGCTAACCACTGGACAACTGATATTCCTGTTCTGCTATTACTCTTTTCCAAGTTCTGAGAACCCTCTGAGTCTCAAGGTGATTCTTTTTCTCGCTCAAACCATCAATTCAAAAGTAGTCCACAACGAAATGATGGCGAGTTTTCCCACTAGGAATTTTTTAGCAGCTCAATATTGAGTTCTTTTCAATGACTCGTCATGCTGAACTTTTTTGTAACACATTTACAATTATTATTTTAGTCGGAAAATCGTCTTGCATCGTGAAAACAAACTATGACGTAAAGTAAAGGTAGCGATTCAGAATGCCTTAGAAATATATGCTAAAGAGGAGACTTTGGAACATCGGAGATGATCCGAGATGTATCATATCGGGGATGTGAGCCTTCCTGAGGGAGAAGGTAATCAGTGCATATCTTGTGGTACTGTAGTTGACGAGGACCTTTCGAAGCCGACAGCCAAAGTTGTCCCTCAGGTAACTCTTTACCTGAGGAACCTTAGCAAATTAGAAAGAGACTGTCCTAGTACAGAACTCGCTAAACAGGTGACGTTACCATTGTATGAATGACAACGAGGTCATCGTCATGCGGTTTGCTCTGTTCGTCTACCCAACTGTAAGAAGACTCAATCTCAACACATCTTGGCATCCATGGAAATGGAGATCCTATGGACCTCAGGCGAGCCCGTATCTCATACTTATCGAGGACGCGTGCTAGCAACTGCACCACCGAAATTCCTGTTCTGCAGTCAGTCTTTTCCAAGATCTGAGAACTATTTAAATGTCAAAGTGATCCTCTTTCTCATTCAAATCCATTAATTGAAAAGTAGTCTACGAAGAAATGATGGCGAGTTTTCCCATCATGAATTTTTCTCAGCTCAAAAGTGATGTTTTTCTTAATAACTTGTTATGCTGATTTTTTCGTAGCACTAAATTTACGTTTTATTTCAAGTGTATTAATAAGACTGCCCTCAAGTTCTAATATATCTCATCATTGTTATCTGAGCCAACATGTCACGTGGTCTGCTAATGGGCTCTTGTACAGCCCAGTACACTTGTTTTGGACCTGCAGCCTCCTCAGTCGGGCAGGTCCTTCGTCTTTAGTCAGTCCTCTCGGGTATTCTTATATCCCCTTGTAAAGAAGTAGCGACGACGAACGATTTGCACAAACATTGTCAAGTGAAAAATCACAAAATCGGCCATTTTCGACACTCGACTGCTCTTGACTGGCAATTTTTTAATATTCTACCTTTTATTTCGAATGTTTAACTAAGCTCACGCTCAAATTTCAATATATCTCATGATTATTTTGAACCAACATGTATAATATAGTATGATATATAGGGTATAATATTACAAAAATACCAGGTAAGAGCAATCGAGCGTCAAAAATTGCTAATCTTGTGATTTTTCACTTGACGGCAATCACGTAAATCGTTCTTCGTCGCCTACTTCTTTGAAGGGGCCCCCGAGAGACTGGGTAAAGACGAAGAGTCTGCTCGACTAACGAGGCTGCAAGGCCGTAACACGTGCATCGGGCTGTACAAGAGCCCATTTTCGAAGGGAAACTCCAGTACGCAGATGTTTGCAGCGTGTCATATCGGAAGTCTGAAAATGTAATCAACGCTATCTCTATAGATGACGACGACCATCTGAAGCCGCTAATCAAAGTTATTGCTCATAAACTACCCAGGGGTTGTAGCAAAACTCAATATTCACTATGCAGCAAACCCCTGTCATTTGGAAGAGACTGTGGAGGTGCAGAACTCGCTGAATGGGTGACATATGATTTTCATGAATGACACCGAGATCGTCGTCATGAAGTTCAATCCGTGCTTCTACCAAGCAGTGAGACGACCCAGCCTTAACACATTCTGTCATCCTAGAGAATGTGGACATCGTAGGACAGCAGACGACGTTTAGCAGGGGTGTGGGATGAATCAGAGCGAAAGACATTCTCAAAGCCGATTTCAAGGCCAAAGACGCTTAAGCCGATTTTTTCATCCTTGGCAGATAGAGCTTTCTGATGAAAACCCTGGATTTTAGTAAAACGATAACAACGGAGAAGAACTGTCATGTCCTCGATAGACCTCTCAAGAATTTCGAGTCTTGTACGAGGAGTTCGTCAGATGTGAAAGTCCTTCTTCTTGATTCAACAATGCTCTGCTACACCTTTCACAACGAACGGAATCAAAGTTGAACTAGTTGAGCTACAAACGCTTCTTCACTAAGCTAATTGTCGATCCACTCGCTAATGAATTACGGTTTCTTTCAACAGTTCTTTCTCTGAATTCTGCTAGTAGCCGTCGGCAAAATCTAGAATTTGGAATCATCCAAATATTTTAATATTGATAAAGTCTAGGTACTTACACGGCCAGGTCGCTCGAAATTATCTCAGTATTGTTATCATTATGATGTTCTCCCGCTCTTATCCTTATGTTCCCATTATCATCTTATATCACGCTTATCATCCCTATGCCATCTTCACCATGTTAAAGCACGCCTATCATCCTTATGTCATCTTTATCATGTTAATTCACGTTTATTTGTATTGTCAGTGTCATGTTATTCCACACTTCTTATCATCGCTTATCGTCTACATACCAGAAAACATCCTATATTTCAACCATCGATAATGCCATTTCGGATGCAGCTTTTTGTATGCGTATATGCGAAGGAGCAGCATACGTGTTTCTCGTTGTAGAATTGAAGCGCTTTTGGTGGCGCATGTGGCTAAATGGTTATGATAGCCCTGCAGCACACGTAATCCTTGGTCCAATTCCGCGTCGAAGGCTTACCAAGTCTTACTCCCGACAGAGATGGTACCTTTTAACAAGACTTCTTGGGGAGGATGGTAGCGCTGATTTGACACATTGACAGGCCGCCACGAATCGCTTTTATGGCTAAATATGCATTCTGTCGTCTCTAACGCTCGATGTGGTCGAATGTATGGCACACGCAAGGCATCCTGTAGGGAATCGTGTAAGCTATTGAATTTCCGATACTTTCTGAAAGAATATATTGCTTTGATTGTTGCGCTGACTGAATAGCTCAAGCATGCACCGAAATGACATTCCTTTTGACATTGTACAAAATTGGTTCTTCGATGCAGCTGGTCATTTCACTTGTGCAGGCCTGTCGTTTTCAAAGATGCATAGAACTCACCTGTATGTAAACACAATGCATGAGTTGAGCACGATAGCGTGAAATGAAAAAGCAAGAATTCAACTTACTGTAATTGGTAGGGACGATAGGCGATGATGGTGGCACAACAGCGACTTGCTCCATGGAAGATTGGTAAAGCAATGAATCTCACCGCACTTCATCTTGCGAGTTTAAACTGTTGATATGATACTCCACGAGTCAATACGTGTCCGTCTCAAGATATGACACGGTTGAACATGGTCGAGGGAAAGGACAGAGCAAGAGCGTCGGTAGGTGGAGTGGATAGAGCGTGAGCTTCCGATAAGGGACTTGCTGGTTTGAAGCCTACCTGTGGTTCCGTATACTGCTCGTGTCTTGACATATTTAAGATCATATTCTACATCTTAATCCACTGTGAAAAAGGATAGGCGGTAATGAAAACCCAATGTGCTGGCAGATAACATGAGTACACTTGCTTCATTAACCTTATTGTTGAGGGTAACATTGCCGCGATAGCGCGGTGGTTATTGATGCGATGTATCAGGAAGCAATTTGATAAATACGGCCTGGTTCGATCCGCTCTGCTGTACTTTCTTAGAGTCACTAAACCAGCACCTTAGAAAACGCCATATCTTGGCCACTTTTAAGACTGCAAGAAGAATCGTCTCGACCATCATTTCACGTCATTCATGAAGAAGGCGAATCCTTAGGCAGCAGTCGCAAAAACACGTGAAATATTCAAAGACCTTTGTGGAGGAAGAATGCGAGGAAATGAAATGAATGCAGGAAGTTTCGCCATGCATACATTTGAATGTCATGGCGAATTGTGGTGAATAAAATTAACAAATTAGTGAATATGTTCAATATGGTGACAGAACATGAAATAAATATGGAACGTTTTTTAAGTTGACCCAGAATTTTTACTGACTCAGTGCTCCAAATGGGTTCGAAATGATCTTACCACTGTAACAGGTGTTTTAGCTGTCATTCTTGTTCTCGAAGAACTAATAAGAAGAGAAGCTCATGAAATTCAAATTTGTAGTTGCGGAAAATGTCAGATTGTTCATAACAAAGCCTTCAATGAACTTTGAGAACTCTAGGGAAGCCACAATTCACCGATATGTTACTGAAAATGAAAACAACTATCTTAATAATAACCTCGTGTCCTCCCAAGGCGCGAAAAAAAAATTGCTCAGCGTATTACATTACCAGTGAACCACAGTAACATCTTTGTCTAGAAAGTAGCGCTTATCACCCTAAGTCCAGCAGAATTACAGGGTTGGATACTTCTCAAACTCGTCGTTCTGAGGCACGGAGTTCGATACAATTACAGTTTTACTCATTTCCTCATGGTTGCCCTCGAGGGAGGTGTTACATCTAGTGAACGAGACACTACTTTCAGATAAATTAAACGATTTGTATGTATAGCTGCAAGTACACACGACCAAACTGCAGAAATCTCATCACTTGCTGTAACTACGGTAGTTCAATTTCAGTCGGATATTCATTGTCAGACTATGAGCACAATATTGCGAATAGACTATGAATTTGAAAATCACAAATTGTTGGCGTTTCTACTTGTTATTCAGAAAAAGCGTTAATCGATATAGTCATAGATCGAACACATTTAGAGTGACTAACTGGAAAACCACTAGACAGTGGAAAAGAAGGAAAAGCTCTGAAGCTTATAGCGATCAATAATAACTACATTTTGGGCAAACAGTATCACAAATGTTGAAATCTCGCTACTGTATGTTTTTTTCCTGAAAAAAAAACATTATGTAGGCTACAATGTGGCTGGTTCCGCATTATATATTTAAATATGAATAAACGCATATACTGCACTATCCAAATCTATTCAAAAAACACCATTGTTCAAATGCAAATATCGGAAAACTGAGGGAGTTTTTGTTCTTTTATATCATACCACATTGAAGAAAGCTTTGTTGATATGTCACTAAGATCTCCGTTGAGCAAACAGAGCTCTCAAAATTGTAGCTCTTTATGACTTAATTTTGATATTTTTTTTGTATTGTACGCGAAAAAATCGCCTCTGTTTTGATTGCGTAGATTAATTCGTATGTGCGAAAAACGGTTTCAAAAAAAATTTTCTTGGTTTCTAGGAAGCGTATTTTTTTCAGTCTTTTGAAAATGCTCTTTGCACTTTTTTACACGTATTAAAGTCCTCCTCTTTTCAAACACATTTTTGTAAAATTCTTTTTGGGAGCTTACCTTTTGAACTCTGTTTCTCATCTGAGTTCACAACTAATGGTCAGTTTCTCTCTGTACCGATTTTTACATATATAAATGACCAAATTCGTTTGCACTGATCAATAAAAATGATTATATGGTTCCCAGTGTTTTGACAATCTATGCTCAGTTGACTATGAGAAAGAATAGCAAAAGAACTTTGATCACTGCTTGAATGATTTGCTACTTTTTCGATTTCACCGATTGTTCTAATCTAACAAACCAAGATGTGAAGCGAGCGTCTCCAAAGCCTGAAAAGGTGTCAAGCACGCTGAAATCTAGGTAAAGGCAAATCGAAATCATCGAGAACCGTTGCCGGGGTAGCATTCTAGTGCCATTGTGACAAAACTCGCTTTCATCTTAGAAGCGGGTAACTGGTTGTTATGACAATTTTGAATACTTAGGCTACCTTTGGACACAAGTCCGTCAAGCGGCGTAATCAACGCCACGTCATAGGAATTGTTCCAACTTCTGGCACTCATATCGAAATATTCTCTTCGCACAAGTACGGTCCCGAAATCCCTGACAAATGACAGATCTCGCACAATCTTCCTACTAAGATGAAGTTTCTCAATTATTTACCAACTTTACAATTGAATGTGCACTGCATGTAAGAATTTCTCAACAATTTGTATTCTCGAGAAAATTTTGACAGCATCAGATACGATGTTCAGAGATTCCAACGAAAAAAGAAAGGATAGGTCTGCGATTAGATCGAATGAAAACCTAGTTTATGAAAAAGGCTATACGGAGAACAAATTGAGATGGTTGGTTATCTCATTACACATGCCCTTTCGTAACGGTGCTGTTTTCGATAACCGGGACGACCACTGGAGGGTTTTAATCGTTTAAAAGTCTATAAAATTATGGAAAAAGCTCTGATTTCTTTGGCATATATAGTTTGTTGTCCGTGTTCTTAGAAAAACAAATACTGCAGGATCAAAAATTTTTAAAAAAATTAATGAAATTAAAGTTTCTGAAGTTTCCAAACGAAAAGAGGCAGCAGTGAAAACGAACGGAACCTCCTGGAATACAGTTGTGTTGTAGTGCACAAAATCTCGTTTGTTCAGCCTTCATCCTCGAAATATAGGCCTTCAATCAACAATATGGTAGATATTAATCTCGCGGCTTCCGGGAAGTCGGATTTTCGTCTGAATAAAACGTGAGTATTTTCATTTTATACACAACAAAATCTATATTCTAAAACTTATTATTATAGTCTATAAAATTCACTATGAGCTGAGGTTTGTTGATCCGAAGTTAAAGCGACCGTAATTTCTCAATTGCATGAATTCTTTCAAAATTATCTCTTCCTTATGTGGGAAATACAATTTTGTCTTTTCTCCTCCTTATACGCGATTCCTCCTAAACTTTTCGAAAAGATGAGAATGTCGTTAGAAAGAAATTGGTTCGGCAGAAATTTCCCGTCAGTGTAAATGCGTTTTTGCTGCAATCCTTCAACACCGTTATTCCGATTACACGTGACTCTTGAGTAGAGTGTCTCACCAACCTTAGCGAGTTTCATTTATATTCTTTGATACGTAGGATTCCTCAAAATTCCATCAATTTTCACGACTTTTTTCTGCAAAGTGCACAGAAAGGTAAGCTTGGGGAATCTCATTTTCGCATCTTTCGCACAGAATAGCCAAGATCTCACAATTTAGAATCCTTTCCTTTCGAGTCATATGTACTTCCAGCTTTCTTCTGTTCTTGAGCAACTTCTTAGTGATGGTAGAAATGGAATTTTTGGCACTGTGATTGAAAATTGTGTATTTGTAATTGTGCAATTGTGCCAATTTTGCGATCTTTGACGAAGAATCTACCCTCCTTAATCAAATATTCAATGTGAATCAGTGATTGTGATAAAGGAAGTTCTTTATGAATCCTGAATATTCACGAATCGTCTTATGACGTCGATCAACCCTGAGAGATGTGCCATGTTTCGACTTCATCAGCATCGACTCAATACATTCTGGTCTTCACAATGACTCGCGGGGGTTACTAGTGTATCAAGTCAGAGGTGCCACCTTCGCAGATAACTTTGGTACCGATCACGAAAGGATGGGAACCTTGGTGAGTAAGGGCTATGCAGAATCCAATCAAAAATTGTGTATGTATTGTATGTCATTTTTGCTCTGTTACACGCGCCCCCCACGGACCTCGCTATTTGAGGGATCCCGCCCGCTTAGTCGAGAGGGCACGTGGCGCGTCCCCAGGTGGTGGATAGGGGAATAAAACGCGAAGCAAAAGCGACCGTGTGCTTCCCAGAGACGCAGGTGGATTCAGAGGACGAGCTCCCTGCTTCTGCAGCGGCGACTTGACAAAAACTCTATTTCTACGAATCAAGTAGGCCAAAAGCCTGCAATCAAGCGGCTGGGAGGTACATGGGAGGCGGTTAGGAGTCGCCTCCAACAAATAAGCTCCTCCCGCTCCTCTGAGAGAGACAGGCAAGCTACTCGTGAGTACCCAGCCCCATGTTTAGAGCCTGGCAAGCTACACGTTGGGATCAAAATGCCAAAAATAGTAACAAATATGGGCCCCATTCCCCTGACCCCGAAAGAGCCCCTGGTACGGCAGCGCCAGGTAGGACGAGTACGGAGAGGCTGCTAAAATCTCAGGGCCGAACTAGGCTGCCAAGATCGAAACGGACTAAAATGATGATCTGTACCTACAATGCAATTGGCCTGGCTGAGACGAGAAGGCGCCGTCCTTTTCACGCTGTCTGTGACACCGGAGAAGAACTGTTCCTTGGAACATGCGATCGCAGAGGTGTCGGTGGCGTTGGCGTCCTCGTCAAATCGAATTTGACAGTGAGCACTGATTCGTTCGAGCAATTAACAACCCGTATCGGACGATTACGGTTGAAACGGTGTGGTTCTATGCCGGCTTTGACCATCTTCGTTGCTTACTCACCAAAATCAAGCTATGACGAAGACGAAGCCGAAGCGTTCTATAAGGACCTCGAAAAATTCTTCAGAGAAGATCATACATTCTTCAAGGTCATTATCGGAGATTTTAACGCAAAAATTGGACCTAGAAGAACGTCTGAAGAACGTCACATAGGGACCCACGGACTAGAATGGAGTGAACAGGGTGAGAGGCTATCCGAGTTTATCATAACGACCCAAACCATCCATGGTAACTCGCAATTCCAAAAGCCTCTTTCTCAGCGATGGACGTGGGAGTCTCCCAATGGAGAGTACCATGACGAAATAGATCACATCATAGTAAATCGAAGGTTTTGCCTGACCGACGTCGCTGTTGTTTCCAAGTTCTACACAGGATCAGACCATCGCCTCCTTCGCGCAACGTTCCGATTTTCGAGGAGAGGAGAGAAAGCCGCTGAATGGAAACAACGAAGTCCCAGAACAACCATAAACTGGGATGTATTCAAATCATTAGTCGGCTCATGGGAAGATACCGTTGTCGACAACATCGACAAAGAATACGATCGACTCGTTGAATATCTTCACGTTAGCGCTATAAAAGCCGAGAGTCCTAAGGTCACGAAGAGACGCTTGTCTCCACAGACACTCGAGCTGATACGTCAACGTGGAATCGCACGAGCTGCAGGCAACCGAAACCTTACGTCCGAACTTGCGAAACGATGCAGAGAAGCTATAAAAAAAGACCTCAAAGAGAGAAGAGCAGCAGTTATGGCAGAAGCAGCAGAAGCTGGGAAGAGCATTCGCAAAGCCCAGCGAGGCTTCGCCAACTATAAGACCAAGATGATTGCATTCCGATACCCTGACGGGACACTTACAGCTTCCAGAAGGGCTATGGAGAAAATCATCCACCAATACTACTCGGATCTCTTCGCTAGCCATGTCCTCTTACCGTCATATAAATTGAAAGAGGAAGAATATGTCGTTCCACCGGTCCTCCCTTCCGAAATCCGACATGCTATATCGTCGGTGAAAAACAGAACAACACCCGGTCCAGACAGGATTAGACCAGAACACCTGAAGAAGCTGCCGCCAGTTCTCGTCAACACCCTGGCTCTCTCTTCACTCGCTACCTGTCAGAATGCAAGGTCCCTATTCAATGGAAAACCAGCAAGACCGTATTGTTGTTCAAAAAGGGAGACCTTCACGACATAGGCAATTATCGCCCAATCTGCTTGCTGTCCGTTGTCTATAAACTCTTTACTCGAGTCATCCTGAACAGGATTGACAGAACACTGGACGAAGGACAGCCATGCGAACAAGCAGGGTTTCGAAAAGGATTTAGTACCATAGACCACATCCACACGATCACAAGACTCATTGAAGTTTCGCGAGAGCACAAACAACCACTCTGTCTCACTTTTATCGATCTGAAGAAAGCCTTTGATTCAGTGGAAACTGAAGCGGTTATATAGGCTCTGGATAACCAGGGCGTCCCTACTCGGTGCATAATGATCCTTCGTGAGCTTTATAAAGATTTCACGACCAGGATATCTCCATTCTACAACAATATCACCATTGACGTAAGAAGAGGGGTTCGACAAGGCGATACAATATCGCCAAAACTATTCACTGCCACCCTACAAAACGTCATGCGAACATAAGAATGGGACGAAATGGGAGTGAAAATTGACGGTCGACAATCAAACCATCTTCGCTTTGCTGACGATATCGTTCTCATAACACCAAACATCAGCCAAGCGGAACGAATGTTGACTGATTTCGATAACGCGTGTGGAAAGATTGGTCTTCAACTGAATCTAACGAAAACAATGTTCATGAGGAACGGACGGGTTTCGAATGCCCCATTCACGCTCAACGGAACGACAATTTCCGAATGCTCCAGTTACATCTATCTAGGTCGTGAAATCAACATGATGAACGACCTAGCCCCAGAGTTGAGCAGAAGGAAACGAGCGGCTTGGGGAACGTTTAAGAGCATCGAAGATGTAGTGAAGAGGACAAAGAACATCCGACTCTGTGCCCACCTTTTCGACTCGACAATTATCCCTGCCCTAACGTATGCAGCAGAAACCTGGTCGCTACGTAAGCAGGATGAAAGATCACTTGGAGTTATCGAACGCGCAGTCGAAAGGTGGATGCTAGGAGTATTCCGTATTTCGCAAATGAGAGAAAGGATCCGAAGTTCCGACCTACGTCAACGATCGAAAATTAGAGACGCCGTTCTACACGCCAGGATATCGAAAATAAGGTGGGCCGGACACGTGATGCGCTTCAACGACAACCGATGGACGAGAGCCGTTACCGACTGGATTCCTCGGGACGTCAAGCGCTCTAAAGGAAGACCACTGACCCGTTGGTCCGACTTCTTCACGAAAGCGATGGAAGAAAGATATGATGCTCAGCGAATCCCTAGAGCGAGGAGGACCCACTGGGCTACTCTTGCACGCGATAGGGAAAAATGGAAGAGTTGCTGGTACCCGCTCGAGTCACTCGACGATCAACGGGACGCCAGGTGATACAAATGATACACGCGCCCCACTATTTATGGGATCAGAGGAAAATAATTCCATTCATTCCCTTCAGTTCAAATTTCGCGACCTTGCATTTCATATAATTTCCATTGACCTTTTATGTCTCGTTAATGAAGTATAGCAACATACTTACAAAATGCAACTCCATTATGCTAAAATATCTAGACCCTTGCCTTGCCTTTCTGTCAGTAATGTTTTGACTCCATCAATGCTATCTGCAGTCACCACTGAACGGTAATGATTTGGGAAGCACAAGTCGACATTGAGTCTAGTTAAGCTGACTCTGCAGTCAAAATAAGATTAGAGTAAAAATATAGTTAATTGAAGAGCAAAGCAAGTGTCTCAGGCGGTGTTGTGGATGGCATCTGACTTTCGGGAAAAAGTAGGGGCAGATTCAAAGCCCGACAAGGGTTCGGAATTTGCTCAATTCATAGCGTCCGTGTGATTGAATTTCACGTCATACCTTGACGTGAAAAAAGAACGAGCATTAACAAAAGTTGAAGCATCTTCCTATATGAAACTTTTCGTTCAGGTAATTCAACTGGCTTAAGTTGATCATAGCTCATAGCCGTTGCAGCAAAATATTGTGAGAATAGCAGCCACAGATATTTCACTGTCATGCTCTTAGTGTTGAAAGGTGAGTTAATCAAGATGCATTGTCGACTTTTCGTGATGAAACTGATAACAAATCACGAAGGTTCGAGTGCGTATCAGGTTCGAGTAAAAAGTTCTAGGGCACTCGTAAATAACTGAGAATTTATGCACGAATTCCAAACAAAAATGATAATGAATAGTCTTCAAAATAAAGGCCATTCTTTTCTACTGCTTTCTGCCATTGGTCCGCCTAGTTACGGATTTAGTCAAAGTAGCATTCCTTCGACTTCGAATCAAAGGACTCTTGACATTCAATAAGTTGTTGAGAAGTTGGCGACAAATTTCAACTTTTTTTGGCGGATTCTGCTTCAGTGAGTCAGTGCGGATTTTGTCGTGGCTTCTTGTGGACAAAGTCAAGCTGGTAGAGATGAGTTAGCACAATTGTATAAGAAACACCAAGTTCGGCTGCCAATTCGCGAGCACTTGATGATGGTTCATCTTTCAAAGCAGCAATCAAATTTTCGTTGTTCAACTTTATTGGACGTCTTACGCGAAGCTTGTCTTTGAGGTCATGATCTCCGGCACTGAGAAGAGTTGAAATCAGTGTTCAGCAGCGGATTTGCTCATTGTGTCTTCCTCTGCAATTTCGTTGATTTCATATAATGCAGCTCGCTGTGGGAGACCTTTTCTCCAATAATGACAAAATAAAACACGAACTTCGATTGCATCGTTGGACATGGTGGAGGCTTGTAACAAGG
Organism: Parelaphostrongylus tenuis; assembly: GCA_019055375.1. Lineage (NCBI taxonomy): Eukaryota > Metazoa > Nematoda > Chromadorea > Rhabditida > Metastrongylidae > Parelaphostrongylus > Parelaphostrongylus tenuis. Next base: position 153,877 of record JAHQIW010005374.1, read on the forward strand.
TGAAGATAAAGACAAATAACATCTAAGCATTCACTGGGAAAAACCCGTATAAGAAACTAATATACTCTCATGATTTGCATGAGAGTTATCTCATGCTTATTAAAGTGCCCCAGAACCTTCATTCCAACTATGGTATATGCTCATGTCGCTGCTATATTCCATTCTTAGAATTAGGTATAAACCGGTGAAGGATTCAGATTATCACGTTATTTTGAACTACATTTTGAGAAATAGCATTTCCAAAAATTTCATTGGCAGTCTATATCTTTCTCAAAATTTATTCCACACGATCCAACATCGCTTTTGCTATGCGTTAACCAGCACTTGTTGGATTCAATTCGCTTCCTAACATTCATCCTCCATGAAGGTCTCTGCACAATTCACGTGTTGCTTCGACTGCCGCTCGAGGATTTCGTCCTCCATATGAATTTTGCAGAGTGTCGGTCTGGACAACTTTTCTTGCAGTTCTGGAGATAACCAATCTAAGACGTTTCTAAGCTTTCAGTCGCTTGATTGCAAGAGAGTGGTGGTTTGGGGATCGAACAAGCTCATCGCTATCAGCTCGCTTTTTGATGCGTCGCTTCGCTGATCACTGCGCCGTCCTCGGCAAACTCCATGTATGACATGCAGAATGGCCAATTTTGATATCCTAGCGTATATGATAATGGCTCTGATCACTGATCATCGATAAGCAATAAAACCTTAGATTTCTTTTCAATTCTGCATACCATATGCATGAACATCATCCTGATCACAAAGCGTTTGATAACGTTGGTCGTATCTATGATGTATTCAGATTTCTTCGTTGACGCTAGTATAAAAGAAAATCAGGGTATGGTGATAACCCAAAGGTTCTTTCTTTTCACTCCATGAAAGCTTTCGTAAGCTCCTCAAGCAGTTCGTCTTTTTCTTCTCAATTTTGGATTGAAGTCGTTCGTATTTTTCATCTTTTTCAGCCAAAAAAGTACGATTAGAACTTTTCTAGGCTATCATTTCCGCTGAGATGATGGAACATCAGAAACAAATTAGTTCGTTATGATAATCATTTCCCTACGATTTAGGACTTATAGCAAACTTGCTGCAGTCGCCGTAGAAATTTGTCAATGCTCTTTGTACAGAATTGACAAAATTGAAGACCTAAACATAGGATAGAATGCCAATCCTTGACAGCGGTAGTGAAATGGTTTGATCTACTGCTAGTTCACTGATAAAAAAATACTTCTCAAATGTCCCTGATCATCAAAAAGTTTTTGGACAAAAAAATATAATTTGAGGTCCCTAAAACACTTCCAGATGGTAAAATGATTTCTAAGTGCCAAAATCTAGATCATATAACAATGAATTTCGTAGAGGAATTTGGATAAGTGCCTTCCGAAGAAGATCTTTCGAAAATCCGTTCATCATTTAACAGTAATGACAGCACAACTAAATCGCATTTTACTTCTTGCTGTGTTCAGACAAGTCTTATAATTCTCACTTTGCGTTTCTTGATGAGGTCATAAAACTTCAATCTTCAAAAACAAGAAAGTTTTATTATCTACGAGAAAACAAGGGTTCCGTAATCGAACACTACTTCGATCTTTTTTTTTCATATAAGCCATATGATTCACTATACAATGCCTAAACAAAAATTACTAAAAATCGCCAAATTTTGTCCGAAGTACAGAACTTTCCACTTCAAGCTTATTCGAAAACGCTTAAGGAACACTGGAATAAAGTGGTCACCACGAATGGTAACTGGAATGGTTCGTAAACAACAGATACTAATTGTCATTGATAAGAGTGAAACACCATGCAATTTCTGAACAAAAATGAATCACAGACAGAATCTGTTCAGACAGGAAAATATGATTAAAAGTGGAAGGAACCGGACACATATCACGCTGCACGAAGAATAACTATAAAGGACATTTTAAAAATATACATTACAGAAATATGAGTGAAGGCTGACAATAGCTGCTTCAATTCATGTCCGGTCCGGTCTACTCCCGGACATTGATAACGATCTGCTTGTGCTTAGGATCATCGAATCGGTCCATTGTTTGAACAGAGTTCAACATCATGAATCCAAAGATAAAGCCAGACAAAAGGATCAGGGAGCTTACGATGCCTAGATAAACAGTGTTATAAAGACTAGAAAAGCAGCCAACATGCATAGATTTGTCTTTGTAAACAAACATGAGGCTTTCATGATAGGATTTATACGATCAGCTGACGTTCCGGCGGTTTCGCTCTCTTGATGGGCCGGAAAAATCAGCTTGTCATACCCAATTAGCCAGGCACCTTCACTACTCTACTGTAAAAATCACAAAGCTAGACTTCATTCTTATCAAGCGCAAAACAACTTTTCAACACACTCACCGCTTTTTATGACTCTTTCATTGAGTTATCCAAGAGAAGAACAATCTATCAAGTCACACGGACTAGTAATGCATCTTCTAGATAAAAATAAGCCATATAGCTTGTTGTCATACGTGACATGACTCACTGAATATGACTGTTGTTTTGATGTGGGACATGCATTAGCATCTATTTGATCCCTGTACGATTGGTACCCACCTGGAGAACTCATTGGAAGATCCATAAAAAACGGTATAATAAGTTGGTTTGTGCTTGATGCGATTGAAATCCAAATTCGGTGACTTTTCCTTTCAGAGTAACGAAGGTATTTCGCTAACTGAGTTATGGGCAATTAGATCTTTCAAGGCTCAGAAGGAGATGAATATGCCGAAAGGTCAGCTAGTCGAACAAACTATAATATGACAACCTCGTGTTTGGCTTACAAAAAAAAAAAAAATTTATGCACTGAACAATGCCAAGACTAGAAGAGGAGTCGGTCATGGGAATATAACAATGCACTGCAGTAATCATGGAGCCTAAGATGAGTACGTTTTTTTCTGTGAAAAACCCTTATCTTCCTTCTGTTTTATATAAATTCACACCTTTGAGTCTAAAATATCACAAGGAATGCCTGTCATATTATTAGGTCTTCTCATAAATTTTGGTACTAGAGCAACAAACACCAAACTTATCAACAAGAAGTTATTAATTTTGCTTAACAGCACTATTCAAAGTATGTGTCATCACCATGAACACATTTGTGCCACCTCTCAGACAACAAACGCTACCACTTTGAGCAGAATTTTCTTTTTTTTTTATACAAATATTCAATCTAACTTGCGGCATCATAGCCGCTCGACGAAGCGTTTATCGCAATTTGTTGCCTTACGATTGCGAACTGGGACGCAATGCACAGACCGCTTTTGAGAATATTAACTGTCTGAAGGCTAAAAGGTTTGTGTCCAAGCGAACAGTATTACGGTTTTTTGTTGAGTTCAAGAAGCTAAGTGGCCATGATGCAGCGAAGTATGGACAAATTTGGTACCAAAAGAAAGCCAGAGTTTTGCACAAAGCGGTATTGATATGTTGCCTGAGAGATGATAGAAATAAGTTCAGGCTAATGGCGATTCATTGGACAGTTTTGCTAGGCAATTTTGATTCTAGTGGCAAATAAATGGTGTTTTTTGCTCCAGTGTCAATACTTATGACAAAACTTAATGATAAAACAACCTCGAATATTTAGAAAAGATGCATTAATTAATTTCGACAAAATCTAGTTGACCTGACAGTGTAGCGAATTTCTTAAAAATTGGTAAAACTTTGGACTCTCACCCATCCATGATCCAGTTGAAAATGTTCCAATGCAATCTTCTACCTGTCTCGTGAAGTACATTTGCTTGGTCTTAGGATCGGGTTTAACACCAAAAGTTTGGACCTAAAAATAGAGCTGAAAAACCACACACTTTTTGATAGAAGGAATGTATATCCATCCAATCTGATGCACTTAGTCTAGAGAATAAGTCATCTCTCCAAGAAATCAATAGATTACAACAAGAATACATAAGGTCACGTAAAATCTGCGGTCGTCTTAAGCCACAAAAGTGGATGAGACAATGAGGTGGATGATTAGACAACAGTTCAAAACGTGTTTGAAATTCAGGATTTTGAATACAAGTTATAAAAACAGGGATTCGGATTATAAGTGATGGTAACGTCTGATTCATTAGGAAATGGGATAACAAGTTAGACTGGATTTCAAGAAACCATCGATTTTCCGCTAACGTGAAAACTTGAGGAATACAGAACTCTGTAAAAAACCACAAAGCGTTGACCTTCCTCTAACGTTTTAATGTTACAAACAAATTTCACACCACGTTATTTCTGAAAGTCTGAATTGCTCAAAATCTAGCTTCAAAGAGAAAAACCTAACAATCAACGCAAATTTTAAGAAATTTCCGACGCAGTATCACCAAGCGGTCGAAATTGGATGCGGTAATTTCGCGGATGCAATCGTATCCTACTTAATGGAACTGCGGTCTGTTCAAAATCAGACCCTTACAGAAAACTAGTAGCAAGAAAGATGGTTACCCTTACTACAATGAAATAAACAAATAGAGGAAAATTGAAGCGATTGATGGCTGGTCTTCAGTAGTGACCATAACCAACCTCGGTGTTGTAGAGTGATATGCCGATGAGTACACCATCCTGATCAGTTTTCAAGAATGCAGCTTGTGAGTCACTGCAAGCCATGGCAAATCCTTCTACACTGTTGAAACCGACGTTGCCTACAGATGCAGCGGATATGGCCTTGCCAGTAGCAGTTGCAGGCTGAAAATAGAACAGAAGATCATAAGTTACCATAGTTATTCCACCGGTTTGTGGATTTATCACTTTATAACTTTATTTGACAGCTATCATAGCCTCCTTTATACTGTGTGAGTCTCTTTACTTCTACCACATTACTAGTCAAGCATTCCAATCACAAGGATAACCAGGCTGGGTCGCTTCGAAGGACGTCCGTTACGTTGCCGGAGAGTGTCGGAAAGGGAATCAACGCCGCGTCCAGTATCACTGGTCAGTCACTCAGCCACCAGCCCCTGTGTCTGCTGATTTACTTCACCAATTTCTTAGCAATCATATAGCCAAACGTTCACAAAGAGACCTGCCTGACTAATGAAGCTGGGGCTCGATCCGCTGACAGGTTCAACAACGAGTTTAAGCGCTTCAATGTCAGACAATCCCCAGTATCCGGCAGTAGTTCCCGTAAAAATAAGCCTAAATATACATAACAACGTGACTACCTAAAAATACAGAAATTTTCGAATAAGTCGTAGATTAACCAGAGAATCATGTATAAATTTCTTAGGGTGACAACAAATTTGGCTTTTTATAAACTATTGTGAAGGATGCTACGATAGATTACACAAGCTATAAAACATTATTGCAAACTAATTATTTAATTTATGCGGCCCCTTTTCACATTTTATTCTGCAAGTACCAGTACTTCTAGCATCATATTCATCACTTGCTTGAGGATTTCGCCTTTTTCACAAATGTCGTAGAATGCTTGTCGGGCAGATCTCATTGCAGTATCGAGGATAGTCATGCCGAGGCGTTCGGCGACATGATTGATAATCGGGGAGTGAAGAGGTCAATCTCGCATCGAGCACACTAATCACTCGACCACCGTTCCTCCCTCACTCAACAATTCTTTACTTCCCCATGGCGGGTTGTAAAAATAAAAGATTTTGGGAAGAAAAAGAGTTTGAAAACATCTGAAAAACGAGCAACCGAAAATCATCCTTCCCTACTCCGTCCCCTTGATTATCAAGTAAGAAGTTAGCAAAAAACGCACTTGAATTTTACTTCTTTTCCTGAGCTGATTTTGATTTGATTCTTGGCATCAGTCACGTCACCTTTGAGCATCAAACGAACGGTAAAGCTAAAAGAAAAAGGCTTTCTAGAAAAATAAGCCGTACATGTCGCTAAATTCCTCCATAAAGTAGATAAGTAGATAACATACGAATAAGTTCCACTCGATGAATTGCTGCATTGGACATCTCCATTGGCATAGCTCCTAAGAAATTGCGCTACATAACCCACCTTTTCCTAACTGATAGAACACATTAAAACCTACCAGGTTGTTGTGTTAACCAATGAGCGAATTGGTATAGTGGCAAACATTTTCTTGCTCATCACAACAATGTTCACTCCTTCCATGTAAAGCATGCATGATCCTAACCCAGCACTGAATTAGGAAAATTTGACATCCAGTACCATCGACATCAATTAGCTCAACGAGCTTTAAAATTCTCTATGATAGCCAAAAAAGTTAATCGAATACACTGGAAATAAATGCATAAATCATACAAGATTTCTTTATGAAAAAACATTTCTCTATCTAATATAAACCCTTTCAGTACCACGCTGATTTCTCTCCCGGCACGCGGCGCGGTCGATAGGCCGGCGAAGAGCTCTCGAATGACAATGCTTTGGTTCTCTAATGAAATTCAGAATTTCATCGTTAGTCAAGAAGGTTCTGTGATTGGTAAACGATAGAATATGACTGAACGGACTTCAGTTGGGCCAGCGGCTGTAGAAATAACGCCAATGCGCCTTATAATGATGAAACAGTTTATATCGGTCTTTCTAATTAAGAGGAAACAAATGGAAAACCAATTTCTATAGCTAGAGAAGAATTCTCCATAGGAGTGTTGGTAGCCATTCGAAAGCTGACACTAAAGGCTATAGCTCCAAGTAGCCGGCTTTTCAAAACATCCTTTTATGACGCTGTAGCACCAGATCAAAAATTGTGTTTCACACTCACATTTTGCCTTCATTTTTATCACGCGTACACTTCGCTGGAAGCCGAAAAGTATACCAATGTGTTGAGAAATTTTCTTAGTATCTTAGTCAATCGCTTTATCCGGAGTTCCCGTCAAAGCGGAGGAAAAATTCCCAATTAATAGCAAAATATCGATCACCCCGCTTCGTCCTTCCCCCTACACGCGCCTCGCCTTGTGGAGTAGCCGGTAAACAGCGTTGCTGAAAATGCACGGCTCACTATTATTTTCCCTGCTAAACCATATTTCCAGAAAATAAGCATATCACTATAGTCAGGAAACATTACGCTATCAGATGATTACTGATAGTCTGAAGAAAGAAACTCTGTTCGACGAGGTTCAAAGCACAGACCAAAAGACTAGAGGAGATCGAAAGATCGGAAGAACTTACTGAAAGGCGAACACATTTCTGACTTTTTGAAGCTTGGCTATAGTTTGAGTACTAGCATTTCAAGGAAGGAGTTTTGTTCAGCAAGATATAATGTTACAGCATTATAAAGGGGTGTTTTGAAAAATCGGCGACGTGGGGCTGTATCCACAAGTCTCAGCTTTCGAATGGTTATTAACAACTCAATGAAAAAGTTTTCTCTCTAGCGAATGAGATCGGTTTTTCACTTGTTCCCTCCTAATCAGAAAAAAACCGAATTGTCCGTCAAAAATGAAATTAATCATTTTCGGTGCTATTGGGCACTGTGCATACCTTCCAGAAGGGCAGTTTACATTGCTGTCAAAAGTAGGTATGAACTATTGCTACTAATAAGCACTTCGTTGTGCCACATGAATTCTTTCGCATTTTGACAATTGAATTGATCTGCAGATGCATACGGTGTCTAGCCAGATGTCACTTTGCGCTAACCCATTTCTCACAGATGGCGAGCTGTGGTGCTACAATCGTATCTGAAAGTGTACTCAAGCTGCTAAAATACTCTTCGACACATCACAGCCTTTAGGCAAGAAGTCAATTTTGCATTTAGAAAAAAAAACTGAATAAAACAATCCGGGATTCGAACCCAGATCTCACTCTTTCGGGAGCGTATGCTAACCGCTCTGTGCGCTTTTACACGTTTCAGCCAAGATGCGAGTATTTTTAGATAGATCTCGATGCCAGCAATCGGGTGGTACTACTGGATTCGAATCCGATTGAAACAGACTGAGTAAAGACGTAAAAAGTGGTGCTATACTATAATAAAGCGTATCACAAGTGATTATTGTTCAACATGAATTCGTGCGCTTTTACATGTTTCAGCCAAGTTGCGAGTGTTTTTAGATAGATCTCGATGCCAGAACCGACCGTCGGTAGTGCAACGGTTAGCATACGCTCCCGGAAAGAGTGAGATCTGGGTTCGAATCCGGCTGATGAAAACGTTTTTGCACAGTACTCCACATATTGGGTATACTAATAACATCATACCACTGCAAGTGGCAGTCAAAATAGACAGAATTATGACTGAATAAAACAATCGTTTGCAGGATAGTCCAATAAGCCTATCTAATGGGTACTAGATTTGTATCGGAGCACATGTCATCACAGTAAGATGCGCTAAGCCGAGACGCGGTGCGGCAGTGTAACATAGATGGTACACGCGGTACCGAATGGTCAAAACACGCCCTATGGAGCAACAAACACGCCATCAATAAGACTAAGTAAAAAAAAACGAAAATGTAACTTCAAAAACCAATGAAAAGAAAATGGACGAGATTTCACCTTGAAGGCTTCACGTCAGGATATTCTGTCCTGTTATAAGGCGGCAAATTCATGGGCATATTTATATACGGGCCTTCTGAAAACAGAGTGTCAATAAGTTTTTTTCTTTTTGAGAACACAGTACGTGCTTGACACTGCCAAATAACAAGAGGAAACGAAAGAAAAAAGTATGAAAATGGAAGATTAGTTGGAATACCTGAAGAATCTTGGACTCCTGAGGAAGCATTATCCTCCATTTCGGACGTTACAACACGTTTCACTCGATTCTGCAATAATGAAAAATCACACGATATTCGAAAATGAAATTGGAGAGATTAACGTACTTTTCTTGTGGACACTGCATCACTACTGGTTATAATAGCGGTGTAAGCTGAGCCCATTTGTGGAAGCAATTCTTGAGCAAGTCGCTGCATGCTTGCCCACTCTGTACCTTCCAGGATATAAATACTTGCATTAGGAGAGAAATCATCAACAGATGGCACAGTTACAGCGTCAGGAACCTAAAAGAACCAGAATAAAAAGCATTAAAAGAATCAGAGATCTCCTAGATGATCTGTTGAACATCGAAGGTTCTGTCTCCCGGAGACAAACAATGACGAACGAATAGACCTTTGTTGCCTCCCATTTGATACCTTGCCAATGACCTGGCTTCTATAGATGCCACATCTCTGATGGTTTTATCTTGGTGCACAAGGGTTTTTCCCACAGAGCTTGTAAGCAGTCGACAGCTTAAATACGATGAAGATGGTACTGCGTGTAACTCCCCCCCCCCCCCGGGTGTCTTTGGTCTTTTGTCGTTGATAATTAAGCTGCAACTGGTTCGATCAAAGAACCCTTTGCGGACGGCACGAGAATCGATGTGGCGCGTGATTTTCATATTTCAACAAAAATTTTCTCCTTTATTTCGAAAAAATACTTCAGGGTCCTTTGCACCACTCTGATGAAATATGACTTGTCTAGAATTCTGTGCACTTTTTGTGCGAATATAGCCCCTGGTGTAAAGAAACCTCCAAATGTGAATGAAACGTGATTTTATATTCGCTCTCTAGGTGCGCAATGAAAACCATTTCGAAAACCAGTTTGAGCTTCAGGTTCGCTGAGATCGGGACTTGGCTATCGAATAAGCTTAAGGTAGTCCAAATAAAGCGATCCACAAACTTTAGCTGAGCAAATAATGTAACCCGAGTGTAAAACATAATTCTAATCTTGCTGCTATAGCGTACAACAAAGGTCTCCTTGCAAAGCAAGCATCGCACTCCCTGACACTTGAGGTTTCAAATGATTACTTGAATTTCGAATAAAAAGCTTAACAAGGAAAAAAAAGAACTCTGAGAACTCGAGGGTCAAAATGACCCTCGTCGTCCGCAAAGGGTTAGTGTAGCATCCATCTATTGCGAAGGAGGATAAAACATGTAGAGAACATAACGTACGCGGATAACATCAGTATAATAACGATCCGAGTGATAGAATGAGGATTTCACTATAGCTGGAAGACCTAACAGATCACTCTCTAAAGAGTATGCCGACGCTTGTTCTCGAGAATTGTCCTGAAATTTACATCCGATCGGAGAGTGATAGATAACCAGTAACATGAATTGAGTACAATACGGCCTCTCAAATCGATCTATCGAAAAAAGAAGCAAACAGAAGATAGTGACAAAGTAACATGATAGCGACAAACCAAGAGTGAAATCGGGATTCACGATGAAGACAAGCGGTGCGCCAGGCGAGGCAGTAGACACCATGTTTTCGATCGATGGATAGTGCTCCCTAAACAGACTGCTTCATAGATTTCGTCTCATTCAACCATTCCATAAACTTTAAATTGAAAATTTGAAGAAACAAATAAACGTCAAACGACGACAAATATTTCAAAAATGAATATCAACCGAACAAAAGTCTACAATGCGCAGGGTCAACTATCCATCGGCTCCTAGGCATCGAAGGAATTACACAGTGCTTTTTCTTGATGAGCAGATGGCCATATGATCTCTTGAAAAAAACAATTGAGGTAAATCAACACTGGCCGTCTCCTACATCAAATAGAGGAGAAAACCGACACAACTTAAAGCTCTGTCTGTACACTTATCTGCCACACATAACTATGTAGTGAAGCTGAACACCAATAGTCAAAGCCTTTAAGCTTCCACATCATCGGCTCTGAAGAGGGCCAAGACGTCGAAAGCGCACAGCCGAATTAGGGTTTATCCGGTAAACCGGTTGACTTCCGTGGACCCAGGAGTGTATCGAGCGACTCCACCTCCTCTGCTCCGACTGGACGCCAACTACAGCTACTTTTCGTTGCCGGACCCGCAACTAGGTTCTGGAATGATTCGCGTGCGACCTGCGGAGACGCATTGACTGCCGTTTCTTGATGTTATGAGTGCAAGTGTGGGGTCAATATTAAGGAACCGCAGACAGTACACCAGCGCAGGTCGCACGCGATTTATTCCAAAACTTAGTTGCGGGTTCTGCAACGCAAAGTAATTATAGTCAGCGTTTCAATCAGAGCAGAGGCGGTGGAGTCGTTCGGTACGCCCTTGGGTCCACGGAAGTTGACCGAATAACAGCATTCTTTTTAATTGGCTTCTTTTGACGGTGGTATGATATTACAAATGTGCCCAGTGATGTAGAGTGGTGTACAAAAGTCATTCTAGCTAATTTCTCTCAGCCTGACTGGGTTCAATGTCGATACCGAGTACCTGGGCCAAACCGTTGATGGCTGGCTGGCTGCTGCCAGATAGATGCGTTGTGGCTTAGAAAGAGTGATGACAGAGCGGGCGTCAGTAGTTCAACGGGATAGAGCACGCGCTCTCGGATAGAGTGTGGTGTGAGTTCGAGTCCCGCCTGCCGCAAAAGTTTTGCACACATTACTCTACATCACTAGGTAAGCTTTATTTATCGACCTCTCGCAAGCTTAATCATTCAAGAATATACTTCTACATGAAAGTTACATCTAAGAGCACTGAGTGCGCCACGCAAAAATTTGACCCTAAGAGGGATTCGAACCCGCATTCTAACCATGCGGGGGCACGTGGGTTCAACTGTCGTCTACGGTCGCACTTCTGCATATAACCCGATGCTCTGGGATGTATATTTGTAATATGATGAAGGATAAAGGCCCGGAGTTGATCAAACTCCAAGGGATGCGCCGTGCATTCGTGTTCAGTTTCCAACTTCGTTTTAGGTGATCGGATGCATATCAGGCCTCTACAGTGACTCACGGTGACCCCCGCTGTACCGAATTAGTGGTCCCTGAGAAGTCTGGAACTAGTCTGGTACCATTTTACCGACCCCGGAGGGATGGGTGACTTGGTAGCCAAGAGCGCGAGATCAAACCCTCGAACATGTGTGCGACGTAATCCACCTATAATCACTGCACCACATGCGCTCTTGTAATATCATACCACTGCTAAAAACTGTAAAAAAAAGAGAAGGCTAATACCTCTAATTGAATAGTTATCTTTTCACTCAACACGATTAGGAACAGATGCAATCAGTGACATTATAGAGCTCTAATCTGGGTCTAGAATATATTAGGTACTTTCCGGTTATATGGGGAGAAATGCGACCTAATTCGCTAGACAGGAATCTTTCATAGGAGTGTTAGTGAGGATAAAAGCATTAAGCTCTCGGCGTTGACCAATCCCTTAGGGATGCGCCATGCATTCGTCTTTAATTTTAAACTTCGTTTAAGGTGACTGAATGCATATCTGGCCTTTACAATGACTCGCGGTGGCCTCCCGCTGAACCGGGTCAGTGCTGCTTATCTTCCCAGACAGTCTGAGACCACTCTGGTACCAATCGACCGACCCCAGAGGGATGGATGGCTTGGTGAACCGTGAGCGCGAGATTGAACCACTGACATCGTGTGCGAAACACCTGTAACCACTGCGCCACATGCGCTCTGTTAGTAACCATTCAAAAGCTTGAATCTCTGGCTACAACTCCACGTGGCCAGTTTTCGAAAAAACCTTTTTGTCACTGTCAAAGAAGGAAATTCCTTGCGTTCCGGATGCGCATATTTCTCGCTGGATAGGGCTTTTTCTTCGTACTATTGGTAATCATTCGATAGCGTAATGTTTGCTGATTCCAAGTCTTTCATCTACCTTCTTATAACCGACAAGCAGCATAAACTGTTCTACAAAGACTTGAGTTACAAAGCAAAAAAAAAAAACTGGGGGATTGTTCATGTCGAAATTAACAGAGAGCTGGCTATGGGAATAGAGTTCGAATGCTTTCATCATCATCTGTAGATATGAGCCTAAGCAAAAAAAGAGAAGATATACGCTTTAGACCCTTTATGAACAATGAGGGCCGCCCTCGCCCCTCAATTCTCCAGAGGTTTTCTTCGGTGAACAGGGCTTTTCGACTAGGATTTTAGTAGTCATTCGAAAGCTTAAAACTCGGCAAATTCAATACGGTGCTTCGTGTCTAAAAGATCTTTCGTACTGTGTCGTAGCAGCGAAAATAAAACTAAGTTTCACACTAGGAATGCTTCGTTTGCACCGCCAGCATCTGGCTGGGCTTTTCATTAGACCATCCAGACCTCATTAGATAGCAAAAATCTCGGAGATTCCGATTGTATGTCTGGTTTTTTCGAAGGTCTTCACAGTGCGCTATAGGAGCGAAAGGAAGTCTACGATTCACACTCAGAGTTTAACTTGCATATAAGAGTTATACATGAACAAAAAAGCATATGAGTGTATGGAGGAAATCTCCTAGTATTAGAATAAAATAAAAATTCTAGAATTTTCTTTCGAGACAAGAAGAAAAATCCTCATCAAATATCGAAAACCGCGCGCGCACTTGCAAAAATCGATCGACTGCCGGCCGGAAAGCGTTAGAAAAAGGGATACATAACCCCCATCCGCTTTCCTAGCTCAAAGCTTAAAATCAGTAAGGACAAGAATCAGAGGAAAAATCGGCAGATCGATCGACAGAATCGATACTTACGTGATCTGCTGGTCGTTAGAGAAAACGACGGCATCGTAAGCCACCACCACGGCCACTGGTAGACTAAGGCTTAGCAACAAGATGACAAAGCCCTCCATTCTCCAACACTTCCATCTGAACATCCTAAAAGCCAAGAAAAATATTGATTTTTTGAGAATTTCTCGTGAAAATCTCCATTTTCCCAGCTTTTCCTCATAATCTCATCATTAACGAGTTACCAGGAAAGTCGAAGAGATCTAGAAAAATATGAAAAATTATATAAAAATGCTCTAGAAGAAGAGAAAACCCGCCTTGCCGTCCGAAACTAAGCAATGTACTGGAGAAGAGTAATCACCAACATGACGCCGCTCCCCTCCGTACTCAACCTCGCTCCAGTCAACGGCCAATCGGCGAAAGATCGATATGTTCGTACCAGGACCCCCCGCGCGCGAAACTGAGTGGGCAAGTGTGGCGCAGTGGTTAGAGATGACCCGCTATACACCGCTGGTCAATGGTTCGATCCCACCCATAAGACTCAATAGGAAATGCTTTTCTCCGGAATCGTCCAGTTGGTACCAGACTTATACGGGGGGATGGCAGCACTGACCTGATACATCGATGGAGACCACAAGTCATTGAAGGGCATGGAAGCAATCGTTCACCCCGGATGACGCTACGAATGGAGTCGAATGCATGACGCTTCCTTCGGGGGATGATCGAGCCGGGAGCTTTATCCTTTATCTATAGCTGTGTAGTTCACAAGATTCTTAGGACCTTTAAAATCTGTTCTTTAGGTTCATTGCTAAATCGATGCTCCACTGAGAGGACTATCCGAATGCGTTTTTTCTAAGCCTAGCAAAACTCGGCGGCAGCTTTCTGTTGTGGTTAAAGACTGAAAATGCGGCACGGAGGTTCAGTGAAAGTCCCAGCCAAACATATTTTCTCTGAGTGGGCTTAATGTCGATAACGACTACCTGGGCCAAACCTTCGGCGGTTGGTTGCTGCCAGATAGATACGTTGTAACGTGGAAAGAATGGTGAGCAAAACGGGCGTCAGGTTCAACGGGTTAAAGCACGTGCCATCGAATAGAGTGAGACGTGGGTTCGAGTTCCGCCTGACACGAAAAGTGTTGCACATCACTCTGCATCAGTGGGTATAAAAGCTAGATGATAAAGCTTTCAGCGTTGATCACCCCGGAACGATGCGCCATGCTCTCATCCTCAATTTTGAACTTCGTCTGATGTGATTGAATGCCAATCTGGCTTAACGATGACTCGCGGTGGCCTCCCGCTGTATCGAATCAGAGCTGCTCATCATTCCAGACAAGCGTGAGACCAGTCTGAAATCAATCAATCGAGGGATGGATCTTGGTGAGCCATGAGCGCAAGATCGAACCATTAACCTAGTGTGCGACGTAGAACACGTTTACCACTGCGCCACGTGCGCTCGTTATCAATGGATATATTTATAACATATTCCCTTTGTTGAACAAGCCTGCCGCACGAGGAATGTTAAAAACAATTTCAATTGGCTAACGTTTCAAAATGTTTCGTCTTCCTCAGAGCTGACAGTATTCAAGTCTATCGTCCACAGTCGTTCGTACTCGTTGTTGATCTTTGCCTTCGTCTCGCCCGAGTCGATCCTTCTTCCAATGAAGCCTCTCTCAATCAAAGGACGTCACTTGGCGAGCTCCCTATGTACAGAACACATCGTATGCCTCAGTTATTTGTTTTACTACTTAGCTAATCACCCGTTTAGAGCCATAACACACTTTTCTCTTGGCGATCTATACTGCAGAGGTCGGTATTACTAACGGCTTGCATAGCGTGATATTTTGTAAATCATTTTTCCTTTACCTTTGGCTTAACCAATCAACCCTATTTTCCTTGTTGATTGAGCCTGACGTACGAAGCATTCAAGTTAATTGTCCACTGTCGTTCGTCCTCGTTTTGAATAATCGCCTTCGTTTGGTTCGTGTCAAACCTTCTCCGGTGAAGCAGCGTTCGAATAAAGAACCTCACTTGAAGAATTTCTTGTATACACGATGAAGTGAACGCCAGTTAGCTACTTGTTATGCTAATTACCCTCTTCCAAATGGTTTACCACCTAGTCGTAGCTGGGAGGTGTTCCTGGGTGTCGTACCGCGAAGTACACCGGGGAGTTCACTCCTCCCCACCACCCAGCAGGGCCACCAAAGCTGAGAACGAGCTTGAAGTTTCCATTTGGAAAGCCCAGCTAAAAGTAAACCGTACCAAGAAAGACTGCCGTTTTGTTGACTACTAGTAGCAAGATGGTAATCTCCTTCTGATCCACAAAAGCCAGCGATTACCCTAGTGTGGTGACGACCTAAAAAAGTTCTTGCTAGGCTTACCTCGAAGCACCAGGAACAAAGCAGATAAATCAGCACATTTTGATGTGATGGGATTCGCACCATTTGTGGAGACGGACCGTCCAAGTATCCAAATATGCCAATTACCACTTTCAACCCCAAAAATTTTTTATCAACTCGTGCGATAGGCTCAATCAACATTGAAAATGGTATTGATTGATTATGCCGGGGTTAAAGGAAGGTTGGTTTACAATATACTATGGCGAGAAGCCTAGCGTTGTTCAATCACTCGGGGCGGTTTTTGCTTGTGGACATGGGGAAGTTGAATTAGGTACATATGAAACTTCACCTTCATCACATTCACGAGATTGTAGGCCAATATAGTAATTGGTGGACCTATTTTCTATAAATATCGACACTGATCACGAAATGTGCCACTTCGCTTGACTGCAGCAGATTGGTCATATCGTTTTGATTTTCTCAGGATATCGAGAAAACGAAGCCGATGAAACGCGAGCCACTGTTCAACGAAGAAATTTCATATCAACTGGGTGTTTGTTTGATAAGGAAATAGCCTGATGAACACCAATAGTTTTCCACTTCTTGGAGATATGGAGCATATTGTAATCATTTATTGATAGAGAAATTTCGATTTTACGAAAATTTTGCCGCAACGAAAATCAGATTTATTGATGGAGAGAATACCTTTAGCCTAACAAATGCCCACGTATCCTAGAAACCACGCTTTTCAATACTAAAGTGAAGCCGTTTGGAAAAGAACGTACAATCGACCATTATTGGGCATTTCTATTTCCTGTCTATAACATGCACAGCTCTCAGAAGGAACCTATATGGGGGGAGCGGGGGCGGAGGGTGGCGGTAGGGGTAGCATTTAGTCGTAGTAAACTTTGATAGAATTTGCATCCATCGATTTGAAGATAAGTTCTTGAGAAAAAAAACGTAATCCAGACCCCTATTTCTCAAATAATTTACTAATATTGAGGAATTTATGCTCGAAAAATTATTTCAGTAGCCAACCTCTTCCACATTCAGCATCAACTAACAACAATTTACCTTTATTTAAACGTTAGCACCGTTCAACAGCTTGCCCTTTTGCTTTAAGCTTATACTTCCTACTTACGATCAACATTGAGTACTTCCTGCTTTTCCTGCTTCTTCAGTACACTATTAGTAGTACTTCAATAACTCGAGACTTGGTGTATCTAAAACCGGGCTTGGTTTCTGGAGTGGCCTCCTCGGTGTAGCACGAAGAGAATATCCGTTTCAGAGACCAGTTAGTTATGCCTTTATTGGAACTTCGCAGCAAGTTTTGCTGCTAGCCATATGGTAGAGTTTACATGATGGGTGCACTTAATTGTCCAAAAAGATGGTATATTACCGAGAAGATTTCTGTAGAATTTTTAGTGATAAGAGCAACCATGTATCCTAACAATCTGTACTTTTTTTTTCATTACGAAAATGACAATTTTTGGAAAATGAGCATATTCCAACTCTTGTTGCGAGTTTGTTGACTGTCTTGTGACCGTGAAACCTTCTTTCTAACCCATCATTCGCCCGATTGTCATAGTTACTTATGTGTTCTATAATTAACTGCCAAACGTCGAGTACGTACAATTCGTAGAAGTCGATTGATTTCTCGTCTTGAGCATTATGTGTACATTCTAATTTTACATCTATACACGGAGAGCTACTCCGTGACGCAAAATATCTGGCAGCCTTCTGCATACGCAAGGTGTATCATGCCCACGATCCGCTAGTATAATTCGTGTGTGGATTACAGTAATAGGTTAGCGAAAAAGTTCTGAGAAAATGCTTGTAAAACATTTACTTATGCACCTATTGCACCTGAACAAAGACAAAACCGAGAGTGAAAGTACTTACCTTCAACTTCAAGCACTTCCTACCACCTATCCGGCAAAATATCGATTCCGTGAGCATAAAATTGATTAACTGATTGATGCGTTCACTTGCCACCGATGTATTTGAACCCAACAGCTATTCGTGCATCATCAACAACCTAATTTGTTCGTTTGCTAATTCCATCTGCAATTAGGTAGATAATTTACATACCAATCAACGCGGGAGAAGACGGGCTTTCAAATGAGCCCGAAAACACAGAAAATGGCCGAAAACCAAAAAAGGTACAAGCATTTTCCCAGAACCTTTTCTCTAACCTATTTTACTTGAGCGTATCTAACCCCTCGGGAGAGAAATAGCAGTCGCTGCGCGAAGCGCAAATCGCAAAGCCGTGAGTGATTCTCCACATTTAATTTAGCTTTTTTCCTCCTTTTGGGAGAGAATTTTTGAATTTTCCTTCTACTTGAATGTATCACGATCACTCTACACGCTCGTATGCTTTTGGAGAATGCATAGCTCTTACGTGTGAAGGAAAACTGTAACTCACTGGGAAATCTTACTGTCTGTCAATTGTAATAAGTTGTAAAGTTGTACAGAAAAATTCACAGTATAAATCTTTGAGTTTAGATAATCCTCATTGAATACAATATCAAAACTAATCACAGTGACTGGAACTCAGAAAACAATGAGTAGTTGGTCAAAAATGGTGATGCTCCTGCATGTGACACTATTTCGTCGACAACTCTCACTAGTTTTTAGATTATTACTCCACTTCAGAAGTTGGGAATTGAATAGAAACATAGAACACATTTTTTACTAACGTTCTATAGATATTTATTTCTATGCATATATTTTTCATAACAACCGTTATTCGGCGTTGCAACCATTGAAACTGAACATGTCCGCTCATTTTGCATATTTTACGCACTAATTCACTTGTTAGCCCTTAAGGCAATTCTTTGCACTTCCCTAAAGTTCTAACCTCTCGAAATAACACCATTGTGATCATATAGAAGTGGTTTAGGCCGTCTACCGATAAACCACAAACCTGGTCCGCTCAACTGCATCCTATAGTATTCTCCTTCACCTTTAACGCTTCGATACATAGACTTTGTTGGTTTTCGCAAATTATTTGAAGTCCATATATGCAAAGAGGAGTCGAACCTTTTGCGTTGCGAAAGAAGATTGCACAAAAGGCCACGGGCTTCTCTAGAAACTAATAAGTGCTGCGTGCTTCTCGTTTGTTGATTGTTGTCACTCGAAACTCACTGTCTCCAAATGTGCTTTCGGAAGTGATTCACTGAGAAAGTCGTGAGTCAATTGGTGCTTCAAAAATTCCACAGAAGAGAGAACCTTCGAAACTTCAGCCAGTATTGTACCGTCGCCCAATCTTTCCAAGAGAACACCGATGAAAAGATAGTCGGTGAGTTGGTCGTATAAGGTGTCGTCACCGACATTCCTACCACACTCTCTGATGACGATGGGAGGTATTAAGAGAAAAGTAAGGGTGAAGGTGCAGAAAACCAATCGACTCTTGCGAACTGTACATGCCCGATATTTGGAGGTCAAAGAATATCTATGGCGATCGGACGAGTAATGACTAGAAAAGACGATCTCATTATTACAAATTGTGCGGTAAGAATACGTAATAAGAGTGGAAACATGTTCATTTTCAAAAGAATGCCGCTTTTCATTTGAAAAATAGGGCTTTTTGAGACACATGGGTGTTCTTCTCCTCGTTAATGTAATAAATTATAGCAAATACCTATGGAAACCTCCTAGAATATATGTTATTTTTTCGCTGCGATGCAGTGTTTCGACTATCTAAATTTAACCATATGATTAGCAACAAAACCCGCTGTGAAGTTCCAGCAGCGTGTTAACTACCTCGAAAGCGTTTTTCTCCTCGTTAATACAGCAAATGATGACTTCTTCTCCAATAGCTGACTGAAATCTCTCTTCTCAAGCTATCGAATCGCTACTATTATTTAGTGGGAAAGCAGGAAGTACTACCTGTTTTTTTGTAAGACGTACAGTTCCAACGGATCATGAGTTGTTGACCATATGATTATTTGCGAGCAAAGGTAATTTATCGTTGACTGATATTGATTGTGTGAGCTGTTGATTGTCGAATACTAAGATTAGAAAATCTACAACAGGTGAAAAGTTCCGAAAAATCCAGCAAAGAAGATGCACCTTCTCGAAGAAGTACTCCACAGTTTGATGAATACGCGCTATATCAATGCTTACGCCGAGAACATACTAGCCCTTTCATATAAATTATTTCCAAAAGTCATGCATTGTAGAAAATGTATTCCCGAATTACAATCTTACAATCTTGTTGGAAGGAATGTGAAAGCAGAGTTGAGTTTGCATTATTATCAAAATGACATAGCTTTCATTTCGCAATGAAGGATTTTTGAGATAAATGGGTGTCGTTTTTGCTACATGTACGCTTCTAGAACTTCCTTCAGAGATGATCTAACTTTTCGTAGCGATAGTGTTTTCCTGCAAAATTCTACGATGTAGCTGTCAAAAAAAAAAACGGGCTGCGAACCTCAAACAACGAGCTAACAATTTATCCGGTAGCGAAGCGTAATCTTTTCTTCATTAGTAGAGCTTTCTGCGAGAGTCAAAAAAACAAGCGCGGTATTAAGATCACCATCACTCATGTTATTAAATAATTGAGAAAAAACGAACGAAAAGTTTGAAAAAAGTTCTAGTTATAGTGAAAATGAGTTCCTGTTGACATGGATGCACGGGTGGTTTTTCCTACGAAAACATAGCAAACTTTTTGACACATGCGCTTCATTTACACGGAAAGACTTTTTACAGATTTTGTTAGTGTTTTTCTTTCTTTTTGTGACGACAAAGTGCTACTAACGTATGAACTTCACTTGTAAGTATCAATAAACCCGTTGTGTAGTTCAACGGTAGGCTAACTACTTCGCGGCACGAAACGTAATACTCTTCTCGCTCTTACAACACTCAATAAAAATTCTGCCTTAAAGCGTTTCAACCACACACAAAGTGGTCGAGATTTAAGTTACCGAATGATCACTGAAAGTTCATCGAAAAGTCTTCCACAGACCCCAGCCGAGTAAACTTAGGAAACCGAATGTGAGACATAATTTTATTCACTGCTACGACACAATAAATAGGACTTTTAGAAGGTAAGCACGTTATTGAGGTCGTCAATTTTAACTTTCTGAATAATTGGGAGAAATCCAGAAAATTTTCCTGCCTAAAGAAAAGCGCTTTCAAACAATCATGTACCAACACAGACACAGGCCATCTAAATCGGGTTAGCATTTCCAATTTTTGCGAGCTTTATATAGCATTGAACGCAACATCTACGTTTTGGTTGGCTGGGTCTGGCTCTTTGGAGAACGCATTTAGCTATCGGCTGGGAAGAAGAGCCTTCTGGTAAATTGCCGGCTTAGACCTGCTTTTTGAACTCGATGAAGTGGATTTTTCGCACACAGTGTTTGAAGGTTCTCTAAGCGTTCTTCAAGCATGCATGTGTGGCCAGGTAGAGGGGTAGTTGTATGTACCTACGTTATGAAATAAGATATTACGAAGCAAAGCAAAGAAGCAGAGTGATCAGAACAGATACCATTTACATGTCTCTATGTATATGAGCAATAGGTAGCCATCTGGTTCGTAAAATTCACACACCTCATTCCCCTGTTGTAACTGTGAACGCCTCGCTGTCGGAAACAGTGCGCTGCGAAAATCACTACGACTTCCTCCTGTACTTCTATCTAAGTACCATTGCGCCACTCATATTCTGTATGGCTATCGATTGGCCTTTGTCCACTCTCTGCCAGACGGGTTTTTCAGTAGCCCGATTCTATTCCTCCTGCTCATCTCGGCCAACGTATGTTTCCCTTTGTAATCGACTCGTAGCTAGGGAGACACTAGTGTAGCATTTGTCGACGTAGAGGTGTCTGCCTTTATCCAGTGCCAGTATGTCATGCATTAGACTCATCACAACACAATGCGCACAGCGCGTCTGCGAGATTTTCATGCACCTGAATATAATATCAAATTGTAAGTGTATTTTTCTCTACTACATAATTTGAGCAGTTCCATCCAGTACTTGTGCTTTTTTGGGGTTGTAATGTCAAGAAACAATTCTTCCTTTGAATGGTACCATTTATTTCCCGACGCATCAATCTCTCGTATGTCTATATGCACCTTTGTAAACTCTTCTCGCAAGTTCCAACACCGAGCTCATTTTGTACAATCATTAGCATCCAACTCGCCCTGAACTACTGACAAAATACAAATAGGTCATGATAATCAAGAAACTATCCCTCGGCATTGCATCCGGCCCTAGAGTGCTTTCCAGAAGCCCTTTCACTGTTGAAGTGATCCTTGACATGTGGCAGGGCTCTCAACACTCGGGTACATGCACGAGCCATGCATGCCTTAAATTTCCAGCTCTTATCTTTGAACATAATGCTGCTAGAAGTAAAGCTTTCAAGCAATTGGAAACACCACACCATGTTGCAGTGAAACAGTTTAAACTTGATAAATGAATTTGAAAGACTTTCAGATAGCTCACGAACATTGCCATGTACGTATTGTTCCTTATGGGCTGGTGAGCTAATAAAAGAAAAGAGAACTGAAGCGTTAGATTTCTCATCTATGAGTTACCTAACTTTTATGATTGTATTTTGGCTAATCATTCGCAGTACCTTCTATTCGAGAACTTCCGAGTACTTTGGCACTTTCGCGACATATCATCTCTTGAAAGATATTTCTAATGGGACACACAGGCCAGCATGCAGCACCTCCACAGGTTCACTCCATTTCTGTTGGATTAATTAGCTGCGCAAAAGTTTTTTTTCCTGTTTTTTGCGATCATTCGATTGCTTGTTCCGCAACGTTGTGGTGCAGAGCGTTGCTCTTCGGAAATTCTACTCTGTATCCGTGATTTTTACAAAAATCATTTACCGAACAAGCTAGCTCACTGATTAGGATTTTGGTTTAGAATCGCTTATCACAACTTGAATTGGTTTAATGATTGAGAATTATCAAATGGGATTTGCGTATTTGAAAAACACTGATATAGGGAAATATAAGTTGAAGATTACTAGTAAATGTTACAACAGCATTTTTGCACGATAGACTATTAATTCATGTAGTAAATAGCATTACATATGTGAATGGTACAAATATAGCGACAGAGAAAAATCTACAACTCTGTCATTATCGCAGCTTCTGCTTTTTCAGACATCAAAAAATTAATGTCCATTGTGAAAAGACTAATAAGATAAGTTCACAAAGCCCCTTTCCAGTTCAATTTCTTCAATTTCTCGTAAACGATTCAAGAGGATCTAAAAACGTTATGAACCGATTTGCGCGAAAACTTGAATAGTCATAACCCATAGTTGTTCTAAAAGCATTGGTGTTAATGATTAATTTCATGGTGTCACAAAATTACTACATTTTCAATAATTGGCAGAAATGTTCGGTTACTAGGCAACTTGAGAGTCTCAGAGCATTCTTATATTATTGGACATAAGACGGACTACTCCACCGCTCTAGAGATATGCATGACTTCTATGATTTCGTTTGAACATCTGTCTTCCTAAGATCTTTGTGACGAGCACCCTGTCGCCAAATTCAAGTGTTTTGCAGCTCATGTTGAGCTTTTTCAGTGTTATAACCATTCTATACCGTTTCGAGCATTAAACACTGATTGGACTGAAAAAACAATCAATTATCAATTATATTACAGGTCAATGATCTAACAAGAGAGAGAAACTTGTTGTGGTTAATTACTTTGGAGAATAGCTTCCACGAGCCTCACTTATCGTGTATGCTATGTTGACAAGTTATGGAACGGTTGAAAATATACACCGGAAGAGAATCCATGTGCCAAGATAAACAGATCAAAAGAAAATAAGTCATATATGACGTGCTCAGCCTTTATACTCGTTTACGCGTTACTCATTCATCATTGATCTGTCGCAAGCCTGGTAACAACTTTGGCGAAGTACGGCGAGGCGATCTTGACAAAAATCTTATTTAATAGGTTTCATTTGAATTTTAGTTGCTTACATATACGCCTGTAGCTAATTACAAGTGTAGACAACGAATACGTCATTTATATATATATATATATATATATATATATATATGTATACTTCATTTTAAAAGTATATTATATATATATATATATACAATATACTTTTTGAACACTATTGATCCGTCTTCAACCGTCATCGTTCGTGTTGCTTTTTATCATTTTACGGATCCCAGTACTTCTAACATTTATTTCGTTTTCTCATCTTCTTCTTGAACGTATAAAACACTGATAGAGCGAGTCTCTTTGCAATATCGAGAATAGTCTGGCGTTCCATAGGAGGTTGTTGTTGATTGCTGAAGAGAGTTGGAGGTGCGACTCGGCTCCACGCGCGCCACGACGAGCATCACAACCACTCAGCCACGACGCCCCGTATCCAATATATATATATATATATATATATATATATTATATATATATATATATATATATATATGTGCATATATACCCGTACATCGGAACAACCAAGGACAGTAGCGATCTCTATTAGTTTTTTGGTTATGCTGTTGTCGCCTTTTACGCTTACCACTCTGGAGCGTCCCTTCAGCGCTGATATAAATTTTGCGTCTATTTATGTATTTTACACAAGTTAAAAAATGTATTGAGTATTGCTGACTGTAGTACCGGTGTCAAAGCTCTAATGCACAAAATTGTACTAATTTTTCTTCCTCGAATTTGAATTGTTAATCATTTTACTACTTAGGAGGGCCTCGTTAGCTCAATATTTTAAAATATCGCTTTCCTTTTTTGCTTTCGTTTGACTTTCCCCTTTTTTGATGAAGAATTGTTCTCCATAGGACACTATATATTGTTAAAGACGACCGAGTTTATAAAAACTTGCGTATAGTTTTAATTATAAGAGAAATGCTTGTACCACTTCTAATAGATTAGTTTCGTGCTTTCACAAGCATACTCACTAACGAGAAGATGCGAACAACGTCTAGTCACGTCGTGATAATGCGTGTGAATGAGATATGAGTTCTATGAGTTCAATCTTCGCAAAATTTGCTATCGTTATCTCACTTACATCCAATTTCTTCAAACGCGGGGTTGAAGTTAGTCAGAATTTGATGTCCAGGGTGAAGAAAAGTATTGTTCGTTTCACTATGGAATCCGTCGAGTCCACCCGCTCCGTGTAACACTGAGTTCATTTACTGCATTTTCTAATGATAAGAACTAAATACTTCGGAGGATATGTGGACTCCCCCTTATTATTGAGTCACTGATGAAGTCATTAGAATTAACTAGATATGAGCTAGAAGATTATAGTGCTGATCGGAAATCAGAACTGTTTTCAGTAAGAGACGCCATACACTGCAATAACACTGTTTTGTTTCTCAAAACATTAATTATTTCTGCTATCTTTGCTGAGGCAAACGTTTGCCTTACTGTTCATGGTAAGGTAAGGTAACATATTCTATTTAATTGTAGTCCAACCTGGCTCGTTATAATTTGTACATGAATCATTTACATATTCGACTGATTTTGATCGATGTCTAATTTACTGACACATCAATGATGTTCATGTTCCCATGTAATTCGCTTGAATGTTCAACAGATGTGATTTGATATGATTTACTGGCATGACAAAGTTCGAATGCTTAGCTCCCACAGTTCCATTAACAGCTCTTTATAAGCCGGATTGCGTTTGGGTAGAAAAATCACAGTTAAATTTGCAACTGATTTCTTCTTCTTGATGGAGAATGAATTTACTTCAAATAATGGCATTCGTAGTCTTTTCTATTCGATCGGACAATGAACATCACAGAAATGTGTGAACGAACCGTTCAGATGCATAACCACTTAGAAAGCCTTAAGTCTTTTTTCATTCTTGTTAGCACATGATATATTTAGAGAGCTGTAATAACACAGTGGTTAGAGGTGCCTTGCAATATACACGATGTTGTAAGTTGGATCCCAGCGCAACGAGCTCACTGAGCCCTTCATCCCTCCGGGATCGGCAGAGTGATACCACAGATATTTCAGAGAATAAATACAAAGTTGGATTGCCGGTAATCGACCGATAGTCGCTACATTGATCAGATATATATTCAATCGTCTGCAATGATGCTTGAGCTTGAATGCGTGATCAATCTTTCAAGGGTTAACCAACACCAAATATGTCATCTTCATCACTACTATGTTTCTAATGGCCCAATTCACATAGCTGCTACGAGGCTTCATCATTCGAAGCCACACGAAAGAAAAGAACGGCCACTTCAAACTCAGAATCAAGATATCTGGTTCCTGCTTCAACAATTGAGCAAGAAATCATTGAAATATTTAGATTTGTGCCTGCAAGATACGGATTTCCATTATTTTGCCAAGCTGAAATTCTGAGTTTCTGGAATTTCATGAAGTGGCTTTTCCACTTTTATGCTGTAAAGAAAGTTTCGCATTTCGAACATAGAGGGAGTTTAGCAAGTGCGAATACATAAAACAACATTTAGTGGTGTTCCCCAATGTATCGTTTACAGCCGCCGTACTTGCCTAAACGTTTCAAAAAGTCGAAGTTGTTTAATGCTCGTCTGAGGATTTGAATCCAGCAATTTTCAGAGTTGAAATTATGTTTTATAGAAGTTTGAATACCCTTAAAACAATGAAACAAAGACTTTTTAAGAAGTAATGAACTCTATCAGTACTCTAGCAAAAGAGAAATCAATGCCTATCGTTGAAGAACCAGCGTCAGACGATATATGTAAAGTCAATCGATAGCTCTCACCTGCAAAGCTGATTTGCGTAGATCAATGTGTGTTTCAAGGTTTCTTTGTATTTCTAGAGTTCAACGAACATTGACGCAATTGATATTCGTTTTTATTTAACCGCTTATGGCGATGGTATGATGTTTCAAATATATACTCATTGATGCAGAGCAATGTGCAAAACTTTTGCGTCAGGCGGGACTAGAACCCGCACCTCACTCTTTCCGGGGATGCGTGCTCTGTCCTTTACACTACTGCTGACAGATATTGGGTATTAAAGATCAAGTGATATTCGTTTACATTTAACCGCTTATGGTGGTGGTATGAGCGGCTAATAAAAACGAACCGCTTATGGTGGTGGTATGAGCGGTGTGTAAATAAAAACGAATATCATTTGATCTTTAATACCCAATGTCTGTCAGCGTGACAGGTTCAATGTGGAGACCGACTACCCGAGCCACGCCATTGACGGCTGGCGGCTGGCAGATGGTACGCTTTAGCGTAGAAAGAGCGATGTGCAAAATGGGCGTCAGTAGTGTAACGGATAGAGCACGCATTCCCGCAAAGAGTCAGGTGCAGGTCCTAGGCCCGCCTGACGCAAAAGTTTTGCACATTACTCTGCATCAATGGGTATTTACGCATTTCTTTTTTTTTCCAAATTGCACTACATCTTTACTGTAAAATTGACTCCCCGTTGCTTGCTACCATTATGATTTTTTCACTACTTAACAATGAGAATGTATCAGGTGTTTGTGTATGGGTGCTGGAATAAAGCACAGTAGTTTCCCATTGTTTAACATAAGACTCGATCGTTGCACTATCAGTTTCATTCTGTCTTACGGTTACCCGGCAATCGGATTCCCCGTATTCGTCATAATTCAAGCTATACAACGAATATACTTAGCATGTTAAATAGCGTGAAAAAACGTATGATCTCGAGCACGAGATCGGGACCGCAGCGCCATCTGGTTGGAACTGGTACGCTACTCTAGGAGTGCTAACTCTTTCATAACTGGAAGGCCCTCTGAGATTTTCATTATATCAGGCATAATGCCGGTTTATGTATTGTAGAGATTACGTTTGATATTAGAATAGCTTCTCTAACAAATGTGATTATATTGTATATCACATTGATGCGCGTTTTTTTCGCTCTATCTTATGTCTCTAATGACGATATACTTGTTGTTTATTTCATATTTATTTTAGACTTGAAAGCATGTTGGTTGTTGCAAAAGTACCTGCGGTATGAAATGTTCAGTTTGATATGGATGGTAAGTAGCACAGACAATTCGCAACATCAACAACATATCTGGCTCTGGAACCCTTAGATAGCGCGTAATACAAGTGTAGTTCGCGAAGTTTTGTAAAGAGAAGGAAAGCCTTGAAGAAGAGGAACGTAATGGCCGGCTATGGGAAGTTGACAACGACCAATTGAGAGCAACTGATCCTCTTAAGACTACACGTGCTATTGCAGAATAACTTAACGCCAACCAATCTACGGTCGTTCGCCGTTTGAAACGAATTGGAAAAGTGAAAATGCTCGATAAGTGGGTACTTTATGAACGCACCGAAAACCAAAAAACCGGCAACTGAAATGTCGTCTTCTCTTATTCCACGCAACAACTGGGGGCCATTTCTCGATGGGATTGTGACGTACGACAAAAAGTGGATATTATACGAGAACTGGTGACGATCAGCTCAGTAACTGGAAAGAGAAAAGCTCTAAAGCTCTTTCCTAAGCCCAAGTTGCACCCGAAAAGTTTATGGTCATCATGTGGTGATCTGTCTCCGGCCTGATCCATTGCAGCTTTCTAAATGCCGGCCAAACCATTACATCTGAAAATTATGTTCGGTAAATCGATAAGATGGTCCGATAACTGTTACGCCTGCATCCACCAATAGTCAAGAAAACAGCCCAGTCATTCTCCACGGCAAGATGCTGCCACACGTCAGCTTCAGAAGTCAAATTGAGTCATGAAGTTTAGGCCCAACTTCCATATTCGCTGGATCTCACGCTTATCGTCTAACAATTTTTCATGCATCTTGATAACTTCTTAGAGATAATGACGCCTTCACAATCAACAGAATGCAGAAAAAGCTTTCCATGACTTCTTAAATCCCGAGACACCGATCCTTATGCTACAGGAATATGCAAACTTATTTCTCGTTGGCAAAATTGTCTTGAATATAATGACTTTCATTCTTATTGATAAGGAAGTTTCCGAGCCCAGTTATCATGACCTGAAGCCCACGGTCTGAAACCGCCACTATTTTTGCATCGACCTAATAAATATCACTAGTTCCTCGTATCGGTCAATGGGAATCGAATTATGTGAAGATCTACGTAACACCTCAAAGAGTATTGAAGTGACTTTGATTCTAAACCCCGTTTTAACGAAATTGTTCCGCTCTCGTTAAACATGATAATTTCATTTTAGGGTTTTCCTGGAGAACTCTGAGCATTGAGTTGGTGGTCGTCCTGTTTTGCGTTTGACATCACCAAGAATCCATTCTATAACTGCTCTCGTTCATCGGTTGCCGTCAAATCATACGTGTCCAACTTCCCTTATCTTCGATAACATGACGTGTTGAACGGCATCTCTGATATTCAATCGGTAACGTAGCTCAGAACCTTGGATTCTTTCTCATTTGCAAGATACGGGATGCCCCTAGCAGCGACCTTTTGACTGTGTGTTCAACAACGCCAGAGTTTTTCATCCGCTACGTAGTGATCAGGTTTCTTTTACAAATGTTAAGGCAGGAATGATTGTTGAGAGAATAAGGTGGGGACTGGATCAGGTGTCCTTATTCTTTACTATTATCCTAAATTCTTGCAGGCTGTTTTAATGCCGTTCCCTCCTGCTCAACTTAGGGGCTAAGTCTTTTCGTCATATTAACTTTGCGATATGGATAAACGTAAGTGGAACCGTCAAAAATATCCATTTCGTTGGATGTAAATAGAGCACTCGAACTAACTTGTTCCTCATAAACATTGTTCTTGTGAGATTTTGGTGGCCAACTTCCTCAAGCGCTGTACAAATCGTCCAACACTCGTTCCGCTTTGCTTGGTTCTATAAGAACGATCTCAACAGCAAGCGAGGATGGTTCGATTGTCAGCCATCGATTTTCACTCTCATGTTGTCCCATTCTAACAGGATTAGAAGGGGAAAATGGTATTGGATGCAAACTATTAACTAGTTTTTGGCTATTATATTGACGAAGTTGTTAACGATGTGTTGATGTAAACATGTGTTCACCTCGAGTTTGTTATGACAGATTTTCTCTACACAAGAGATCCGACACCGATTTCCCGCAAAATAATGTCAGCTCTTCAAAAACTAGAATACTTGAGAAATTGAAAACATATTCAAGTCCGAAAAAATTTTGCCTCGTTTACTTAACAAGGGAAATATTTTCTTCAGAAACGCTTTGAATCGAAATTTCCAGCCAAATGAAAACGAAATCGAAATATGCAGGATGGCAAGTAAAATCGCAATAGCCCTAGCATCAACGGTTCATATGAGTACATCACCATGTTCCAATCTTCAAAATATCCCTTGTTCAAATGCTTCATTAACGAAAAACGAGTTTGGGCAAAAAAAGTTATGTGATACTCCAGGTATATGAATCTTTGCCGTGGTGAACTAGAAAAGTCTTCATTCTGCAAATAAAGGTTTACAAGTTCTAGTACTCTTTAGTGAGAGATCGTGGCAGAGTGGTTGTGATGCTTGTTGCGACGCGGCGTGCGGCTGATTTGCACCCCCGCACTCTTCGGCGGTCAACGGCGAGCGTTTAATGAAACTCCACAGCTAGGCTATCTTCGAGATTGTAAGGAGACATGCTCGACCAGTTTTTTACATCGTTCAAAAAGTAGAAGGAAAACGAGTCGAGTGCTAGAACTACTGGAATTCACACACTAAAATGTATTAACCGGTTGTGCAAATCACTGAGAAATAAAAGGATAAAGCTCTCAGCGTTGACCGATCCCAGAGGGATGCAGCATGCATTTGTCTTCAGTTTTTAGAACTTCGTTTGAAGTGACTGAAAACATATTTGGCCTTTACAATGGCTCGCGCTGGCCCCCCGCTGTATCGAGTCAGTCTGAGACCAGTCTGGTACTAATTTCCCGACTCCGAAGGGATGGATGGCTTGGTGAGCAACAGTCGTGAGACTGAACCATCGACCTTGTGAGCGGCGCAGAACACCTCTAACCACTGCTCCATATGCGCATCATCAATAAAAAATAGTATTATTCATTGCAATCGATTGATTTGATGATTAACTGGTTATATCAAACAATGGATAAAATTCTGTATGACAATGCAGTTTTAAATTGAGAACAGCAGTTATTTTATTATTATGTGGGGCGCATTAAATCATATCACTCAGCAAGTGTTGAAAGATCAACTTTTATTCTCAATTTATAGTGTGCATGACTCCACAAGGAAATTTTTTTCTTACCCAAAAAAGTGTTTTATTGAGCAGTTATTTATTGCCGTTTCAGCTGAAGCTGCGCAATTACATGCTCACTTGTGTTCACTTTCCGGACAGAGAGACGAAAGAAGAACAGCTTCCGAAGGTTCGACGAATGATTCGTTTGATAGCTGGTGCTCGTTTGTCGAGTGTTTTTTTACGGATGAGAAGATATTCACGGTCAAACCACTTCACAATCCCCAGAGTCGACGTTCACTTCTCAAGAGAGGTCAGCAGAAGTCCGCAGTAGCAAAAACCATGAGAATCACTCATTTTCAGGCTTTTGTGATGATGTGACCCGGCATTTCCGCCACCGGAGAGACAGCATTGGTCTTAATCAGCGAAGACGTCAAAATTAGCGCTGCCAGCTATAGGCGACAAGTTTCACGGGCGTACTGAAGCCTTGGGGTACTCAACACCTTCGCACCGACGGATCTGCGCTTCAGCAAAACTGAGCTCCTGCGCATTCAACCTGTTCAACGATTGCCATTTGTTAAGAGCTGTTTTTAGACACGTTTTGTGCATGGACATCTAGCCGTTAAAGTAGCCGGATCTCAACCCATGGATTACTCTATTGTTCATACTGGGGGACAAGATCCCGGCTACTTGCTACACTACCGTAAACGCGTTTAGAATGGCTTTACACGCGCATAGGCCAAAATTACGGTGGAAACGTGTGCGAGCATCGTTGAAAATTTTCGCAGGTGACTTCACACATGTATAGAGTCAAAGGAGGCAGTTTGAGAATTTCTATGTTAAATATATGAGTGATGGTCATATTGCAACCTGAATTCTCGTTTTTGAAAACTAATCCGCCCAGTTGTTTTCACTGAATAATTTTGTTTAGTTTTGAAAACGAGGAGGAGCAGTTTTAAAACATTATATATATATATATATTTATATATATGTATGGTCATATTTCTCACATCGGTTGCGATGTCATCTAAATCAGTTCAGTTTAAGTTCAGCTTTATTTTTCGTATTCCCGCCGTCTTAGGATTTTCCCTCGTACATTTTGTTGAGCTCTCTTTAGAGTCATTGAATCGGTTCATTTCGAAGAGCTTTCGACCGTTTTTTTCGCTTTTATGTGTTCCATAGAACGACATAATAGGACTTGAATAGTGAACACGCAACCTGCAGTCGGAGTCAGGAGCCCTTCCGTGACTGCTCAAATTTTCTTACAAGTGGTGTGTTTTTTCGTTGTGTGGCGATCAGTGGGCAAATTTTTGTTAGAACAAACTTTAAGGTGTTCTTGATGCTTGCAAAGGAAACGTTGATGAAAGAAGATTGCAGGAATTACGAAAACCTACGGTTCCAGTGTTTTCTACATTATTGTGAAAATATGACCAAGACATGCGAATTTCGGTTGTTTCAACATATCTATATATTTACTTTGCCATTTTAATAGCTTTCTCCACAATCTGACCTATATTTCACCATTTTTGAACAGCCAATTCTAGCTTCCTGCTTAGTTAAGTTCACAAAAACCACCGTTGTTGAAATGCAGCATCTTAGTCCGTAAGGAGATTGAGAGCTGGACGTAGTGTAGAATTCCACACTACGAGTATTGATAAGCCGATGGTTTGCCTTTATAGGTGAAAGGAAGAATGACTGACTCACGAATTGTGGCTTTTCTCACCTATTTTCAGACACGCTATTGATGCAAACTGTTCTCCGATAAAAAGCTCTTCTCGTGCATTCCTGCATCTCATTATTAAAGCAATTGCGTCTTGAAGGCGAACAATAGTGATAGTCAGATACATCCAAAGAATCGTATGTTCCTCTGTATTGGTCTCATTTTTTTTGGAGAAATAAAGCAATGTATATACGACTAGGACACCAATTCGAAGAAACCTATGCCTCCTTGGACTCAAAATCATTTTGACTACATGATCTAAGTGATTCACCAGAATTCCACTCCTATGGCCTTTTTTGAAGAAAGGTACACTCATTTCCATCGCTTTGATCACACCCGAGAAACCCTCATGCTCCCCACCTTCTTGGGAAACTGTTGTGCTAAAAGCGTAAGGCAAATTGAAGAGTACGATAACGCGTGCTTTGCGGATTATTAGTTCCGATAGAGATTGAAAGCTTTCATCACGGCAAGGATGAAAATTCTTGAAAATCTGTTGTGTGTTTTTTTTTGTTATTTACCAGATAAATGAATTTGCTGTTTGTCACATATCCGTTTAGGCATTAAAGATTACATCAAGGTACATGTAGGATCTTCTAGCTACTGGTACAACTAGATGGCTCATAACGTACCATGCAAATAACAGAAACCTTTCACTCGTTGCTTTTCCTCGCTATATTGAAGGCAATTGTTTTCAGTTTGACGGATGCAATTAGAATTGAAAAGAGAGAACTTGCTGAAAATACATCTGTTTTGCATGATTGACGAACATATCTGTCTGCATTGGTGACTTCTTCGTCCATATGTCGCTTATTCATGACACTAACGTTCTCATAGTATTTTATTTGCAAGCGTTCAACATGTTATGGAATTGTGACCACAGGTTTTGCTGCAACAGAGATATTTCATGCATCATTTTCATACTTTCGAAGAACATAAAGTCGGAAGGAATCATTGAGTCAAAGTGTTTCCCGCGAATACATCGACCTTTCGGTAGTTTCTGACGTAAGCTGAAAAGTATTGTGATCTCTTTTCTTGATCCTATTTGAACTTCCTTCTATGTCTTCGTCCATAATGGCTTTCAAGCGCTTTAAAGATATAAGCTCTGATGTTAGGAATTCACCAATAAATAGCAATTTGCACTCATAATATGATAACATCTTTTGAGTCTTTCATGAGGTGTGATATAGCACTTATACAGTATTAGCCAGTTCGTTCCCATTCCCAGGCTCATCAGTAGTACGGTGCTTTTCGGTTCAGCCGAACCCAGCGGGATATACCCATAGTTATAAAGGTATCGGCACCAAATAACAGTTAAAAACATTAACCGCAGTTAGTATTCTTTTCTTTTGTAAACACTATGAAGGCATCATTGGGAAACTATTATTTGGAGAGGAGTAGTCCGTTCACAAGACTCCACACGGACATGTGCTATACCTGTAGTGCTGCAATGAGATCATGCGCATTTGATAAGAGATTTCACATGAACAGGTGTAGTCTAACCCTAATCAACTCTGTGTATTGGAAACTTTTCTAGACGTGCTCGCCCAGCTCTCATGGCCATCGTTAAGTAGGCTACGATATCCAGTGGCTTAGGAAAAGGCATGGGAAAAGACTGCGTATAAATTTGCATAATGGCAAAAATGCGCTGTTTTCAGTTCGTAGGAAAGAGGAAGGCTTGCACATCATTCTAAATCCCTTATCATTATGCAACTCTGCTCAACTGTTCTGTTTTACGTTTACACATTACGCATCACTTCAATCTTTCGGTTTGGTGGACTTTACGGCTTTATCACATTTTCGTTTGTCACAAAATCTCTGTTATTTTTAGACGAATCTCTTTCCAGTCATTTCAGGGCTTTCCAAACGTATGCTTTAGTGCAATAAAACATTGAGGGTTATCGAAGATTCTTCCATAATATTAGTCAAACAATACTTGTTGAGGCATTACCTCTTACTAATGACCTACTTTCGTCTGCCACATGGTTTTCTTGTCGGAAGATCTTAGCGTGGTGAGATCCGTTTCTTGCTGCTACTTCATAGTTCACAGATGAATTACTTTATTATGCGTCGACATCCCAACTCGTCTCAAAACTTTTAGTCATTATCGAGTGTTCACGAAAGAAGGTGAGGAAGTGGCCGTGATGAAAGGCGTTCTTTGTCCATACGTCTACCGCGACCCAATTTGTTCTATGCACACTGTTTGCTTTGAATCAAATCAAATAGCTGAGTATTCCTATAGATTGCTTTCTAGCCGTATTTTCAGACACTTTAAGTGTTTGTTTCTTTTCTTTGAGTTGCCATTGTAAAGAAGGAGCCACTTTCAACGTCATACATTAATTGCTGTAATTGAATTCAATGCTTTTGCGAGATTTTGATTCTCAAAAACAAATATCATGCAGTGAATTAGTAATCCAGGTGTTTCTCTGTCAGATATACATTACTTCAAGTCAAAAGGAGAAATACTATATTTCTCCGAACTGTTCACCGCTTACCAGCTCTTTGTCCTATCATTTCGTTCAACCGCCCCGGACTACCATGTTCCTTCTAGTACGATGTATTCTTCTGACTGACTACGTTTTTTCTTTATTATTTGATAGCTGTACCACTTATGCGTTTCACGTTGTCCCTCTCACACTTTGTAGTTTGAAGAAAAGAAAACTAGACTACTTCTATAGAAGTTGATAAAATTGCCACATCTAAACTGGTATATGTGTTGACAACCTCTGGTCGGTTCGTTCTTCGCTCAGGAAAACGTGCCTATGGAAAAAACTCACTTCCATTTACAATGCTCTACATTTGTGTTGTAGGTCTCAAACAACATGACCTTTCCTAGGGATTTATTTCTCACAACTTTCTTCCTTCTGATTTATCCTATCTCTATCAGGTACATTACATTTATTAACACCTTTCATGAACTATTGACAATATTAACAGCAAGATGGCAGTAATTCTAAGACCGTATGACTGACTAACTTCCACTTATGTTTATGAATAAATTGATTAGTCCATAAACATTTTTGAAAAAATCTGAAAAATTCAAACTGACTAATAGTTCATTACATTTCAGCACGCTAGTTAAAACTAAGTGCATTTTAGTTTGAGTTAACCAAATTTGTACTTGTGTGTTACTCCGTCGATTGTTTACCAAAAATCAAAAACTCTCACTACGAACTACACTCCAATCTAATGAAAGGAGGTCTTTTGATTTGATGAGAAGCGAAGTTTCTGGGGAAGAGAATGGCGATTATTTGAAAAAAGCTTTTACCACGACCTGTCAATCTCATTTCTACGATTTCACTTGTCACTCAGTGAGAATTTTTGGCTCAAATCATCAACGTTTTCACATTTAGAAGACGGAAAGTACTTGATCATAACAAGTAAATATAGAAATATTATGTCCATAGTGATCAACATGCTAGTTTTTAATGAAATTACAATATCAGATGAAATTGGTTGAATTTGAACTATAGCTCTCGCAACCGCACTATTTGTTTTTCGAAGGCCATGCTCAATAAAAAGTAGGTTTCACTAGAGGTAAACCTAACGTAAGCTGTGCTGTGTAAACTGAATAATGTCATGAATTAAGTGATCACCTTGAAGTAATGGATTAAAATGGGAGCATTAGCTTTGAGGTTTTCGTGGATTTTCTATGGCATTTTTGATGTTGACTCTACCATGTTATATATCTGTCACCCAACTTTTAGAGAAACCATTTCACTAACTGCGATCACCTTTCGTAATCAGTCCGAGTCTCTGACAACTTATGTGACATCGTCCAGATTTGATCGACTACGTAGGACAGTAGAACGAGTCGAAATTTTATTCGGCTCTCGCATATTATTTGACATTTCAGTTTATTTCATTCGGCAACTAAAGTAATCAAAGGATTCATAATACAGCGAATATATACGGCCGACTTCATCTGCTACGACGGTCAAAACTATAGGTACGACTTAAAGTTTGCTAAAAATTCAAGTTTTCTGAAAGTCAAAAACGAATTATGAACTTTCAAGATTGTCAGCACAAGGGCAGCGACAATTAATGTTATTGACGAATTAGGGAGTAACACTGTGCGTCCTGGTGTGCGACAGAGTCATGCTCTGCAAGAGCTTCACTGTTGTAGTTGCCACAATAGATAAAAAGTGGAAAAGACGCCTCGTGGTTTCGATAATGAGATGAGGAATTTGCTAAGGCAGTATGGAAAATTGTGGGTCTCGATAAGAAATAAATACTTCAGTAGTCTTAGGTTGAAGTTCATTTGAGCTTAACATATGAGTCGGTACAAATTCATGTCGTTTATTGCGGCAGCTTACCGACCCTTTAGGTATGATTGACTTCGTGAGCCATGAACGCGGGATCGCCCCGTTGAACTTGTATGCGTCGCAGAGCACCTCTAACCACTGCGTTACACGTACATAATATATTAAATATATTATATTTGCTAAGCACCTTTCGAAAAATTGTTCTATAATAAATTTCGTATCATAATTGAATTCACTGGAATTCCTCTTCAGCAAATATCATCTTTGCTTCATATCATTAATTGTGGTACTTAAGTTTAACGTGATGTTTCATGAGGAAGAGAAGGATGAAATTACTGTTGTCACGACAAAATCACTCAGAAACAATGCGCCACATTGGTACAGCCCTTCATGTCCAATAATTTCCAACCTTTTGAGGACTATGTCTTTCTCTCTTTTGTTCGGACTTTCGGCAACCATCCGGTAGCTTGAATCTTAGCAATTTTAACACTGTGCTTGTTTTCTAGTAGGGCCTTGTTAACACTGCTAATTCCATGACCGTGTTTGTCTTCCCAAGAGACCTTTTTATTGCGCTGTAGCAGCGTAAATTTAATTGCTTTCTGCACTCGGTGCGCTGCTCTTTCTCGGCTAAAACGTGTGAACGGCTGTATAGATGGTTTTGAATAATAGCAAAAAACTGCAGCGAGGCGGTTAAGGTTAGTAGAGGATCTTTTAACAGACTTTTAGAAGCTATGTGTCAGCACAATTTAGGGTGAATATGAAGCAAAGTTCGGTTTTTGATAAAGACCTTTTGGGGCGCTGGAAGAGCGAGAAGAAGACTACGTCTCACACTTTCATACCCAGGCCACTTAGGTTCAGGTTTAGCAACGAATTTTTTAGACATCGCAAAACGGAAACGAATGCTTAAGCTGACAGAACGATATGGCAAAGCTTCTTTTGCAGCTCTATTCTTGAAGACTCAAACATTTCTACGAAATGGAGAAAAGAATTCCAAGTATCGACGGAAATTTGTGCGGCAACGCTCCCCGAATGTAGATCTCAATTTTATTTTTGCTGATACAGCGCAACAAAAGGGCTTGTTTAGGAAACAAGAATAGTATTGCAATAGCCGACTAAGATATCGGATGATTAGTAGAAGTCTAAAGAGAAAGTGGACAGAGAATTGCTCTTAAGAGGTTGAAAAATGATTGGTGATAACGGAATACTGCCATTTTCCATAATCCATGTCATGATCGTTTACGTTCCTTTTTTTAAAGTTAATCGCCTGTTAAAAAGAATTTTGCTTTCCGTGTTCAGCTTACGTTGTACTGAAAAGCCTCTTGTAAATTCCATTTCTGTTCGTTACTTTGACTGGCTCTGTTAAGCGATAGCGAAATGTGAAATAGAAAGATCGGCTGCTTACCATTTGAATTTCACAAATGAAAGATTTGATTGTTTGGATCTGGACGCTTAGCTGAAAGATAACTAAAGCCAGTAACTACCGTGGTCTTTCGAGCGTTTTGCTCATTAGGTCATGAACTATCTATCATTTAAACACGCGGCAACTAATTATGGTGGCGGTGTGTGAGCGCTCTGGCAAAGCTGCTTTGAGACTACAGGAAGAAAAAATGATAACTAGTGGCACTGAGGAATTTTCCTTAAACAAGAGTCTTTACGTTCTCGTGATGGCCACAGATTAAAACAGATTTCATACGATGTTCCTGTCAAAGATGTGGAGTTCAAAACCCGCGGAAACGTCTATAGCGAATGTCTCCTTTCTTAATCCATTAATTACTTATCACTCAGTGATGTAGAGTGAGGTGCAAAACTTTCGTTTCAGGCGGGACTAGAACCCGCACCTCACTCTTTCCGCGTGCTCTGTCCGTTACACTACTGCCGCCATTTTGCACACCACTATTTTTTACACTATAGCGCATCTATCTGTCAGCCGCCTGGCCCAAGTAGTCAGTCTCTGACATTGAACCCAGTCACGCTGACAGATATTGGGTATTGAAGATCAAACAAGATTCTTTTTATTCAACCGCTTCTAGCGGTGGTATGATGTTACAAATATATACCCATTGATGTAGAGTTATGTGCAAAACTTTCGCGTCAGGCGGGACTAGAACCCGCACCTCACTCTTTCCGGGAGCGCATGCTCTATCCGTTACACTAGTGGCGCCCATTTTGCACGTTAAAGTCCGCAAGCACGCCACTCTTTCTACACAGTTACTTATCACATTCACGCATGCAAGATTCTATTACTTGACTAGTATCCTGTCGTGGCTCTTAAAATGAGAAAATTTGTCTACATCAGCGATGCTTTGCACAAACTTTTGAGGCTGACAGCGACGACATATGCATGTCCTATCGTTTGCTGTGCACGTAGTTTTCCTCAAAGTAAATTATTTGCGTTAATTGTAGACATCGATAATTCACAAATTTTTCTTTGTAAGCTAGACACGAGTTTATTGTAGAGCAATTTATTCGATCATCTGACGTTTCGGCGGTCTCGCCTTCTTCAGACTCCTAAAAGACCAAGATGTCCACAACCCAGTCAGCCAAACACATCATTATTCTAACAAGATAACCACAAGACCTAAGTTTCAATTGCATCGAGCGCGAGGCAAGTACAGCATGCTCATCGTTTTTTATGAGTTATCCTCTGAGTTATTCAAGTGGGATCGATTGTGCAGAAATCGCACGGACTGCTAAATCACCTCCTACATCAGAATAGGAGTCTTATAAAATCTTTTTTTATCACATGTGAAAACGCGACATTCCTCTTTACGACACTAGTACTTCAAATTCTGTAGTCGGCAAGCTTGAAGATGTATCAAGTACTCCACTAGGCTCGCATAGGACTAGGACACGGGCACATTACGGGATGGTTTTCTGAACAGCAGTCATCATCTTTGCACAGGAATGTAAGACTTAGCGCGTAGGATTTTGAAATCATTCTAAACAAACTCCATCAATCGAAATGTGAGCCGCAGGAAGGAATGTCTCAACATCACTTGATATGACACAGTGAATTATAGGACTGTTATTTCGATCTCAGAAGTGCATAAGCAGTCCATGTGACATCTGCACGATTGGTCTCCATCTGAACAACTTACTGAAAGACTGATAAGTTTTGTATTCAATGGGATCAAAATCTGGGTTTGGTAATTTTTTCTATAGGTAGTGGAGGTGTTTGAATGAATAGACTAAGGGCAACCTCTTTCAAGAGTCTGAAAGGGACGAAACGGCGGAAAAGTCAGATGATCGAATAAAATGTGTTATACGATCCTTGTGATCAATTACAAAAAAAAATTGTAAAATAATGAAAAATGCTGAAATTGATAGGGAGTTGGTCTAGATAGTAGACATCATTGTCCCTACTATGAATGCTTGGGAAAGTGAGTACAAGATGTGAAAATCACAGCTACCACACCAAAATGAGGTTGACATTCCATGTCATACTTCTGCATCATCGATTTCCAACAAAACTCCACTCGCAACGAAAAAAATTTCGTGGAACCCTATTATTTCTAAGTGACACTCGAGGACTGACCATGACCCATAAACTAATGCTTAGTAAATATCAGGTAGTGTGACCGTTCTTTACTTGTTCCGCTCACCACAATTACCATGATTGAGATTATTAGCGAAGAAAATAATGACTACTAGTCACCCTAAAACGTTGAGATGTCATAATAGCAACCAAACAGTCTGTCGCATTTTTTGGGTCCTACGGGCTGATACTGTGGCGCCTCCTTTTCTGTAGATTATTTTTCAAAAATCTTTCTTCTGAAGAAGGATACGCATGAAGAGAGCAACTTGACAACGCCCGACTCAATCCGAATTTTGAACCACTGAATATGTGTGCTTTTCGCAGTTCACACCACTGTGTATGTGAAAGACGTTGCGCATTATCAACCGTCCGTAGAGAATTATTGAGGAGGGACTATTTACACCCACAACCGAATTTACTGGCTCAATGCGCTATACAAGCTCCTCTATAACATTGTATTATTGTACATTCTAAAACATATGACTTTATAGCCACCGTTTCCCCGCCATGATACTTCCTGCCTTAGGAAATCTGATCATTAACTGGACGAGTAAATTTGCAGATCACTCCGCGAAAGCACGACAAGGAAGACAATGCTGTAAGTATCACGTATCACGTAATAGGAAGATGTAATACGACTCTAACAACAGCCGGTGAACAATAACCGTTACCGACAACTTTCGTCGGGATGCTGTCACATGTATAAAAGCAAGATCACCAGTTTGATGGGCAGAGTGTTTTACAAAAACCATAGAAGAAAGATACTTTCTCTGAGTTCCTATAGTAAACAGAGCTCATGGGGATACTTTTGCTTGAAACCGCGGCAGACTGAAAATGCCCTTGCAATCACGAGCCACTTAGCGACCATCGGGACTATAGGTGATACCAAGAAGATTGGATGAGGCTCACTCAGCTGTGAATGCAGAGAACAAACTGCATAGACTAATGAGTCATTACAGATCAAGCTTGTGCCCTACGAATCTTTGAAAAGCCTACCTCCTTCATACTCCTCTCCCAAACCCTTGTCGACTCAGAAATCGCTTTAAATCTTCAAAGAGAGTGCCACTCAATGCTAATTGTAAGGTATAAGTATGTCCCAATATGGAGGACCTGCTAATGCAAAACCATGAAAATAGTCGCCTTTAATATCCTAGAAAACACTTGAAGGAAGAATAATCTCTTTAGAACCGTTCACTACATTACAATATATAGTAAAATCCAGTCATGTAAAGTGATGTGCAGAGCTTTCGTGTCAGCTGAGACTCGAACCCGTATCTCAATCTATCCGGGAACGTGTGCTCTAACCCGTTGCACTGGTGACGCCCGTTTTTTTCGCCACTCTTTCGACGCTGTAACGCATGAAGTGAAAGTTTTGCACATCACTCTACATCATGGGTATATCTGTAACATCATATCAGCGCTAAAAACGGTTGAATGAAAAGAATATCATAATGAAATCACTTGAATTTATACACAACGATAGAGAATTGCTGTTGGGAAAATCATTTAACATCAGTGCATTTTGTAAACTACAAATACGTCAATATACCATAAAAATTCTCTGATGCCTTGTACAATTTTGAAAAACGAAGTGTACCAATGATTCAAGCCTACCTATCAATAGCCATGTGGAAGCAAAGAGACTTATTGCATTTTACTTCACAACTTTTAAGAACATCAAACTCTTCAGAGTATTATGAAATGGTTTTTCAAATTGTTCCGCATTTATTGGTTTCCTTTGAATTCGTATACTGCTTTTGTTTTCGATCGTCATCCAACAACTTGTTATTCACAGTTGAATTCTCTGGTATTGTCCTCACTACTTTCGACTCAACATGCAAAAGTCTTAAAAAAAAATCGACGAAAGGCGTCATATTATGTATGCTCAATCAAAATCAATAAGCTGTAGAATTTTTCTTAACAATATAAGTACGTTCTCACAATTATAGTGGTTGATGCTCCTACCACTGTAGCCCTTTCTCATTGTTCGCTTATCTTCCCTCATCATTGTATTCCCATACAATTGTTAATGATCTTGCATGTGAACTTCATTTTTTTTTCTTTTACTTTCATAGTCAAACACTTAATACAAAGCTTTTTCATTTTTCTACATCTCGATACGTCCAAATCACCTTGTCGCAATTTTCGTCCATCGCGTCTATTCTCAAAAATCGTAGCAGTATAGCAAATGGGAGTAACGGGCAAAAGATCACACTCAGTTAGCGATATCGCAGTAAAGACGGGTGGAAAGTAATTGCCACGACGTAGACAAACATACACCTGTAATTAACCACCTCTATGAACAACGGTGGAGAGAAGATGAAGAAAATGGTAAAAATGCCGGAGCTCAAGTAATATGCGACAATACATCTGCGTGTGCCTTCTTAGATTCGTCCTAAATTATGATGTCCAATGCTGCTAGGGAACAAGCCATACACTTCCCTCATTAACATGTTGGATGTTAAGAGCATTTATTGACTCTGAAATTCTAAAACAGTCCTGTTTGAACGTTCTCAGCAGAATTCCCAAGACCGACTGTCTATTAACCTCGGCATGCTTTAATATAATTCCTGATTTTCTTTTTTAAGTAAAACACGAGGTGTTACATTAACTTTATTTCACAGCTGACGTTTCGGCAGTTCGCCTTCTTCAGAGCCTGGAAAGGTCAAATTTTCCGCAACCCAATAAGCCAAACACCTCCAATACTCCCCTGGAAAAAATCACCAGACCTAGATTTCAATCGCATCAAGCACAAAATCATCTCTCAGCATACTCACCGCTTTTTATATGTGTTCCACCGAATGATTCAAGTGGAGACCACCGCAACGAGATCACAGAGGCTCGTAATGCACCTAACCCATCAAAATAACAGTCTTATATACTGACTAAAATCACGTGTAATAACGAGGCATTCCTCCCTACGGTTCATAGTTGGATTGGTGGTATTACAAGGTTATGACAAGAACTCGCCGACTACTCCTGGTCGAAGAGAGGTTTGCCGCCTTGTTACTCTAGTTCATGTAAGAAAGCAATGGCTACTGCGTATAGTTTTTACTTCTCGCAAGCGATGTAACAAACCGAGTCCTTTATACTGAAGAATAAATTAAGAATTCTCTTCTTCCGTTACATTACCAAAATTTCGGTTGAACATTGTGGAGCAGGTGTTTACTTTTTTCTATATGTCTTGTTCAAATTGAGGCATAACAATAAGAAAATAGAAATCTAATGATATGTAACAAAACCTTTGCTTTAGCATTGTTCTTCATTTCTGCTAGAGAGGCCTTAGCTATTACTTTCATTATAGAATTTCTGGTGTTTCGAATGCCTTTTTATCATGTTCTTCTATTAGTTTTGAATATTTCCTTAAAGTTGTAAGACTAAGGTTCAAATTCATATGCCGCTCGAGTATTTGATATTTCAAGCCACCTTGCTCGTCATATATATGATTAATATAACGTGGGCTTTTCTTTTTCCATTATCCTGTTGAATGCTGATCACCTCGGAAACTCTAAATTAGCAGATGAATACTTTCTTTCGCCTGTTTCAAGTGAAGAAGAATGTTGGAGAGTCGATTTTGAAGGTCTATGGCGGTCCAATTTCAAAACTATGCAGAAAATCCATGTAGGAATTTGGACTCTGCACAAGAATATGCTTCAGTAACACGCACCGGAGAGATTATTTCCAGGCTTTCCATTTTTTCATCATTATCACTAAGGGAATTGCTCTTAAATTCCTGGACAGCTGTGTCATCTGAGAAACAGGAGAGGGAATATCAAACTAGAAAGTCATAAAAGGAACGTGTTTTTATCAAGTTTTGGCCTCATTCTAAGTGCCAACTTTGAACACATCTAAGCCGGGGCGGAGTGGTTGTGCTGGGCGTGACTATAGAATTCTCATCGTGCCGTTTACGACTCGTCGGTGAAGACTCGTCCTCGAATTGTGGTAACCGTCTCAATGTTACGATTCGTCATAAATAGCTGCATCTACATCTGTCAAAGAACTATAAAAATTC
This sequence comes from Parelaphostrongylus tenuis, assembly GCA_019055375.1. Classification (NCBI taxonomy): domain Eukaryota; kingdom Metazoa; phylum Nematoda; class Chromadorea; order Rhabditida; family Metastrongylidae; genus Parelaphostrongylus; species Parelaphostrongylus tenuis. Next base: position 198,124 of record JAHQIW010005374.1, read on the forward strand.
GTGTACTGATCAATGATGTGATATTGCTTCTAGAGCATTAACTGATGTTCAGAAAGAGTTTCAACTGTATTGCGATAGGCCCATAACAGAGCATCATGCTGTTTACTTTCGATGTACTTCAGATACAATGGCTCAAAATGTTGCCCTGTAGTGCTTTGTGCTAGTATTCCATATGTTTGTCTTGCTGAACCCTTTTGTCATTAGTGAAATTATTTTGATGCGTGAACAGCATCGTATATCTGTTTTCTGTAATCAGTTCAGAGTTTTCCACTAGGTTTCTTCACTCCATACTATGTTCAACCCCTTGAAGCTGCATTGCACTACTAATTGTTACGTAGGTACCTTTGAATGCAAAAACTTTCTTGTGCAGGATTTAATTATTGGAGCTCTGTGTAGGCATCAATAAATCTGGACATTTCAGAAAGCAGTTCTGTTTCAGTAATCGTCTGTCTCTTTGTGAGTGGTTTTTCTATACTAAAATACTCTTCTCTTTGCCATTCATCAATTAGGAAAATTTCTCTAAAAAGAGAAACTCTGAAGACGTCTTGACGGCATCGCGAAATTTGATGGAACAATAGTAAAATTCTTTAGGCATTCCTATGTGGCATTTTTACACATATAAGCCATCTAGTCCTTACGCAAAAATGTTGTTCCTCAACGTTGTCTTTATATACAGCATATATATATATATGCATATATATATGTTTATATATATATATAAATATGTATACATGTATATATGTATACATTTATATGTGCACACATATTATGCTTAGAATTTGTCCAAATGAATCCGTGTCATGTCCGAACTGCTTGTTGAAAACTAATTTCGCATGCCATCGCAAATCGCATAGCTTGGGAAAAGTCAAAAGTAAGTTTAGAGGTTTTTTTAAAGGTATCTGAGAGAGTTGTCAGGTTCAGAATTTCGCGATGGAATTTGCTCATAAAAACGCAGTGAGGGAAAGACACTGTCATAGACGTAATTATTTTATGATCGATGATATACTATCTACAACTAATAAAAGATGGAACTGAAGAGGTGATGCTTCCGTTGCCAGTGGTATCAGGACGATTTCTCCCATTGATTATCACGTACAACATTTGTGCTCCTTTTGGTCACCACCGAATAACTCTAGTGCGATCACCGAATGACTCTAGTGCGGTACAGTAACATTCCCAATTTCCCTCTTGTTTGCCTAAATAGCCGAGTCGGATCTGCTAATTTGAAGAACGTGGTGTGTAGCATATTTCCTTTCTAGAATGTGTCTTCATAAGTCCAGCCATAGCACTGCTGGTGTTTTTGCTGTGCCCTTCACATCCACTAGGATCTGGTCAATAACGTCTACTATGCAAGGATTGTAGTTGCCGCTTCGTTAAGGTGCTTTATGTGCTTGATCAAAGAAATTTCCCACATCGACTTAATGAATCCTTCACATTAGCTCATCATCAATAGACTCAGTTTAATCAGTATTTACCGATCTGGAAGATTTCCTAGAGAGGCTCGAGCCATTTATTTTGACTCTATTGTAATAGAATAGGAGGACTGTGAAAGCCTTACAGGTCGGCGGTTGCTGTAGAATACTGAAAGAGCTCATAAATGCTTATACTAAATGCAGTAAACGGAAGACGAATCGTCTCGATTCGGGATTTTATTTCATGCAAAATGGAAATGTGTTTTCGGAGAAAAGGAGGCGTCTGGACAAGAGCATTGTGTTTTTGTGCCCGTTTGAATAGACTCATTTTGAAAGCGCAACTTGTGGAGATATCATTGGCTAACATTCGGTCGTACAATTATGGTCTATTTTTGAACCAATCAAACTTTGAAATCCTGAAATTTTGTCAACCTACAAGATGGCAATCCATTGATGCACATCATGAGCAAGAGAAGAAATTTGCAACATCTTATCCATTAGATGGTCCATGTGAATCACTAACACCGTAATTTCGCTTTCATTGTACTCTAGTGGATTCACGAGATTAACACAAATTATGATCTCTACGAAATATAAGACCAACACTATAAAATATAATCTTTATGCTTTATCTCTACCCGAAGAAGGCTTAAACCAGTAACTTAATCTGATAATGGTTTTCTAAGCCTATAATATTCCGCTCCAGAGTGCTCTGATGGTATGTGGTGACATTGTTGTAACACTGACAAACTGAACACTTAGAGAAAATAACTTAATGGGGAAGGGTACAAACTGACAAAGAGTGAATTCACCTGTTATGGATGTGGTATTATGAGCACTATTATATGCACATTAAGAGGAGTAAAGCTCTAAGTAATTATACTTTTGTGAGGGATAAACAAGTCATTCGACCTTATTAAATATTTTTAGAGGTGATGGAGTTGGCCTTCAAAATGACCCATGGTGATCTGCCGATCTATCAAGTCACCACTGTCATCCACTCAGAGAAGTTTGGCACGAATTCGCTTAGCCTGGAAGTATAGAAGACTTGGTGAGCCTTGGGCACGAGATTGAACCAACGACCACTCTGTCGCAGAAACCCTCCAATTACCGCGCATATGCTCCTAAATGGTAGTGTCTATGATGTAACAAGTTTACTCGCGTTAGTTAGTGCAGCATTATGTTTTCTAAAACAAGCACCACTTCAGATGATTCCTTTCTTCATTTTTTGGGAAGATTGTCTGATTGTTTGACATGCATCCTACTCGTTCTAGGATGGTAAACGTCTTTATAAACACTCACAGCTTTGAAGAAAGCGAAGTAGGGCAGACTTTGGCCATACTGAAGTAGACATTGGGGTCCGTATTGGTTCAATAAAAATGCGGTAGCTTATTTATATTCATCTTTAGTACTGATAATTCGGAAGAGGACATTTTTAGATTGAAGTAAGAGAAGGAATCTTTTAGACCCACTATTTTCCGTCGAAGTCTTTGTCAGCCGCTGAATTGTTTTTGCGAGCTAGCGACTGACACATAAAAGGCAACATTTCCCACAATTCATTCTTAATTAAGTCCTCGGTCTCCCATCATACTGAATTCGCCTTAAGAAATGTCGGGCCTCAAAATGGGTGGCAATGTGGAATGCTAGTGTTTGTTATGATTCGTAGCTGAAATATCCGTACAACTTTGTTTCACGGCCTGGGAAAAATATCAAGGTCGGCTTGCGCGAGGAGCAAGATTGAAAGGCAACTAGGATATGTGCTCAAATCTTCTACACCAACCTCTCAGTTTAGACATTGTTATATCCCTCAATTCGTCTTCCTCAACTCTCTGGCACATCCGTCGCTTTATTCAGGTTATACCTCGTACACACAGGTGTTATGCTGAAAGATATGTTGAATACCTCAATGTAATCATTCGTATTAGTCAGTCTGCTTTGATGGCGTTGAGAAATTCTAAAGAGATGAGGTGGTTCATCTTCCTCTAGAGTGACTTTGTACTCATTCTGCAATACTGTTTCAGATATCTGACATTTCTTCCATCATTTCGTTCGATATCTGACATAATCACGATAACAGTGCAAGTTTTTCTCCTGAATTCGTCATTCGTCATTTGATGACGAACCACTCGTAGGAATATCACTTGTCTCTCAAGATGGCTAAACGTATGTGTGCAACTCCTTTATTCTACTTCTTCAATCTTAGCGTACTAATTTTCTTTCCTGCATATTACTTGTTCTACTATACATTTCCGTTGTTCTTAGATAATGTTTGATATTATATTAGTTTTGAGTACTATCAATTTGCAAAAAAATCCAGTTGAAACTAAAACACGGCTACATTTCATTGGCTTTTCTATGATAAGAATTGAATGCGAGTTTAATTATGGAGTCATACAAAATCAGAAAGTTTTATGAGTTGTGTTGTCTTTATAATTCTTTATTGTCCTTTTGAAGACTTCGGTTTTGGAAATTTTTATATTCAGTGTTCAATATTGGTGGTTATATATCGTATTTAATCAAGCGATAAAAGATAAGCAGTTTTCTAGAGGCACCCAACAACAATCATTCTTGAACTTTTTTTAAAGGAAGTAAAAATATACTTTGAGAGCTAAATATCAGAAATAGTAGAGAGATAATTATGGCATATAGAAAGATCTATATTTTCTTTACATCACCTACTTCTTCTGGCCTTGGAAATTCTAACACTTCTCAAACTTTGTTCGTTGCCTTGCACCCGTCATCCACAAAGGTCTGTCACTTCGGCTGCAACTTGAGACTTTGTTATCTTCTCTTGATTGACATGCTGAATACTGGTCGAGCAGATTTCTCCTAAAATCCTTAAATAGCTATGTTAAATCGTTCATGATTCCTCATCACAAGCAGCCTATGTGAATAGGATGTTTTCCGAGACAAATGTAGTTACCAACTCGCACACAGCCAAAAGATAAGCGCCTGGTTGACCAAAGATAACGTTCGCCCATTAATCATGCATCCATTTCATTATATCTGTGATCACTATGTTTCCCTCGTTTTTTCATTGGTAATGTATTATATACGCTTGAATATGTATATATATATATATATATATATGTATATATATATACATAGTACACACACATATTATATACGTACGATATATATAAAAGTATATGTATGTATATATATATATATATATATATATGTATATATCATAAGCACGCGATGTATTATACTTGCCCAACTGCCCTATTTCCGAAACAGCTTGTCGACGGCGAGAACTAAAATCGCATTCGTGTTGTGCATCGTGTTTGACGCCGGCTGCGCTATCATCTTTTCATCCATGTTCCATTAGTTACTCATGCAGAAACTCTCGTAGTTGGTCGGTACTCTTCCGATTTCCTTTGCGATCATAGCTCTATAACTTTCCAATTTTCATGATTATTTCTCTTCTTCAGCTCCAAAATATTGCATTCATCTTGAATTTTTCTTGTGACCTTTTCTGATATGACTAAATGTTGTGCAACCGTACTTTGAAATGGAGATCGATACGTAGAGGGAAGAGTTTAAACTCTAATTGTTTTTTAGTCTTTCTTGCCCTTTTCTCTGAAAATATTTCGAAATTTTTTTGGGAAATTCTATGAAAATAATACTAGGTAATAATAACATTTATGAGTGCTATTTACTCAACTTCCAATACTTTTCGCTACTAGTTTCTTGCCACGAATCTCTCTAACACTGAATTTTTCATTCTGAAAGTCGCGTAAGTGCAGCAACACAGCCGATTAGAGTCGGGCTTTGCGACCATTCTGATTCTCCTGTCGAGTTCACATGTGAAAAACTTCCGATAGTGTAGAAGAACGATTCTCTTAGAAACAGCTGGATAAAAAAATTTTATTTAAAAGTCTGGTGAGTGGGTTCGTTCATGCATTACATCTCAGTTGCCTTTTAAGTTGTCACTACAAAATTTTTCTTACTACAAAATGAAAACGCTTGCCATCATTAGTCGTTTTATCTAGTTTGAGTAGTTTTAGTTCAAGGTGAAGATTAAGATGAGGAATTCTCAAATTTGCTACCGTTTTGCTCATGTTTGGTGAAGAATATGTACTATACAAAAATTCTGAACCCGTCTGTTTTCTTGATTGAAGAATGATAAAACCTTAGTGTCAAATTACGCCGGTCGCGGTTCAGCCTTTTTCCTCCGTAACGTTAAAGTTTCGCGTTATCTCCGCCGATCGGAGTCGTTAATGCTTCTTAGACAAAAATGCTTTTATCAACGAGCAGAAAGCTTTCCACAGAAGCCAGATATGCATTCAGTCATCTCAAACGAAGTTAAAAAAATTGAAGTTGAATGCATGACTCATCCCTCAGGGATTGATCAACGCCGAAGTTTCGTCCTTCATATAGTTCGTAGAAATGGATGCATGTATATATGGACTCAGGCTACAGAGTAAGCTCTTATACACACGTACTGCGTGCGTGCTTCCATATCATGTTACATCCACTGTCACACGAATATCAAATATAAGAAACTAAGCGATACGTTTTTTTTTTTTGAAGAATTTCACTTGCTCGTTTGGCTTTCTTTGAAGTTTTTGGAAAGAGTTTCCTGCATAGTTCACTGTCCTCAATGAATATTTGAATTTCTTCTTAGCCTTCATTAGCCATTAGTTCCTGGAGACTATTTGCTCTTTTCTTACATAAAATTAATATACCATACTTACTAGTCAGTGCAGATACTGTTTATAACTGCTCTAAATCATTACATTTTTGCATCGCATATGTTCAACGAGAAAAATTGGAAGTATGGGCTATTTTGTCAGCTCTTAAATTTCAATATATTTCATGATTATCACTTGATCTAACATTACATGTTGGCTCAACTAATACTTATGAGATAATGAAATTCGAGCGTGGTCTTGATAAAACACTCGGAATAAAAGGTATATCACCATCAGCTCTTATTTTACTACACGTTTCAAGCAAGCGCGAATGTCTTATTGTGAAACATTTCAGCGTAGAACTTAAAAACATTCATCATTGATCAATTGCCGACAGTTACGTCTCGACTTGGACCTATTTGAAAACTCTTTATATAGGAGTGGTTTCCTTTTTGCAAAAAGAAAAAATAGACAAACACTCGTTCTGTACTTTAATGGAATATTTTTTCAAGCTTTTTCAAATCACATTTTAGAGAATAGGAAAAATTATAAATTATAAAAATTACTAAGCTGATAAAAAAATGCTAAAAATCACTAGGATTACTATCAAATACTACTGTCCAGACAAACCGCTCCTTATATATGGAAATTTAGGGTAATCCATTAAAGATTACTGGGTGCGTCTTCGAACGATAGAACAACTCGCGATTACCTATCAATCTGAGTAATCGTGTTCTTATTTTTTCGCTAGCTGCGGTAGCAATTTGTCGACCCCGGAAGGGTGGAGGGCTAGACGGGAAACGAGCCAAAAACCACATTCATTTTATACTGCTTTAGCTGTTGTAAGCACATGGTTAAAAAATAAAATCATCATTTCAAGTGTGAGCTCATGTGTCTGAGAGACCGTTTTAGAGGAACCTTTGGCTTTTGAAGTCCATATAAAAGAAAAGTGTCTGATTTTTAAAGCAAGGTGGCAAGAAACTCGTAAAAACTGAATACGGATCACCGAAACTTTTTGTCATCGCTATCCACTCTCTATCACGTCCACTTTTGCAACTTTTATTTTACTTGAAGTCCTAGTGGATAATGCTGAACTATATAATCAAAAAAATAACACTGATCCAACGAAGTCGTAGAGGCCTCTTATTGAAATCGGTGGAAACACTGACCGGTTTCGTGGCTAAGTTAGATATCGCAGTTCTTGGATTCGAGAACAATTGGGACGAAGTGTAAAGTGCAAACCGACGTCGTTTATTTATACTTCTTAAACGGATTCGCGTGTTGATCAAAGGCTTCTACGACAATGAGACTTCTCATGCTCAATCAGCTGTTGAGAAAGAATAGCGATATATATTCGGCACGATGAGGGCCAGTGTAACACCAGCATAGCTCGCCTCTGTTTTTATTTCTGTGTTTCACCTTTTATTATCAAGGACAATAGTTTGTCTGCAAAGATACGACCTTATTGAAATTCTGATTGTAGACTACTTTGTATAAAATTCAAGTCCTGTCTCAATACAACGTCGTCGTCACTGCGTTGTTATCCGTCCTCTTGAGATAATCGAATTCTCCCTTTCTACTTCTGTAGCCCTACCACCGAATGGCCAAAATCTGACGAGTTCAGCAATGTAAATTTGGTAATTGCAAATGCATTCTCAAAACTTGTGTGGAACTCCTGACCAAATTTTTGAGTGAATGGTGTTCGCGATTGTACTATGACGGCTGCAGTAATTTGTTTATAAGTGTTTCAGGCGTCTAGCCCTTTAAACTCAGTTACCACCTCGAGGTAGTCGAATTCATTCTTTTTTGATAAAAGTTGAACAATATCAACAGCTATAGCTCTTGATTGTGATGGCACGTTCAGCGCATCAATTATGGGCCGTGAGAATCAGATGTGATAAGTAATACAATTTCAGGCTACGTGAAAACATAGCTCTCCCAACTTTTCTGGATCGACACTTCGAAACCAAACTTACTTCGGTTGGTAAAGGCATGATTTCATCGGTGCCTTTGAAAAAATTGTTGTATGAGTCAAGTATGCACTAAATCATAAGCTTTGAGTTCGATCGAATGCATGGCACATCTTTTGGAATTGATTTATGCAAAACGTTTATCCTTCATCATCTTACCCTTGATGATAATCCGTGAACATTTCTGATTTGAAATTTCTAAAGCTGTAGACAACTTTGTAAAATTTTTGAATTTTGGGTTTTTGAATAAACGGGTTTATTTTGATCCTGGTTCGAATGTTCAAAATTACAAATAATTTCTGTTGTTATTGTTTTAGTCTTTCCACTGAATCAACGGGTAGCGGTCATAATAGAGTTCACAAACATTCGAAGACTACTTAGGAAGTTAGAAGTATCAAAGTACCGGCAATCAAAACAATTTGTGTGATTTCAAATACGAAATGGTTTTTGTTTGTCTTTCAGTGTTTGTGTTATGCTGTGAGCAAACAAAGCGACGTTCTCAACAAACGTCGCAAAACGCCGCATCATTTTGCAGTAACGCATTAATGAGAGCCTTCTTAACACAGACACCCAGAGACATACATACGTATATACATATACTTTTCGACACATGTGTGATACATAAGCGAATACACACATACATATATATTTACCAACATACAGAAGTGCGCATATGCACACATACCCACTGCATCCATAAATATAGACATTCATTTTATTTCAATATGTTCGACTTGCTTTCTTCTTTCTTTCTGATTTCTCGTAACTTTTTGATTTGTTTCGTCACCGGGTATATTTTGAAAGGATTTTTTCCCTCTTCTGAAGTTTTTGGAGAGAAGTTCATGTTGTATTTGAGCGTGTAACTCTGGTACAATTGCATTCCATCATTTTTAAGACGAAATATGGATTCAGTAGCTTCGCTCAGTTGTGATCAAATCAGTTTCACCAACTAGTGAACATGACTAATTATAATGAAATGCTCGTTTAAAATTGATACAAATTTCTAGAATGATTTATTTTTTCTCCGCTTCTACCGTTCACCTTCCAATGATTTTTCCACTTTTGAGGTATTCCAATCACTAGTTCATTACAAACTTTGAATATTAGCAAAGAAAAGCTTCCATCTTCTTCTGAAACGATATTAACAGAAATGACTGCATCTTTCGTATTTTTCATGGCCTCGATTCATCTGTTTTTCATCAAAAGTGCAATTCGTACATGTTTTCAACCATTCTTGATCGTCGCATAACTTCGCTCGGGCAATGCTTTTCATTCATCTAATTATAATAACAGCTTATACCTAGTATTTTTACAGACACCCTATCCATACGTCCACCCATCCATCATTCATTCACTATCTTCACCTAATCACTAAGCAGGCCATGTAGACCATACTGACGACGGTCCAACCATCACCAAATGGTCTCCATTCTGATTTTGAGGTTTGGTTCAGGAGCAACGTAATTACCAAGTTCTCTTAGACTGTATTTTCTTTGCTTTTTCATTTATAAAGAATTTTTCGGAAATGAGGCCAAAGTACACATTGGTAGTTTGGTACAAATTAATCCTTATAAAAAAAGGCTGTAATTCACCAAAAGCGTTTTTTACAGAGTTTGCAAACGGCCATTGAAACCAAGACTAATTTGTTTGAATTTTTACCTGTAAACAAGTGTGCTGGGTAAATACAGAATGGAAAATTCTCTGGTGAAGACAAAATAAATTTCAACAATAATAAGCTGCAGAAATATAATTCAGGCGCGCGAAGCGCAATTAAGCCGTATAATAAAAATGCGCACAGCGCCGTTGTTTCGCGCCCGTACACGAGCTACCACAACGAAATCAGTGTCAGACTTTGCTGGAAATTGTCCGTTATGAATCACTGAGAGCGTGCGAACACACCTGTTCAAAAATTTCAAGATAAGATAAACGTTATCGGCTTTCGACGTTAAGTGGACAAAATATTCATTGTGTTTAAACCTATAAAGACATCCGAAGACATTCATCTCATCGAAAATGGAAGCGAGCGATCGATTGGAAGATTTGTTGAAATCAGCAAAATATATGTCGATCATGTGATGTAAAATAAAAGTGATATTTCCAAGTTGTTTAGTGTTCCTATTCACCTACTCTCCTCATCATCACATTATGATTTTCACTGCAGAGAAAAATTGGGGCTCACCGGAAAAAGTTTTAGAATTAGAGTGTTAAATTGCTGCTGTCACTAAAAGGAGGAGACTGATAGCTTGTAATTACAACTATGTCAACGTTGATTTAGATGGACTTTTTCACTAAGCAGTTTGACCCTTGACACATTGAAAAAAGTTGAAGAGAAATACACGAGAAAAAATAGAGGAATCAGCATTCTTATTTCGCTAAAGTTTTGAGAAGCTGAGTGTCTCACATTCCTTGGAAAGCAGGAAGCAATAAGTAAACGAGAATCCATTATCACTTTCAAGCAAACGGTATTTTGATTCAACGGCATATTAGATCTTCCCATAAGTTTTGGCGCTAGATCATTAAACACCAAATTTATTTACCAGGAATAATTAAAATTGCTTAACAACACTGTTCAAAGTAAGCGCCATCAGCCTGAACACATTTCTGCCATCTCTCAGACAACAAAACAATACCCCTTTATGCGTACATTCTGAGCTTTCTTTTGGTACCAAATTTGTCCACACTTGCCGCATCATGGCCTCTCAACGAAGTTTCTATCGCAATTTACTGCTTTACGAATGCGAAACTAGGACGCGATACATAGACCGTCTTCGAGAACATCGGCCTTGTAAAAGCTCAAAGACCTGTGTCCAGGCAAACAACGTTTCCGTTCTTGCTGAGTTTCGCGTCGGCAAAACCAACTTGAAGGACCAGCTGCGCTCCGGACGTCCACGCGAAGTTGATCGAGAGGCCGTCATCGAAGCAACTGAAGAAAATTCGACTTTGACTGTCAAGGAGTTAGCCGACAATTTTGAATGTGGTCATGCGAACAAATTTTAATTACTTCTGGTCAAAAAATTTGATGTTTATTATTTTAGAAAGCTTATAGGAAGACCTAATATTTCATTATCTTTTTTATAAAACCACTTTCTTGATTTCCTGTGATTCACTTGCATTCGTTCGCAAGAATTTTTTGCATTCTGTCAACCTCGTTATTTATGCAATGAAAAGTTTTGAAAGAAAGTTTTATTTTTAATATTTGAATCGTTTGTGATGTTAGATTAAAATAGAGCGTCATTATGAATTTTCGTTTGCTTTTTGAATTTTGTTGATAGGACGTACGGATTAGCACGTTTTGAACTAAGATCTTTCACTTGCTTAGACTGTGGCGTATTCAGTTCGTGAGCCTCTGTAGCGTCAGCCTTTGAGGTTTTGGGATGTTTGAGGGAATGAGGGGTTTTGATAAATCCACAGAGGCTTTGTTAACAGCGGCACAGTTTCACAATACTCAGTTTACAGCTATATTGACTAGTCCATCAGCTGTAACGCGATGTTCTGCAACACATGGTTATCCACTTGGACCCTTGCCCATATAAAATAAGTCTCCTATCCTTACCAGCACGATAACTCGCAGCTGGACTTGTCCTCAAGGATAAAAACACTGACTTGATACACCGGTGGTCTGCCATAAGTCAATGTGTAGGTCAGATATGAACTGAATCCCTCTAAGATGCCGGAAGAAGTTGAATGTTCAACATCTCATTTAGTGATGGGTCAACACCTTACACTATAACCTTTATCCTTTATCCATAGGATATCCAAGAGGTCTTTTGCAAGAATAAATGGAAATTTCATTTTAAATACAGAATATTCTCAATTCCATATAGTCAGTGCACACGGATGCTCTGTATAATAGCTTTGCACATCTTCATCAAAACATTCGCGGCAGTGTGCATTATTTTCAGTGCGTGCATGCTCAAAAATAATCGAGCCTGTCAGCATTAAACGAACATTTGTCAGTTAAGCGATGGAAATATCTATAGCGTTTCCTAACGCCTTTTATAATGGAACTAATCTCAAATCGATAAAAGTAAAAATGAGAGGAATTGTAAATGAGGGTAAAGGTAACGTAACTCGGACATTCTAACGTCCATCAATAGTATGGTTTGGCACAGTTAAGCTTAATTATTTCAAAATTTATGATCTGTGCATTTCTGCCGACCACTTCATTCTAGTAACAGAGCGTTCCAAAATCTGAAAGCAACGACACATTTTCAAGTACATTTTCGGCATTATTCATGTCATCAGTTTCGCCACATTAATTTTTCGCTGTCATCATTTGCCAATATTTAGGAAACTATGCCGTATTTCTGGCATCAATTAGTTGCCATGACATTTATTTGATGCAAATTTAGTTTTGAAGAGGGTTTGAAAGCGTCATCTAGGTTCTAACTGCCTTGAACGTCATCGCATGTCATATAAAATCAGTTTTTCATTAAACCTCACAATGCGATCCAGTAATTGATGGTTTTTGATGCATGAAAAACTACAATTCATAACGGCGGTTTGTAATTTCATGTGGCGCCCATTTTTCAAGTTTTTAACCGTTTCAATGTCATCCATAATCTGACTTTGAGTGGTCAACAAAGAGTTTTTTGCAACATTTTGAGCAAATGGACTTCACTTAGCGCTTTGTGATAGTCAACGTTGATTGTAGATAGTAATCGAGAGTCTCTTGATTATCATAATTTGCATTTCGGGCATGAAACTCTTAGAGTTCCACATCACAATGTTTTGTTTCGCTTAACTAAGAATCATTTACATATTTGACTCTCGAGATAAAATGATACGATTTTCTTGCTCTAACACATCATTTGAAGCAATCTAAATCGAATTATTGTGGGAAGAATTTTACTCCAAATTGTTTTTATTTTTGACTGCCACTTGCAGTTGTATGATGTTATACTATACCCAATATGTCGAGTACTGTGCAAAAACGTTTGCGTCAACCGGGATTCGAACCCAGATCTCACTCTTTCCGTGAGCGCATGCTAACCGTTGCACTACCGACGCTCGCTTTGCACAGCACTCTTATTTACGTTTTTGCACAGTACTCCACATATTGGGAAAAATTTCAAACAAAAGGTATAATCACCGACAAAATCTTAAAGCTTTAAAATAGCATCGGCAAGTATTTGTAATGCTTCTGGGCATAGATTATTTTTTTTAATTTATAAGAGCAGCGCATATTATTATTTTTGTATGTCCTTTATATTCTTTGGTGTACTATTTGAAATTATACGTATTCGCAACTATTACAAAGCCATCGTAACTTCGTTCAAACGCACAGTGATATTGTTCCTGGCTTTCTAGTAATAATCAACATTTTACTCGATTTTTCTAATGTCACGTCTTTACGGATTAGCTTCATTGTTCAATTCCAGTTGCATTTTTGCTGGAAGAGCTAATTTTTTTTCTCTTTTAGCAAAAATTTCTTTCCTTTCCAAGAATAAAATTATGAGGGGTTGTACATCTTCACTCTATTCTGTCATTATATTCACTATAAATGTTATCGAAAACACATACCTCTTCAAATGGATCTCAGAGCATAAGTCAGCTTTATATCGCGCAACTTAGTATACTAATTGATATAGTATTTGTACTAGTATTGGTCATTTTAAGCAATCATTATGAATCCACTTAGGACTCATAAGTGGATAGCGATGGAAAGGGTGCCACATATCACTACGCCTATACAAATCAACTAATGCGTACGAACGTCAGATCTTCTTATTAGATTCATCTGGACCCTTATTACGGCACTCCGAGCCTAACTAACCTATAGCCACTATTCCTTGGTCAGATGTGTCATTCACGCTTGTATGCATTAACTTATCACTGCTCGATAATAATCATATTGCTGTGGAGTTGAAGACGCTGAAATGTCTTTTTGAATGTTTTTAGTACATCGATTATTCAGCAGGCATTCTAAAGCTCCACGCCATGGCTATTCAAACTATAGAAAACCGCATAATTCCGAATCTTTGATTGTGAACTTTAGCGAGAGTCACTGATGGGCATCATGAGCGATAAAAATTCTGTCATCTTATCACTCATTAACGTCTTGTACATTCTGTCACCTTTATGTGCATCATAAATGTCAGCTGTTTACGTCCTTTCGTTATCAGTCCATACGAGTATCCCATGAAATTCTTCTCCGCCCAACATATTTTTCTACATTTTTTTTCCCCTTATGATGTGCATCATAAACGTCAGCTGTTCACGTCGTATCGATATCAATCCATACGAATATCATATGAAATTCTTCTCCGCTCAACATCTTTCTTCTACATTTTTGTTCCGCTTATGTATGTCTCAGAGGAGCCGCAAAGCGCTAGTATGATGTTGTTCATCACAAGAATGGTGTTGCTAGGCCCGCGCATCGAACTCTTTAGGCCTGTGTCCCTCCAGAGTCAGGAAATTGCTACCACACTCGCGAGAAATCACTTCACTTCCTGCAATCAACGTGAAAGCGCTCTAACACCATTACCTCAGGGATCCAAGTAGAGTCGCTCAAATCAGCATTCAATGGCATTCAAAAAATCAAGGAAAATCATCAAGCACAACGAACTCACGCACAAATGGTTGAAAACCATTATGTCATGTACGACAAAGCGAAACGGATGCAGGAGGTGATGGAATATGGAATTCGATGGCGTATTATGCAAAGTGAAAAGAAAAATGGTTACATATTTCCATTGATGTAGAGCGATGTGCAAAACTTTCGCGTCAGGTGGGACGAGAACCCGCACTAGATTACATATTTCATAATTTCTCACTAGTAACTGGATATAAACTTCGTAGCGATTAATTGTACATCAGGAATTTTTTTACAATTTTGTAGCTTTCTCAACATTGCGTTTTCAAATATAATCCCCAAATATCACAGAGAGGACGAATACGTTAAGTAGAACGATTCCGATCGTGCCTCGCAGACGTCTCTCATGTTTTAATTAGTTAGGTAGCAACGTCGTTTGCTTGATTTTTTATTCATCAATACAATGCATGAAGGGGTGGAGAGGGGTTTTCACTTATGAAAAAATCTCAAGTGATGACTTAAAGGACTTGTGAAGCAAAGCTAAACCCAATGCGCATGATATCTCATTTAGGCTACTAAGCGGGCGTTTTCTTTTCAGGAAGGTAGAAACACATTCGCAGTAAACTCTTTTCACAAAGTTCTTCCAAGCAGACAAACTTCCTTTTAAATCTTTTCCATGGGAATAGAGCAAGCTCGAGTAAACAGTGCATGTTTATAATTTCTTAGCACTGTGCATTCAATGGTGCTAAAATAGTGCCTTATAGCCTTCCAGGTAAGTGCTAGCTGAAAAAATGAAAACGAATCCTCCACATTCAATAATTGTACGCCTAGTTATTGCTCGGGTTTCGATTACATCATCGAGCGGTAGTTTGATTTTTTTCCTACTTCTTCTTTTGATTTCGCCCTAACATCATCTCCAAACAACAAGTAGGAAGCCCGGTCAAGAATTTGTTGCCGAAATCCATTCCTTGAAAACGACATTGTGAAGACCTGAAAACTCCCTTACAAGGTTACGTCAGAAAATCAAGGAACATCATATGCACGACCAACAATATATAATTTCGAACATGTGCTGAGGTCCGCACAACTAATGGAGACGGACCATCTCAGTATCTAAGTAATTTATTGCTCAGCGATGTCAATCTGTGACAGTTTCATCGATATTGGATGCATGACTGTGCAAGGTACAGTGTTATATGAAGGACAATTTGCCGTCACAAAGGATAAAGCTTTCGACGTTGATCAATACCTAAGTGATACACCCATGCCTTCGACTTCACCAAGCGATTTAGAAGTGATTCAGTGCATAGTTGGCTTATGAAATGACTTACGCAGACTTAGCAACGAATCAAGTTTGTGTTTTTATCCTCCAAAGCAAGTCTGATACCAATTCGCCGACTACGGATGGATTGTGAAGTTGGATTTCCTCTGCTCGGAGTCGAACAAGTTGGCTAGCTTTTAAGCCAAGGCACCTCTAATTACTAGGCGACACATGCAATTACATAGACGATATAAGGAAGAAAAACATTGAAACCATTTCAAAACGCAAATTATTCTTGTGGATGACATCTCCAATGCCACAATTGCTACTTTTCACATTTAATCTCAGTGGAGATCGAAACTCCTATATTGTAGAAATTAGCAACGAACTTGAAACATCAGTCCACTTATAACGAATTGTGTGGAATAGCCTACGTAGCAATTTGTGATGTTATTAGTGCCTGAGCCAAATGGGAGCAAAGCCGTGGGCCGAAACGCCCGTGGGCGGTTTCCCGCGACAACAGCAAGAGGGCCTAAAGCTCAGGTTGTCGGGCGACGGCGCCATGATCAGCTGTGCGGCATCGAGTCGGCCACGGCCTGCATCGTCATCGATTCTGTCCGGCTTATTCCTTTCAGGATAGAGCTCCCTACCATATGTGCTTTTTAGGAGTGTTCATCCACAAGAAGATTTTGCTACCATGAAAAGCTCAAGAGTTAGTAACAATCCTAATTTGTTGCCATGTCCCTGCAATCATTTCTCTTAGCTCATTACCAATAAGTAACGTCGGCGACGACGTTAATTAGTAGTAGCTCGATTAACTGTGACGACATTTAAGAATTTTCACTATGCGAAAATTCATAGACAAGTGAATATCTATACATCTAGTCAACAGAAATGATGGACAGGCACTTAGACAGATTTAATTTCTTGCTTAAAAAATGCCGGGGTAAAGGGCCATCTATAAAAGCTTTGCTAATGGTAAAGAACCTCTTGGAGAAGTCTTAGTGCCAATGCTCACATCATGATTTCCCACGACATGCATTTGATACATATTGATTGGAGTGGTGTAGTTTTTGGTCAGCAATTTTCGTCAATGAAGTCGCATCGATTTCACGGCAACATTGTGTTTACCTCTATCATCCACGTCGGAACTTTGAAATGAAGTTGTTCATCAGTGGAATACGTACCAAAGGTTAAATGGGAGTAGTTGCGCTTTTCAAGGTTTCCTTCATGTAACGTTGTCAACAATCTAATCGTTGTCTAGTCACATTTCTACTCATAGCTCTTACTAGTTCTAAAGCGGAGGTTGTAGAGCAGAGCAAAGCGAAATCCGATAGATCGGCCAGGACTTCTCTAATTTAAACAATTCTCGAGTGTTCCATGCATCTTTTATCAATGCTACCTGGAAGGATCTTCACTGTTTAAATCTTTTTAATGCTTTTTGACATTTAATTTTCCATGTTTTTTCTTCAAAATTTCGTTCTCAGTGGAGATGTTTATGTTTATCGGAGTTTTAACATGGAAATCTAAAGTTTACAGTTTTTTCACGGTGCTTCTACATTCGTTGCCTTGGTGCTGTTCTTGGTGTGCTTCTTCTTTTTTCGATTTTGTTATTCTCTAACGAATTTCTATCTATTTTTTTCAACCACATGCAATTTGGGGAATTCATTTTCGTTTCTCATTTCGATTTCTGCAAAATGAGTCGCTAAGCAAAGAAATTTACAAGCAAATGTCTTTTGCTGAATAATCGTGCGATTCAGATGAAAAATATGATTTAGAGAAAGAAAAGTGGAGAAAAAGAAAAAAGTGACGTATGAAATTTGTACTAATCATACTTCATTCGTTTCGCCATTTATTTCAGATCGATCTCGATTACCGTAACCTACACAATTTTTCTATCAAACGTCTTCATAGAACAAAAATGACTGTCTCGCTCTTGTTAAACTAGTAACATGATTGATTTCTTGTTTGCAAACTACTCAAAAGCTGAGCTGCAGTAAAATTCACGAAGACTTCAAATAGACGTTCAAAAACCACCACCTAATGGTCTACTCGTCGCTCAACTCTCGTTCGAGCATTGTTTGATTTACGAGTCCAATGAGGCCTAAGTGAAAGAGTTCAAAAAGATGGCGCATTATGGATGCTAACATACTTTAACACGTCTTTTCAGTAGTTGTGCGATTTTTCAAGCTGTTTCTTTTGACATTAGTGACAAGGCTGGGAAGAATCACTCTGATTGTTATATGGCATGGAAGAAATTTGTTTTAGCTTTCAGTCCGCCTCATCACCACTTTTCCCGTTCCCATGAGAGAAATCTACCGTACCGGCGACTAAAGCTGCTTTCCTTTACTGCAAAGTATTTCTCTTTTTCTATTTCATATATTTCCATCATCAAGCTTCTGCAAATCAATAAAACTGGCCATTTTTTCAGTCAAATAAGTCTGATTTTAATATTATCTTGAGCCATATTTCTGCAATCATTTGTTGACATCAACTAAACGCATCTTTTGATTCAATTTCTTTTGAGTTTCTTATCATTTGCGTTTGGAGAAATTTAATGATGCAGTTTATTTCAAATACTGACGTATTTCTACTATTATTCTACAGCGTTATAATGATCGGTTCACTCTAGCCAAATAATAATAGCGACAAAGTCGACCGTATTTGCAAAGACATGTGTCACCAGTACTATTTTTTCCAATTTTTTGCAAACATGATTGCTTCTCATAGTTGAGTCGCCTCAATGGCTCGACTGAAAAATAGGCGTGTAGATCAAATTCCAGTGCATATTTACTATCAAAATCTCTGCGTTCGCTGTATTTTTATGCTGATGAATCTTTTTATCTACCGTGTGGTTTTTCAATGCTCTTTCAAATAACAAAACCAGAACTCAACTTGCATGAGGCTTTGGTTTTCCTGTAGCTTGCCATCGCTGCAGCGTCAAGTGCGCTCGAACATTGCACTGTAGTAGACACCTACATACCCCGATTTCGTTCACTTCTCTACGAAATCTTCGAAGTTATGCAGTGTTTCATGAGGCACTCGTGGTTAGAGGTGCCCTGTGGTAAACACCGAATCGGTTGCTGACTCCACGCTGTACCATCCCTTCTGGTTCTGCCAATTGTTACCATACCAGTCTGGGAATATAGAAACCCTGATTTGATACACTGGGTAGGCCGCCGCCGGTCGTTGTAGAAGTTTCATTCTATTTTTACTTGCATTCAGTGACTTCTCCAATGCTAGATGAGGTCAGATCTGTGGCACATCTCTTGTGAATAAATGACAATGAAAGCTCCATCAGTTTCTAGTTTTATGTCCTTTCATAAAACAAATTCAACCACTGATAACTCTCAATATAAGTATACACAAAGAATCAAGATTGTCATGAAAGTACCCTCTATTTATCCTCCATTTATTCAATTTTAATGCCTTCAAGCAGTGGTATTGTGTTGAAATATTCATCTAAGAAGATTTAATGATAGACAAAAACTGCTGTGAAATTAGGCGTGAAATTATTTGCTTGAACATCTATACTTATTGATGTTTATAAAGTGTAGCATATATTTATCTTCTCCTAACCACGAAAATGTTTTAGAGCAATCTACACTGAGACGAATTTTATTTAACTTAGCAAGAAGCATTGAAATGTCAAGATTTCTTCAACAGACGAGTTATTTATAAAATCGAACTTATGTAACAATTTACTGATATACATTTTGTATTGTCAATCAGATGGTTACGATACTCGTGATTACAGTATATTTTACCATACACTCATGAGTTATCTTCAAAACTTCGGAAAAAAGCCATGAAATTTGATATTTAGAGACATTTGGCTGTTTGCGATCGCGAAGTGCCAATTCTATTGACGTGAAACTTGATAGGAGATGTGCGGTCAGCATTCCCTCTGCTAAAAACAAACTGGAAAATGTAGAGATGCAAGGATGAGTCGCATTTATAGCAGAAGAGGAATAAAGCAGGAAGAAAAGAGCCCAAGCATTGTGGACTTAGTAGATTTTTAGATCAAAGCTTGACTCTTTTCAACAGTTTTTATCCTTTCGCAATTCTTGTGTTTTGTGTGTATTATAATATTCAGCAAGAAACATTAGTGCTTATTTGTGGCCAAGTTTTGTTGCAGTTGTAAACTTGAATTATCACATGGATTTCCATGAAGTTGTTTCGCTAACAACAGGGTGCCTTCATGTATGGTGGACTCTGGCTAATTCAATATATTTTCGAATACGGTAGGTCCAGTTTTTATCCTTTCTGTCATTGTGACCGTCGGCAATTTGCACTAAACAAAAACGAGCAGCGGATTTGACGATGCCAACATAACTACAACTTTTTTGGTGGTGAAAATTCACGGTGTGATTGATATTTAATCACAGTGGAGTCTTTGAGAAGTATCGCGGCAAATAAGTGATGAGAATTTGTGTCTACTACTGCGGAGTCTCTTCTTTTATTACACCATAAAGCGATCACACCATAATATAGTGAATCAAAAATTACTAGTTTCTAGTAAGAATGTGCCTTCAATTTATGATTATTCAGGTGGTAAAACTCGTGGCTGTAGAGGTAATCGGTTGTGTTTAAGAATCAGTGACAATCTTCTCTACAATTCTTTTCGGCAGTAAAAGTATCAAAAGTGGTGAGTCATCCTCTAACATTTCAGGAACATCCATCCTCTGTACAAGCGCTTCAAGAGCTTTGTTTTGCTATATACTTCCAACTCCGAAAGAGCGTGAGTGGCGCAGTGGTTAGAGGTGATTTCTGTCCACACGTGTTCGCTCAATCTATGGTCGATGGTCCCATCTTAAGACTTAAAGCTCACCAAGCCTTCTTATCCACACGGGATCGGTGAACTGGTAATACCCTTGTATAGCAACACTGATTTGTTGCATCGGTAGGCCACTGCGAGTGAACGGTCAGATGTGAATTTGATTACCTCAAACGATGTTAGATGAAGATGAATGCATGGCGCATTCCTCAGGTATTGATCAACGCCGGGAACGTTATTCATATGTTACCAACTCCAAAAGAATTTCCAGACGTCTTTTCCGCCATCACGACTTCAGACGACTCTAATTCTTACATAATTATCTCTATTCTTATATGCATGATTCATCTGACTGTTTTCTGGGTGAGCGTTCTTATATTCAGCTTGTCATCCTCGTTGAAACATTAACCGCTCTATTAGAACCGGTCCGTGCTTATTCATTGGCCAAGATTGTCACATCCCGATTCTGCTGTTGGACCACGCTAAATTTTACCATCAGATTAGTATCTTTGTCTTCATTTGCTTTGTGGATTGAAAATAGATACGGATTCAAGGAGACTGAATGAATGAATAATTGATATGTAGTCGCTGGGCTTTGATCAGCTCGCATGCAAATTCATAAGCGCGCTCATCAATCGAGCGCTGTTTACCCTTATGAAAATGTTTTTCGCTCGCATTAGCTTCACTTTCATCACCGTGTACGTATATACTTTGTGGAATAATTCTGTTATAAATGCATATATTCCCATTTATACGTGCATATACAATCGCATAGAATGAGATAAAACGTGCTTGAAGAACTGGTGCTACACAAAAGAAAGAGCGTTTTGAGTCTTTTTAGGACAATTTTCATTGCAACTCATCACGAAGGCCATTCAGCCTATGAACAACTGCCGCGCCGACGCCCCTTATTAGTCATGAAGTTCAGCATATAAGTGGCGACGACCTTGAGATGAAGAGGGAATGGAAATGTGCTGTCGGCTCTTATTCTTTTCACGGTCACCTCTAATTTGCGTCAATTGCCGAATTACTAAGTAAATAAACAGATGAATTTTTCTCTTTAGAGGGATTTGCACCTGTTCAAAAGTCGGTTTTGTTTCGGGGATCGAAACAACTCATCTGAGTAATGAAAAATTCACTTTTCAATCGCAGGTGAGGCTTTGGAAGATGATTTCAATGCAGTATATCTCTGTGTAAAAAGTCCACCTCACAGGCGAGTTTCCAATGAAGGCAGTAAAGTAAATGCAATATCTCCTCCAAAATAAACTGCATTTCGTGATTACAAAAAACCGAACTCTCTGAACTTTTCTTCGATAAAAATTGTATCTGAACTCATCTTTTGTTCATTTTCATGGATTCAAGAGAAATGATGAATGTCGACAACATATATATGTATATATGTATGTATATATATATATATGATATATGTGCGCATTCATACATGTATATATATATATATATATATATATACATATATAACGAGAAGAAATCTAGTCCTAGAAAAATGCAGGCTTTTCACTTCCATGCGAGTTCCTGTTGCAGAAGAAGTGCTTATCTGTACAGTGTTGAACTCAGTCATTGAACAGAGAGCCTAGCATACTAACAGCAACTAAGAGGATAGACGAAGTTTGAAGGCGAAATGCGTGCGGGATTATTTGACTCTTAAACTCTTTAATGCCAATTAACTAGTGTGCTTCCTTCTTCTTTTTGTTTTTTTTTCAATCAACAAAATTTCCTAACGTTGGCATCTGCTCATAAACGAGTTGAATGATGTTCTCCTTTTAGAACTGTGCATGTCTAAGGTGAGTTACAGTGAAGAGTTTTCAATAAAATCCAATTTATATGGTACACATAGTTCGCTATTCAGAGTGAGAGTTCAACGAAAAAATCCAAGTCATTTCATTATTACGGCTTTTAGCATAATCGATCGACCACGTCGGCATGAAAATAGTCCTGTTAAAACGTTAACAATTGAAGGGAACTGAAGCTGTAAGAAAGCTTTACAAGTTTTGTGACATTTGATGAACAACGGCAGTGTGAACTGGCATATAAAGTTTATTTTTCCTAAATTGAATGTATTTACATTTGCGTTTACTTGGCTATCTTGATGACCCGTCTTCACGAATCATGAAAACCCAAGTGCGTCAGCATAATTTCCACTTTACTGGTAAGGATATTTTTTGACCTGCAAGAAACACTTACTTGATTTTTCCGAGTTCGTCACTGATTACCAAATCGTGACTGGATTGTTTCCACGGTCGCAGTGAGTCCTGGCAGTGGTTTGTTTCCAACCATTTTTCCAGACGACAATGTCGAACTCTCTCCACGCATAAAAGACTCCGCTCAGTTTTCAAACTTCCACTGGTCGTCATACTTTCTCATCAGACATTACTCACCTGCCATGAAAATAACGACATGACTACATTGCTCTTTCAGAGAGCTAAAAAACTCGAGCACTATTAGGAAGGCCCTGATGCACCGCAGCTATAATTTGAAATACCACTGCAAGCGAGTTTTTGTACAATTATATCCACTTCTTCCTCATTCCACGAATTTGGCTTTTATTGACATTTGATAGCGAAAATTTTTCTACTTGCATATTGATGGTTCCCTTAACGTTTTTCCTCGTAATGTTTTTTTTGGTAAAGCTGTCTATGTATCCTTGCGCCGCGTTACATGTTCGTCTAGATGAAATTTGGTCGCCTATGTATTCGCTATTGTTAATGAGCTTTATTTATTGGGAACATTTCCTACGTCATGTTCGAATTTCGGAGGTTCTAACCCTCCAGTGATGTAATTGGATTTTGAAAAATCCCTAAAATAGGTCTCATGGATTTCGAACTACAACAAAAAGTGAAAAGACAGCGAATAGCAAAATAGGGCTCTAAACAGCTAACCCAGATTTGGTTTAGTGCAGCATGATTACCCGTTTAAGATGTTTTCTGCTTCATCTCCGAATTCTTTTGAATTTTTCTCTTATTTTGAATTCTTACGTTTTATAAATGCTAATTTCTCTTCGTATTAGGTAGATTTAAAATGTGGCTAAGATAATATGATAGAGAAGCGAATGGGAATTAATTTTATGTCTTCTGGGAGTAGTTTATTAGGAGCAGTTCTATTCAGTGGAACTCAGCTGAATTCAAATCTCGTACTACAGTTAACAGAAAGTGGGTCGAAGTGGGGTTGAAATTTGCTATAGAGTACGTCCTTTTCAATAGTCAGTACACCCATCTTTGACTCAATGTGTTTCCCAGTGTTATAGAGTGATGTGCAAAACTTTAGCGCCAGGGTGGACTAGAACCCGCACCTCACTCTTTCCGGGAGCGCGTGCTCTATCCGTTACGTATTTTGCACATCGCTCTTTTTACGCTACAGCGCATCAAAATGGGCCTCGATAGTGTAACGGATAGAGCACGCGCTCCCGGAAAGAGTGAGGTACGGGTTCTAGTCCCGCTTGGTGCTGAAGTATTGCACATCACTCTATAACATTGGGTATATCTATAACATCATACCACCGCAAAAAGCGGTTAAATAAAAGCAATTTCGTTAGTGTGTCTCCTTAAGAGTTGTATAACATATCAGGTCTCTTTAGTGGAGAATTCTGAAACATCCTTTTGACCGGATTCCACATACCCCGCTTCGCATCACCATTAACTGCTACTTTATAACGCTATGAAACATGCTGCCGATTACGAAATACATGCAGGGTTTACGTAACTGCACCGCCCCAACGGGCGGCACTATTCTCAACGACTTCGCCTCTGGGCTCGACTGACCGACTGGCCCGCACAGGTAACAAATATTGAGTTTTTCGGGAAGTTTTTACCAAAATTCTTCCAATTTTCGCCCTTTGCGGTGTTTATTAGTGAGTTCAGAAAACAGTGAGCAAAAAAGGTAATGGATTCTGGTGAGCTTGTGTTGTTAGTGGACTTGTGTACCAACGAAGTAATGTTGTATCATTATTGACGTTTTTCCTCACTAGTTTTTTAGTATAAGATTTATGTAGTGCGGGGTATTTTGTCTTATGGGATGAGCTTTTCACTATTCGCACCAATAATTTATAGGCTTTTTAAAACACTAGTTCTGAGAATTATCTTTTATAATAGTGGCATGTACCACATTATTCGTTCGGCGATTTTCAAACTTGGCGGCGCATGTAATTATTTCGGCGTCGGTTTCTCCTAGAGAGGGTGTTCATCTCCCCGCGAAACTGACTGGACCAAAAGGCGCAACTGACGAGGCTGCAACGCGGAAACACGTATCTTTTACTGTAAAAGTCCCATAAAAGGCCTCATGAAAGGCTCATAATATGTTATCAGGTTATAGTAGTACTTTGTTTGACGATTTTGAGGGAATAGTGCTTACCGCGATCTTTTTCTGAAATGAATTGTCTCGAGATCGTGTCATTGCTATCGCTAGTACACCTGCAACACAACCAAATCTTGAATTCTCCTTGTTGAATTGATTGCATAAAGAAAAAAATCTTACTTGATGATCACAAGTATATTCTAGCATTATATTCTTCCATTTTCCCGTTAATAGTGTCTTCGAGCTCCTTGAAAGTTGATAAAGACGATATTCATTTTCCAACAACTTAGAAGTACTGCGTACAAAGAAATGGATTGCTTAGCCTACATACAGCAATATTTGGTCAGAATGCTCATGAACACCACTTTAGTACACTGCATGTACTTTTCGGCATAATTCAAGAACATACCATTTTCAAAGTTAGGCCATGCCACTCAGGTAGGTGGCACATACATTGTTGTAAAAGACTCCGTCCGACCAGTCGATCGACTTCTGGCACTTCTTAACGGCGCTGGTTGGAATGGGTGATTTACTGCATTGAGGCAACTTACTTCTTATACCGCTCATTTAAATCTAGAGGGAAGCATTTGAACATCCAGTATCCTGGATAGATCCGCAACTGTCGCTGCATCTGGTTCAGTTCCGTTTTTATTATTGTTTTTGGTACCAGTAGAATATGTTCCATTAAGAAATTTCCTCAAACCTCATTTGCAATTGGCTAATTCAATGTCTTTCTCTTTTTTTTTGTTTCGACTATCGTCTAATGAACTGAGTGCGAATATGTCGGGAACAGATCTCGTCGCTTGCATCATTATACATTTTCTAAAATTATCTTGCATTATGTCATCGCGGGAATCCCAACTTCCTTGCGTATGGACTCATCGTCCCAAAGATTTTCAAACACTTTGCATGTTATTTTGGCCGTTGTTTGAGGATTTCTCTTCTTTGAGAATCTCGATGCTGGTCGAGTCGATTCTCTTCAAAGTCCTAGAGATAACCTAGCTACGACAATCCCTCGTGATTTTGAGAGATCATTCAGGTAAGGTGGTCCAGCAAACTTGTTTCCTGACTGAACACCATTCCGAACCCTATTACCCGTATTACATTTTTCTTAATAAAATGTGAAAAAGATGTTTTGAAGTATCTTCATAGAAATGTTATCTGCACAGTAAGTTTTCATTATTTCATTTCCAGAAAAAAAAAACTGAATTTTTACGGCCAATTTGGTGATTCACAAAAAATCGGTTTCTTATCAACAATGGTTTTCTCTGATTTGGCTGGCTGCTGCTTATGATGAGTCGCCATGTGCCCTTCTTTCTACAAACGTACGACATTTCTTCCATTCTCCCTTCTTTCTTATCAACTTTTGTTTGTCACGTGATGATATGGAAATGTCCATGGAAATTGTCTGTTCACACTTCACAGTTGTGCCGTTTCACACTATCATCATGGAAGTTGAATTCATCACGTAATAGTGATCGAAATATCTGAGAAACCTGAATTCCATGTTTACCACTTGATAGAACGTTCTATAACGTTCGAATTAGTAAGTATATAGAAATATCTGATAGAGGAATTAGAAATTTGGGCTTGTTTAACGGAGAAGCCAATATTTGGGTATTGAAATTGCATAATGTTACGAAGACCACTATTTGGATAACACTCTGTGTACAAGACTTTCTGTAGCGAAATAACTGACTTGTAAAATTGTACCCCGTAGAATCTGGCGCATTTCTGCAGATACGGCTTCAACGAAAACAAATAGAAAATCAGGAAAAACATACGGCGGGAAAGTAATGGGCGCTTCTTGAATCTCTAATTTTTTCAACTATAAACTAGTACTCTCGTCTCATATTGCACTTTGTCAATTTTATAATAGTCACTTGAGTTTACAGATTTTCCTAAATGAAGAGCAGGTTTTCTTGTTGTTTTGCGTTGAAATTCTGATCTTATGCAACCGAGAAATCTCAGTTTTTCCGTTTGTTTTTGTCGAGGCTGTCTTTGTTGAAAACGAAAGCAATTGAACACATTGATTTTCGTCCAACATAATGCAGTGATGCCTCCGAATTAGTTGTTTTGTTGATGTTAACGATTTTCATGCTTCTTGCGTTCGGCAGTCTGAAGTTTCAAACATCGTTTTTTTTCGACTTCTTCTTGAAAGTTCTCTAAATAAACGACCTTAAAAATAAACTCATACTTTTTGGAAGTCATATGCACTCTCAAATGGCCAGATTAAAGTTTCTTCAACAAATATACCAAGTTGTCAGCACCTAAAGTGTTATAAAAATCACTGTCGGACTGTAATAGTTGAAGCGATCGACCAAAGGCAGTGTTTGCTACTGAAAGTGAAAATGAGACCAGCTTTTTTCGATTGTCAAACTTCCACCGTTTGTGGGTTAACAAGTATCCAATGGTTTCAATGGCTGGAGACTTGATGCAAGCTGATATCATCTAGTGTTTTGGTGTATATATGAGACAACTGGATCTGACCTACGTTTATATCTTGTCACTACACCTATTAGGATTTTTCTTTTGCACCTCATCTTTACTTTATTCTTCTGTATCCAACCTGCTCAACTGACTATCATAAGAACCGCTCAACTGACTATCATAAGGTTTCTTTGCCATATTTTCTATTTTGCTCCACTTTTTTTGAGGCTTGCTAGGTAATACGTTTCATTTATCAAACCTTTCTCTTGGGCTTATGAATCCGTGTGCTCTTCAATTATCGCTTCGTCTGTTGTACAACGCATTTTTCTTCAATGAGCGTTCAGCGCAGTGGTTAGAACTGCCCCTTAATACACTGGT
This sequence comes from Parelaphostrongylus tenuis, assembly GCA_019055375.1. NCBI lineage: Eukaryota > Metazoa > Nematoda > Chromadorea > Rhabditida > Metastrongylidae > Parelaphostrongylus > Parelaphostrongylus tenuis. The sequence goes on from JAHQIW010005374.1 coordinate 225,832, forward strand.
CGTCTTTGGTTTGATTCAAAGCCTTGGCTGACGAAGCTTTCCATCTCTTTGAAACTGAAAATTGATGCCAGACCTATTTGGAAGTTTAATAATATCCCCTTTATATGTCGTTAGGCCTCCGCAAATCATTTTGTTAGCTAAATATGCTTTTGATTACGTCTACAGTGATTTCATGGAGTCGAATACATGATACCTTCATAGTGAACAAGTCGCAGCCGGAGGTTTTAATGTTATGATTTTGTTTATTTCCAAACCAACCTTCGTGTTGTTTTCCTTCTGAAGTGACATTTTTGGCATGTTCTTTTGATTACATATTCATGACACGTGTCCAAACATTAGCTTCCCATTTCATATTACTGTAACGCGGCTGACTACATGACTAGTTTGGTGAGATTTTCCGTTGTAGATACACAGTGGTTTTTTATATTGTCGTTGAACCACACTGAGGTCTTTTAGTTATCATTCTCTGTTTAGTAATGATCTGGTTCTTTTTCTTGACTTTTATCGACTAAATTATCTCCTTCTTGACTCGTAGCCTGCCAAACTCATTTTCCTTAACTGATCGATTTTGTCACCAAATAGTTCAATTTGTCATCGGAGCGTATGTCTAGCACTGAAAAAGCCATGTTAGACCTCATGGAAGGCTTAAAATATGTTGTCAAATTGTATTGTTTTGAGCCAGGTCTCAAAAAGCAATCGAAAAGAAAGGTATCACTGGAGCTGCAGTGCGATAGAAATATTGGTGTCGATTAAAATGGAAGTGGTATTCTGGTGGCTTTGCTGTTATACGAAGCACATCTAAAAGCTCTTATCGGCAACGTCATGTGAAAATCGCTCGCTGCTGCGGTGCTTATCCTCTTCGTCTGACATGTGAATATCTTGAGTACTAAGAAGAGATGCTCAGTACATTTTGTAAAGTTTTACAACATCTTTGTTTTCATATCGTATCGCTGACGTAGAAGTTAAACGTCTGACGATTGCACTATTCTAAGAACTGTTTATAGTAATTTTAGCAGTTTCGCCTCATAAGTGCTTGGAATATAATTAGTAATCCTTTACACTTTATGAAGCTGATGGTTCGTATACTAATTCTTTTGACGAGCTTTTCTTTGTATACAACGATAACTCTTGCCTCGCTCTCGTTCTCTTGTTTTATGACAAGTGCGACTTAGGATATATCACAACGTGGACCTCATGCTCTGCGAAATTTTTTTTCTTACATAGTCAATATGTCAAAGTACGTTAAATAAATGTAAGAGGATTGCAAGTATTACTCAACAGTAACTTGTTTAGAAATTTAGTTTTGTTACAACGAATGCAGAAAAGCGAACCATGAAGGAAGGATTGAAGACAAATGCAATGGCTTACCGTCTGAATTGCTGCAAACAAACAGCGTGCCACCTTCGCCACTTGGACCATTTTCTGTCTAAGGTCCTCGAACCTCTGCGGTACCACTTGCTCTGTAGAGTCATGGACCATCTGCGTTACCTAAATCATCATGTAATTCCCGAAAAGTTAGCAAAACTCCCCTGGTAGGTTTGCTATATATACGGTGCTTAGACACGTGTTTCGACATCACAACCTCATCGATGGCACGGTTTTCGGCTTCTAAATCATCGATGAATGGTCGTTTAATTTTCTTTCCTACCTCTGCTTTTGATTTTGACCTAACACTATCTCCGAATCAACTAGTAGGAAGCCCGGCCGAGGATACGTTGCCGAAACCCATTCCTTGGAAGCGACATCTGAAGACCCGAAAACGCCATTGTAAGGTTACGTCAGGAAACCAAGGAATATCATACGCACGACCAGCAATGTACCAAGTGGAATATGTGCTGAGGCCCGCACAACTGGTGAAGACGGACCATCTAAATGTCTAAGTGAGTAATTATCAATAGCACGATGCCTTCCGGTTCAGCCCATCCCTTGCAGGGGTATATAACCCTACATATTGAGAAATCGACGCCGAATTATTCCAAATCACCGCTTTTCAGGTGATGAAATCCCCTGACATTGCATTGACCAACAGTCGACCGCTCATGGCTAGTAAAGTAAATCGTACTTTTAAACCACCTAGATTCTATCACCTGATATGCGGTGATTTAAAAAAAATCCGAAGTCGTCCTTTATATGTAGGGGTCTATCCTATCCTTCTGCCAGGGATTGGCTGAACTGAAAGGCACCGTGCTACTGACAATGCTGTAATGCCGAAACACGTGTCTTAACACTGTGTAAGTGTCATAACAGACCTCATGAAAGACTCAAGATATGTTATCAGACTAGATATTATTTTAAGCGAGGTTTACAAAAACAGTCGAATATGAAGGAATTTGCGTCAGCCGGGATTCGAACCCAGATCTCACTCTTTCCGGGAGCGTATGCTAACCATTGCACTATCGACGCAATCCCGGCTGACGCACCAGCGTCGGTAGTGCAATGGTTAGCATACGCTCCCGGAAAGAGTGAGATCTGGGTTCGAATCCCGGCTGACGCAAACGTTTTTGTACAGTACCCCACATATTGGGTATACTATAAGATCATACCACTGCAAGTGGCAGTCAAAATAGAAAGAATTTAGACTGATTATGAAGGAATTACCAGCATCGATTATTCAAGCTGAGATAATCTGAGGCGTGGTAGTGAATTTAACATATTGAGGCCATAAGGCTGTACCCTAGATAGTGTCATTCCGACAGCTATAAGTTCAATATCACGATGGAAACAAACAATTTTATATGGGTATCGACTAAGAATTCCGCTGTATCCTCGGGGAGTGCAATCAATGACGTGATGTTACTCAAATGAACAGCCAGAACCTTCCTCTATAAAAGCAGACTATCGAGTGTGGCTACCTTTTTCGTACTGTGCTCGATTCCATTTGATTCAGCACGATACGACTACCAAGGCTCACCCATGATAAAAAAAAACTGTGTGACCCTCGGCGTGAATGACCGCTTTTTGAGAAAGGCGAAAGGCATCTAAACATTAGTCAATAAAAAGCGTTCAGCCAAAATTTCGTGTAAGCTTATGATTATAGCGAGATAATGATTATTCATATTAAGGTAAACAAGTGAAAAACAGTTTGAAAAAAGAATTACTTCGCAATATGTCACCTTATATTTGTCAGCATTTGATTAAGTGTCACATGATCGATCTATACCATATGATTATAATCATGATTGTTCAATCAAGACCGTCCTGTGTTCTGAAGAGCCATTTGTGGAGGCCATTTCAACGGTCATCTCAACGACCAGAAACCACCCTATAAAAGTTCATTGCCGGGCGAGGTTACCTCGTTCGTTCGGTTCACTCCATTGATTTCGAGTGAATTTCAGTGGAAATCTCACCCATTACAAGAAGTAATTGCTATGAACACTTAACTCGTTTATTACAACTGTGAAGAAAATGGGGGCGAAGCGCTGCTAGTCATTGAGTTTTTTTTTTCAATTTTCCTACAATCTTGTTTAAGCCCATAGGAAAATCACATGTTTGATATTTTCTTAGTTTCATACATCTAAGATAATGAGAGAATTAGATTTATCAATTTTTTTATTCAGTTTATTAACCTATGGTGTTAATAATAACTCTGATCTCATGTGGAAGCGACATATTTCGGTGCTTAATAATCATTCAAACCAAAATTGTAGTAAAATGACTCCCTCTCTCTCCTCATGTTGTGTAACTAAGAAACCTTTTCTTTAGTTTTTTTTTTCCATCCATGCATGTCTGATGCTGATGTGAGAAGCGACCCAATTATTATCTATATCATTCGATTATTGATATAATTATATAAAAATAAATAATATAAGTCACTGTTCGAAAAAGGAGCGATCATTGAGTTTTTTTGGACATTCTTTCACTATGTTTCTGTCCTTGTGTATCAGAGAAGTTAACGTGTGTCTTTCTGAATCCATTTTCGAAATAATATCTGAGCGAAAATAATTGTAGAGTTGTATGATAATAATTATATACTTCACTTTGCACTAATACAGTAGTACAGTTATCATACTCTCATGTTTTTTGACCTTAGTCTCGTTCATTTAATGGTCAACATTTCCCTCTTTCCTCGCATTTGTTACAATTGTTGTTTCGTCTTCTTTATGCCTATCTATTGCTTTTAACTCCGAGCTCGCTTTGCTTCCGGCAAAATTTTGATGGATGAGCGTGATCCTTGATACTATGAAACTGAAACGGCCAAAACTATCGAAAGATTCAAGTTTCTGCTCTATTTTATATCATATATTGTTGTTTCTCTTAGGAAAGAAGCAGTCGTTGGAGCTTTCTAATTAATAATTCATCTCTTCAATTCATTCACTTCAAAGCAGCTTTCTAATCAATAATTTATGCTCCAGAATATATTCTTGTATCTAGTATACACTAACTGGCAACACACATATGTTCTATAGTCTGATTAAACAACGAATGCGTGGTTATCAGTCGATGAGTTTCGGACATTGTCAGGTGGACAAGACTAGCAGTGTCTCCTTCATAGGTGAAGACCACATGGCCAATTGGTCGATGTTTGAAGAATAAAATTCTCTCGTGTTTGATGTTGGAGAGGTCGTACTAAGTAAATGAACAGTTTTGTCAATAAACTTCGTGTTGATTCGCGTATACGTGGGCCTTCTTCATATGCTCTTTCAATTCTCACGCCAATATCAATATGTTAAGTTAATTAGAAAAACTGAAGATATGAAAATGTTATATTTCAATTGATGTTAGAGCCCAGCAACACCGTTTTGAGTCGCATGTAGCTTATCCTTTAGGTCCGTTCTTCAAGTTTTCAATAATTTTGATCGTTACTGCTAAAAGTCGTCTCCGCTCATGTTTTACGATCAGCTGATGTCATTTATGCTGTCTCGAGGGAAATGCGCCTCGAGCGAGGTTCGCCACCCACGTGGTCTTTCGCCAGCGGTTGACACTCGTGAGGACGATTAGTTACTCGTTTACTTCCGCGCTACCCACTTTTTGACGGTCAGAGTTACTCCTTTACTTCCGGGTCCCCATTTTGACGGTTAGAGTTTCTCAGTTGTTTTGCATTTTTAAAACTTCTTTTTTATGTTATTTGTAATAGTTGTTAGCTATCCATCTTTCTATTCTTTTCTATACTTAATTTCTTGAGTTGAAAAATTTTAGCAGTTTCGTATATTATAATATTTTTCGCTTTGGAGCCGTGCCGATGTTCTGAAGAGTTCATATATCTTTATATATGTTTGTATATATATATATATATATATATATATATATATATATATAAGAGCGCATGTGCGCGCAGTGGTTAGAGGTGCCCTGCGTCGCACACGAGGTCACTGGTTCGATCTCGCGCTCATGGCTCACCAAGCCATCCATCCCTCCGGGGTCGGTAGATTGGTACCAGACAGGTCTCAGATTTGTTTGGGAGGATAAGCAGCACTGACTCGGTTCAGCGGGAGGCCACCGCGAGTCATTGTAAAGGCCAGATATGCATTCAATCACCTCAAAACGAAGTTAGAAATTGAAGTCGAATGCATGGCGCATCCCTCAGGGATTGATCAACGCCGAGAGCTTTATCCTTTATCCTTATATATATATATATATGATATATATATATTTATATATATATATATATATGTAAACGTTCTCTGTTTTCGAAAAAACTAAATTCTATGCTTTTTAGTTCCTGTAGAAGTGCCCTTCTCAAAGATTATGAATTTGTAGAAGTGATATGTACTCTTTCTTTACACGTAAAAACATATAGAAACGTTGTAGTGAGAAATAACCTAAGTAGCTGAGTGGACTAAAACAAAACTGGACTATGCTTTGAGCCTGTCGTATGTGCTTATGTGTGTATCAGCGTGTGTATCTATAGACATATTAGTGTATGCCTTCATGGACGTATGTACTACGTGTGTACATGAATAGTATGGATGTATATACACGTGCTTGTTTTCATGTATTTGTCTATGTGAGTACATGTATGTACAAGTGCACATGTGTGTGTGTGTGTGTATCGCTAAAAGATTTTTCATTGCACATGCATTTCATACTCTTATAGGTCGTTTTTGTATTTAACTTAGATTTCTCTTTACTCCTCTGATGTCACTCGGTCATTCGAGTCCTGTAGTACTGATGGTGGAAGCTATTCTCGTTTTGGATGATCTCGTATTGTGAAGGAGCGGAGGCTCCAAATGTACGTCCAAGTCCGATACCCAGTAGCTGTCGAAACCGCTGTCGATCAACATTACCGTTGTAAACCAGTGCCATCACACAATTGTGACACTACAAAATTTCTAGAATACATTCTAACAACCATGACGAAATCGAATGTGTTTTAGCTTCGTCTTTGTGAGCTTTGTTTTTTAGCAACATTATAAAAAGAGGAGATTAGGGCCAAATTTCTTTTTCGTGCGCCAGTGTGGTATTGATGTTGAGACTAAGAGAAGAACGAAATGTATGCTTTGACGCAGAGCGCATGTGGCACAGTGGTTAGAAGTGGTCTGCGTCGCACACGAAGTGAATGGTTCAATCTCGTGCTCATGGCTCTCCAAGACATCCATCCCTCCGGTGTCGATAAATTGGTACCAGACTGGTCTCAGACTTGTCTAGGAGGATAAGCAGCACTGACTCGGTTCAACGGTAACCCACCGCGAGTCATTTTAAAGACCATATATGCATTCAATCATCTCAAACAAAGTTAAAAATTGAAGACGAATGCATGGCGCATCCCTCAGGGATTGATCAACGCCGGGTGCTTTATCCTTCATTCTTCTCATACTTTGACGCGTTCGAATTGCTTTTTGAATAGTACCTACAGCGACAATTGAACTTTAATCGAACCTCAGAGACTTCACTAAAACACGTCTAGAATTGTCTATCGAGTCTGTTCTTAATACTGTTTTTAGTGAGGGTATGAAATTTTTTTTGGAAGAACTTTTTAAAAATACCTCAAAACTTGTTTGATTTTCCCATGATCGAGCTGACAAATCGCTGTTGGTATCTGGCCGACAACTTGTTTGGTGACAATTGGCCAACTGACGAGAGGAACATACGCGTTGAATTATTGTTCGGGTCGTCGCGCTGCCAATCCCAGTCTTGCTCGAATAATAAATCCATAATTCATCTCGTAAACCTAATCGTTTCCTAAATCTGAAACTCATCTATCCTTTTCCGCACTGTGGTTTTTACGATATAACCAATTTGAAACCATGTTTTATTGGTACATCTGACCACTGAGCAATGCAAAAGGTCTAAAATATGTCTCACGTTCAGTTTTATCGAATTGGTTTGTGAGAACAAAGTATATATATATATATATATATATATATATATATATATATATATATGTAAAGCTATATAGTATATATAAAGTATTTATATATATATATATCGAGCATATAAAGTATATATACATATATATATATATATATGTAGTATATATAAAATTGCTAATGCTTTTACCTGATAACCTTTGCAGGCTTATATTTTCTACGAAAAGGCGATAATATGTAAGTGATTATTGTACATCCAATAACAATGGCAGTCAATATCAAAGCAGAGTATATATATTTGAAGTGTTGTGAGACTCGTTGTTGACTCACTCCATAGAATACTTGTAAGTCTTTCTGGTTATTTCTCTAAGTCATTCTCAAGTTCATTTACTTGTGACTCTTCTGTGAATCTACGGTTTTTACTTATCTGTGTTTTTCTAACTTATGAGTTGCTTCTGTATCTATTTTCATTTTGTTCGTGTAGAAAATGCTTTGTATCAGTAAATCTTGCATTATGCCCAATTATATAAAGTGGTATGCAAAAACTTTTCCTTCAGCTGGAATATGAACCCACATCTCACTCTATCCGGGAGCACGTGCTGAAGCGTTGCACTACCGACACCGATCCCACCTGGACGCAAAAGCTTTTGCACGCCATTCTACATCATTGGGTATATTTTAACATCATACCACCGCAAGAAGTGGTCAAATAATATGAATTTTGATTGAACATCTTACATTGTTTACATCTTTTTCCCTTGGACAAATGATCCACATCCTCTTCATCGTTCTATGAATTCGACTTAGTTTACTACATTGTACTTAGCCGCTTCCATCATTCGTCCTCGTTCTCGTCTGTGTAAGTGTGATGTTCGTGAGATTCGCTATATGACGGCTGCAGATTGTTTGCTCGTCTACTAGCAAGAACATTTTCGTCAAAACTCGATTCACCTCCATTCATACGGCTTTTCTCACAAAACTCTGAAATAACATACTCTACGTCTTTTTCTTTTTAAATTGATAGTTTTGATTTTTAGTTGATTAATAGAGTACCGTTAGTCGGAAAAATTTTCGGATTAGTGGAGCAGACCTAGGCTTCCATTGATAAGGAGATTGCTCTTTTATTCTCACGTGACACTTTTTTGTAAATCGATGAGGTCGTCATGGTTGTTATTCTCTTCCTCAGGCTCATTATTAAGTCTACCCCTCTTTCTTCATGAATATACTACCTAGGTTTGCTCTTTTTATTACAATTTCTTGACTGTGTAAAGTAGGAACCCTATTCGTTTGATTAGATGCCTCTCTGTGACTTTCTTTCTCAGATAAAACGATTTTTACAGCGTTTTCCTTTAGTTTGCACAATTTCCGTCATAGTTAGTAGAATAGAAGCTCAAGCTGAATCATTCGTTCGCTCCGAGTCGTCACACTCTTTTTTGATCGAGGTGAAAAGCTTGTTGACCAGATGGTGGATGAATGATAGAGCCTGTCCACATGAAAATCATTTTTCTGCTCTCTCTGCCTTTTGCACCTCTTTCTATTTGGCAAAAGTTCTTTCTTTACTAGAATTTAATTTGACTTATAGCTAGGTGAAAATTTTGCTTTGCTCCAGTAGCGAAGTTTGAATCTATGACGATGTCTCAGAAGGTGAATTAAAGTTTTGATTTGGTTCAGCAATGACGTTTGAGTCTACAATGATGTCTTAGCTCATCAGTGGTAGATGAAAACAACTCAGAATAACAATGCATAAAATTAATTTTATGCATTGTTGTTCTCCATTGTTTTCGTCTCTCCGAACGCTTTCATTACTCGATGTCGAGCAAAACTGAAACTCTTGTAGAATTATTTATGCTATCTGATTATATCAAAGTCTAGCTATAATATTACATATGCTCGACTCCTTCAGAGTAGGCCTTTTCCGGAAAAGGAGGCGCCATCTATCACTATGAATGCATTTTGCTATTCTATGGTAACAGATGAAAAGTACCTCAATTTATTATTTATTAATTTTCACTAGTACAATTATATTCCCGGCTATATTTTCTAGTCGCTCGGTGAGAAAAGAACCTTAAGAGAATGAATTTTTTTTCCAAAAGTACATATTGTTGCATATGTGGGCGTTTGTTTACACTTACTACATTTTTCATCACTGTTTGTTATTCTTCCTTTTGTGGATTTTATGATTTTAATCATTTATTACTCTGCTTGAAGAAGAACTGAAATCATTTGATTCGCTTGAACAGCTTTTCCTTCCTGGTACTAATTGTCACATTCAATAACGATCGCTATCTTTTCTGTCGCTCATCGCATTTCTGTTCGTCTCAATTTTCCACGACATGCACTAAGCGTGGTGGCATTGTGACATATCACATGATGCAAGCCCGTCCTATTTTGCCATTTTTCTGCCATCCCACAAACTTTAAAAATGTCATTTTCAGATTACGTGCGAACGTCGTCCATTGTTGAATTAGCCGAGTGTCGTAGAAGTTCTACCATAACGATTTGCGATTGCAGTATAACGGTAAAATGTTCGTTATAGAGACTTACATTTGTTTCTGGGTATGCTTCTCTATTAAATGACCACTACCTCTTCGGAAGTATGTTCATTCTTTCTCTTTCTATAAATAAAAGATGAAGTAGAAGCACAGAGATTTTGATAACGGTTCCAAATTCGTTGAACTTTTGCCATGATATTGTGCTTGAAATGGATATTCTAGAGCTTTGTTCACGTGTTGTGGGTCAAGGTATCCTTTAGTGGATAAGTAGTTCTTGGTTCGATATCGCTTCTCTATAGACTAAATTCATGAGCGCCCGAAAATTTTAATTTTCACCCTTCATGCAATAATTTGACGTTTTCATGTAGCTGTGTTCTGCAATCTTTCTCGGTTTCAAAATACAAGGTGAAAGCCCATTTTCAAGTTAAAAGAACCTTAAGTACCATTGTTGTCTTACTGTCCACGTGAGGATTCTCCAATCCGTTATGTGCAGTACGCACAGTATAGTGTACGTTGGTACGGAAATTGCGATGTATTTCCATCTTAGAAGCTCCCTGTGCTCTTTTCAAGGTCTTTTTCCCATTTTTTAAACTGTGTAATAGAATGGTGTTCTTAAGAAATCAGTTTGAAACATCAAAGCTGATTATTGGTTACAAATTGATACTGATTTCGATGTGACGCTGGCATTGAACAGGACGCTTGTGTCTTTGAAATTGTGATGCCATAGATGGCCCGTTAGGTGATTGAACACAGGTAAAGCAACCATATTATATACCATGACCCATAAATGTACTTAACTAAATAGGTCACGGTTACAAAATATTGAGAAGTAAGAAAAATTTCAAGCCTTAGTTGAGCTTCGAACACGCTATTATTACGTGATCTCACAAGAGCTAATCGCCCAGATCAGTCATCTTGGGAAAATGCCTGGTAAAAATCAAAGGGCCTAGGTTGGTATAGTGGATAGCAAGTGAGTCTGGAAATGTAATCACGAGATCGGACCTCATTTGAGATTCAGAATATGTGCATATCTCAGCATATTGTTCAAATTTTGCATTTTGTTTACCCTATCGTGAAAAGCAACAGACAGTGCTATTAAAAAATATCAAAACAAAGTCACAATTTTTTCTTCGAGTTATTACGCGAGAGAGAAGCGAGTGGTGGTTCCAGAGATACTTTCTGAATTCCCAGTGATTCCGATAAGTCTGGAAGGAACTGAGGTTTATCAATAAGTAATAGTGATCTTATCAGGTAACGACATGAAAAAACATTCAGCGCTCGCCATGCAACTCACTTGCCCGAAGCCGAGATTTTTTCGCGATAGAACACAAAATTTCGAGGACCGCCAATCGATTAATTCCGTTTTTTTTATTGAGCATGAACGAGATTGTTAACGGACGATTTATTCAGTACAATATAGGCAGTATAACATGGGCGTTGAACGACTGATGTGTCGGCGAGTTTCGCGTTCTTCAGAGCGTTCAATTATTTTTAAGCGTTCCAATTAATCATTGGAGACAAGCCGCTTAGAGTCGAACAAATTTTCTTCCCGGTTTTAGACAAGTGTTGAGTGGTTAACTTGATTTTTTTTACCACTACCGCAGCTTAAACCCCCATAAATTGCCATTTTGACGTTTTATCTTTAGGCGAGCACAGATTTACGTAGTCGTATGAGATTTTTTTTTTTGATAAAGTTTATGGTTCTTTGAACAATAGCTTGTATGCAAGTAAGGTTTTTTCAAAAATGTAGTCTGGGTTTTTTGCAACTATTCGTATCTCTGCCTCGCGTTTTAATTTTACCGAGGGAACGTGCTAACCACTATGCGATCCAGGCTCTTGCTCTGCAATCACTCCTGCGATAACGGTGAAACGCCGGCTAACTACCGTCTGAGGTCCAAAGTTTTGTTCATTACTCAACGTCCTTGGATATTCATATTCAATATCTCATCACGCTGAATGCTTCCACATTCTCACGACACAAGAAAATTATTTAATGCATGAGTTTTATGGATGAGTTCATTTAGAATGAACATGGAGCATTCGAGAGTACTAAACGTGTTTATAAAATGCATTGAAGGTTTATGTCAATTCGGAGGAAGTAGCAGATGTAATGCAGTTGTGGTATCCATAGTGATCCACATTACTTGCCTAGTCCCTCTTGCCTACCTTGTTGTTTTGTCCACTTCAAAATTCGCCAAGATGAACAATACACGTTACACTTTGTTTTCGTACAGATATAATAATGCTCTTGATAATTCTGATCAATAGTTGAGCTCGTCCCGCATTTTATTATCCATGTTTTGGGTTTTTTTGCTTTCACCTCACCCCCATGTGCCGATATCTCATTAGTATTATCGAATTTCCGGACTTCGTCAATTCACCTGTGTTAATCAGATATGATTTTCATACTATATTAATCCTGAAGAGTTGTTAACAAATGTCTGAAAGCATTCTATTGAAGTAGGTTATTTAACTAACATACTGACAGGACTAAATGTGATATTGACAAGCAAGATGTAGTACTTCGAATCAAGAAAACTTCAGATATCACATTAATATCGGTTTTCCTCTATTGCTGATTGAAAGAACAGGTGCTTTTTGGTAGTAGGCGGCTTGACGTCAGCTCTGTGTGGCTCGGTGCTGCTCTTCACTGCATTGACTACAACGGTCACCTATTCTGACGCTACTCGAAATTTCTAATATTTTCACTTTTTTGCAGTGTTATGATGTTTCATATATACCTAAGAAAATTGAGTGATGAGCAAAAATATGACGGAGTCAAACCAGCGTTTCATCCATACCGGGGACGCATCCTACCACTACATTATAGAGGTGCATTCGCTCCACCGCTCATTTGTTTTTGCTCACCACTCAATTCTCTTAGGTATATATTCTAACAATAATCTCAGTACTCTCTCTTATGTGATGAAATGAAGCTTCTAAATTTTTTCTAAGTGATATTTATCCGAGGCTTTGAGACATCTGGGGTTTAGGATGGCAAGCTAACGCTTCCTTATATGAGTACTGTGCAAAAACGTTTGCGTTAGCCGGGATTCGAACCGAGATCTCACTCTTTCCGGGAGCGTATGCTAACCGTTGCACTACCGACGCTCGTTGTTGCACAGCACTCTTATTTTACGCTACAACGCGTTGTCTGCCAACAGCCAACCGTCGACGGTCTGGCGGGGAAGCCGCCATCGGCACTGAACCCACTTGCGTTGACAGACATTGGATATCGATAATCAGTCTAAATTCTGTCTATTTTGACTGCCACTTGCAGTGGTATGATCTCATAGTATACCCAATATAAGGAGTACTGTGACGATACAACGCGTTGTAGCGTAAAATAAGAGTGCTGTGCAACAACGAGCGTCGGTAGTGCAACGGTTAGCATACGCTCCCGGAAAGAATGAGATCTGGGTTCGAATCCCGGCTGACGCAAACGTTTTTGCACAGTACTCCTTATATTGGGTATACTATGAGATCATACCACTGCAAGTGGCAGTCAAAATAGACAGAATTTAGACTAACGCTTTCTTACTTTTGTATTTCAGATTAGCTAGTGATTTCGAAAAAAAAAACTCGAAATTTCATTGTAAATCTGAGTGTTATGCGCTAGTCGTTGCTTTTGTTTTGGTTGGTGTGTAATTTATGTACATGTTTATTTTGATTTCCAAATATCATCGTTGTATTTCGAATGCCATCTTTTCAATTAAATTTATACATGGATATCTTCCAATCCAAATTTATATTAAAAATTTTCTCCGCTTCAAACGCTGTTCTTTAATTATTTTTTATTTTCCAAATTCTTTTGTATATAATATATTTACATCGTTTGGCTCGACGCATTCATCTCGCATATCAAACTACGTGCCGAATTGCAGCCGCAATATTATCCTTTAGCACTCTTCCATCACTGTTTGATGGAATAGGAGAAAGATTACTTTGAGGCCATAGGTTTTTAGCCGAATTCTAAAAACGGCTGAGATGTTTCAAATTTTTAAAAGAATGTGAATGCGGAGAGCGACTTTCGAGGTATTTATTTTCTCTTGATTACCTGTTCATGTGAAATTGAAAGAGGAACATCGGACAAATGCAATCGCTCTAGACGCTAATGGATTGTATTCTGAGTTGTCTAATTGAGCTGCTGCACATCTTCGATGACACCGACGGTACATCATGCCATCCTTCCCACTAATGAGGTTCTCGCCATCTGTCAGTCTAATTCATCTGTGTGATCAGCCATAGACCTCCCTCTATCATCATTCATAAATTCGATAACGAGACGCTAAAAAAGGAGGTGGTGCCGTCGTCCGGTCCGTTCGTTCTCCGCACTCAGCGGGTAAATTGAGTTTGTCGAGCGGCGCCGGCCGATGTCGAGCACTTCCACTTCACACGCTTTTTCACGCAACACGCAAACCATCGTATAGAATTGGTTAGCAACAGCTGCATCCTCTTGCTCTGCTCCTTACCGGTTTCACGAGCTTTTTTGGACATTTCGTTGTGTCTTAACCGATTTTTCCGAAATTCAGAGAATACGGTCATCATTTCTTCATGAACTCTCTTATCTTCGTTGAATGTCTACTACATTTATGCTTTGGGTACTACACATCGATTTGGTATTATTCATATTGCCTTATTTCTCTGTACACTCATGTTATTGATAACCACTGCCATTTGTTTAGAGTCTTGCAGTTGTTTCACTGAATTTGTTGTTTTTTGTTTTAATTATTCTACCGTATCGGACTTAATCTTCTTAACCTGTTTGCCTACTATTGTGGTTAATTCATGGAGAGACATTTTTTTCTACTTCGTATATGAATCTATCTATGAAGCATTTGGGTGACTCTAGAGAAGCTATTAACTCTATTCATCACGGTCTTGATTTGAACAGAACTGTTTTTTCTATTATTGGAATAATTTCCTTATTTTCCTCTACTGGAAAGCAGTTTTTGTGGTTGTGGCGCAACCTACTAGCTCTACCTACACTTATAACCGAAGTCAGACGCCGCTTCCCGTACGGTGAATCAGATCTCATAAAACTTCCTTGTTGATTAAATAATAATTGATCCACTGATGAAAGCCAAAGTAAAAAGATCATTCCTATATAAGATTATGCAGATCATTCTTTTATCCAACTTTCCTATTTTTTGTCCTATTTAAGCTCTAGTTTCAGTTGAAAACTCGCAAATTTGCAACAGTGCAAATGTATTAAGGCTATTATTTGGTAAAACGAATTACTTTTGATTCTCGTTTCCGACTTTATTCCAGCAAATCCTTGTTAACATCGACTTCCGTGCACTGTATGTCAATTGGAAGTGTTTCAAAACTACTCAAATCAGTGAAGCGTATTTATTCTCACCTAACCTGTTTTGTAACGATTTTAGCAAATTCTCTCAAGTGATTTTTCGATTCCTTTCATTTTATGGTCCTGATCGAAGATGTTATTTTCCTTTTACTTACAAATAATTTTCTGTTTGAATATCCCTTTTCATAACTTATTTTGGTAGCTTACATATTAAGCACGTTGTTGGTGTTTCAGCGTCAAGATGCGATATCGTGTAGAGATCGGTCCAATTAGCATAGTCAGCCAAGCTGATAGGAATTCGACTCTTCCATCTCAAATTTTTAACCAATTCATGGAAGTGCCTTCTCTTTACAAGGGGCTTATTTGCTCTATGACAAACTTTTCCTGATTTATGAAGGTCGATTAGTGAGCGTTGTGGGATGACCAGGAAACACACTGTGAACGGGAATCCTTAAGGTTACATAGATTGAATTGCAAAGAAACCTGAAAATCCACATAACCTTAGAACTCCTTTTTAGGGGTATTCCTGGC
This sequence comes from Parelaphostrongylus tenuis, assembly GCA_019055375.1. Lineage (NCBI taxonomy): Eukaryota > Metazoa > Nematoda > Chromadorea > Rhabditida > Metastrongylidae > Parelaphostrongylus > Parelaphostrongylus tenuis. The sequence continues at coordinate 241,410 of JAHQIW010005374.1, forward strand.
CGTCACACAACGGTCACTAATCGACCTTCATAAGTTGGGAAGGAGTTCGTTATAGAGCTAATGAATCGGAACATACCATCTTCAGTGTTTTTACGTACTGTTGTACCTCATGTAGGGTACAGAACGGAACGATCAATCGTCGAGTTATGAGGAATGTCGTTGAAACTGGGACACAACGACGTGTCTAGGAGACATTAAGATGACTACTCACTGCTCTAAACCACTACACTAACACGATTTTCAAATTTACAGTACTTCTTGATTTTCCTAAAAAAATCCTTAGATTTCTAATTCTCCTGTATCAATACTCTAGCAGGAAAGACGATCAAATGGTGCAGGAAAAAACGATCAAAGTGGCAGGATTATTGTTATCTTTGGTGAGGAAGTGGAAATGTCGATTACGTAGACGATGTCGCACAACCTTTTATTGCTCATTTCGTTGATCGGGATTTTATCACCTCCCTTTGTTACCTCTGTTAAACCACGCGTTTAAAAGATAATCAACATCGTCAGCTGCTGTTCATGAACCTGTATATTTGATGAGGGCGAATTGTGAACGTTCTTTGATGAATCGAAGGAAGTGATCCGCAACAAAACGTCTTTGCATAGACTTCATGTTGTGAATTTCCGCAATTGAGTTGAAAAGGTTCGTAGTGTTTATTCTGGGTATCTCTTTAGGGTGTGCTACTTTTATAAAGTTCAAGTTTCATAGCAGAAACAAAATTTCTGGATATGGGATCACTTAGCCCGCGGAAAGACCAATCGCGGCTTCGAAGCCACCCGAGATTTTACGTTTCGCTCGTATCTCAGTATTCTTATGGGTGTATTTCACAAAGTGTCCTAACGTTGCAAATGAACTAATCAGTAAAGAACTTTTGCGAATAAGATCGAACCATCTACCACATGTGTGTCGCAGGACACCTCTAACCATTGCGCTTACGCGCCTCAGAAAGAATGGAAGTGAAATCTTGGTCCGACTGCAACGCAGCAGTACTGTTGGTAATAGATATGAGTTACAGAAAATGCTTACAGGTAAATTTTTAGTGATATAAACGTGGAAAACCAAAACCCTCAGCTAATTTACATGATACGGAACTGGTAATCAAACTGTACACCTTTTTCAATCATTTTCATTCCTCAACCCCATAAGCAGAATCATGGGAATGATTTCGCTGCCGATTTTCCCCGAGTAGTGAACCATAAAGTACACGAACTTCTTCCAGAATGCATAACAATAAAGGTTCCAATTATCCCAGAACAGTGTACTTGGTGTACATCAACTCTGTACCGCGCCTTAAGAAAAATGGCAAGGAGATGTCATTTTTAGGGTTTTCATGAAGAAGTGGGATCGTCAGCATAGAAATCTATCCTTCTGCTGTCGTTTTTTTGGGAAATTTCTATTGAATCATCGTTTTGAATGATGCGGTATTCCTTTGTGACGGCCACCTGCAAGATGAACGAATATGTTTGTGGCTCACGTCAACCAGCTGTATCAGCAGATGGAAACGATTTATGAATGACGGAATGTTAGGCACAATTTGAGGTATCGAAACTTTTGAAGAGCGTGCAAAAATTCAGAATAAATGCGGAGAAGATTTGCTGTATCTCACGAAACCTGAACCTATTATCAGCGGAGGAATAGCAATGTTTATGCTTCATGTTTCCCTCTTCCAACTATCTAAAGAGAATAATGACTTTCCAATACAACCTAGTAGAAATGGTGATCTCATTACATCTTTATGAAAAATTTTGTGAGGTTATTCTTGCGTGAACTAATTTGGTGTGTCCTTGGAGTTGAGGGGTCTGGGTCTTATGAGGCGTAAATTTATTTACTCGCTGTCTCACCAAACATTTCATTAGACACGAATTCGTTCGCGGTCAACCGTCGAAGATCATTGGCTTTGGTAATATCCGATATCTCCAACCATTCAGTTGACGGAATTCTTCAAATAGTAGTGAAAGGGTTCGACAGAGCTTGAAAGAAGCTTGATGAAAGCCGTTGATTTCATCATCATGCTTTTACGCGATTAACGCTCAATTTATGGAAAATACGATATCTTTCATCTTTCTCAAAAGGACAGAATCACTGAATAATTTTACACCTTGCATAGACCTAGACCAATTGTGTATGCTTAATCTTAAGATTTACTTCATGTGATGTTCTTTTCTAAGCATGAATTTACTGAATGAGAATAAATTTTGGACAAAAATTCGAAAGCATTTCCGCTATTTTAGGGCTGAGGAGAACAATTATGAGAACTCTGATAAGTGAAAGGTACTTTGTAGACTTTATTTATGTGTCAATTCTTCTATATAGCAATGAAATTTTGTTCTTACGGGGAGTTTGAATGTAGGAGAGTGAACGACTATAGAACAAGATATATCAAATGTAATGACCTTTCGCGCTATCCATCAAGTGTTAATGAATAGTCGTTAGACCTTTCCTACGAGTAATTCTTATTGACTGGTATTTTTTCCTTTGTTGGTGTATTTTCATCGATGTGCACGTCGTCGTTTTAAGGCAGTTAGTGTCATCAATCACCTGTGCCACGCACTACACATGAAAGCTGCTATTTTATTTTTCTGCTTACTAAATCCAGGTTTAGATTGTTTGCTTCCCACTCATTTCGTTTACTAGAAGTTCAAGCTATAATGAACTTTTTCCTTTATTGTCGTAAATATATCATTCAATTTGAGTGGTGATTTTTATTATGTGCTGTCCTTCGTATGAACGTTGTCCTCATTTTGTCACGGTTAATTTTTTTTTGAACAAGGTAACATCATTTTAGTGGTACAGTTCATCGAAAACGGTATGGAAAAAATGACTTGGAAACAGTTTTAGATTTATAGTCATAGAAATGCTTGAATTATTCACTGAGTCAGTTTCACGAGATAGAGAGTGGTTTTTGCCTATGCCGAGCAATATTATCTGTTCTTCTCAGTGAGATGATTCAATTCCAGCGGCATAAACCATGTTGCTTTGTAGTGAAGTGCCTGGTGAGGCACCTGTTTCGGCGGCAAAAATCGTCCTGGACCTCGATGAGTTACCTGGAAAGTTATGAGATCCTTATTTCAAAGAAGAATGTGTTCTGTCTTAATGAACTCTGTCTGATTTTGTTTGATGTGGTCGTGAAGTCATTTCATTTCAAAGGCAAATATTGTTTTATGTAAAAGAACAAACTGCTTTGTAAAGTTTATTTTTTCTGTGGTGTTCCGTTCCTCTCGTTTTGATACGACGTGAATACTAAGATTCACGCTACGCAGAAATAACTGATGTGGGCATCGCATCGAATCATCGTGATCATGAAGAAGACGACAAACCAAGGACGAGATTGAATGGATTCGATATGAAATTTTGAATTGCCTGAATTACAAATCATACTGCCGTCTTAGGAAGTTCAACTGCTCTGAAACTCGAATTATCTTTATTATTAATCATCTCGACTTTACTTCTTGTAGATCACTTCAGCCTCTTCCTTTCAGTCATATTATATGCATAAGCTCTATGTTCTGAGTTCCTCTCCCTCAATTCATTCTTCCTTGATCAATTCCGCTGCATCGCTTATATCTTTCAACGTCATCGTTCGTCTTTTGGATTTACTGTTTTGGTGGCAATATCTGAAGATTCTATGTATCTTTCAGAAATGTCTGTGCTATTCCCTGATAATCCAGGAACGAGTCTAGGTGATGCAAAGTTTTCGAATTTTACCCGAAGAATACCACAGGAGTCTCCGGAATGGATAATGAATATCTTCCCGAATAACTCATTTCTTGACGGCGAAACGCATGCCAATATCAAAGGATTCTGCCGTGATGTACTATTGTACGAGCTTCCTGTATTAGGGTATGTTCATCCATGTTTTCAAAATCTCATTTATAAAAAAACTCTTTTTTGAAATATTCAGCCTGTAGCGTTTTCGATCCGCATATGTGTGTTCGATATTTAGATGTTCTAAATGCCGCTTAAAGAAAAAAGAGTTTTAGTTGAGATTTCAGTCGTTATATTCTGTTCAATCCACTTTTACATCAAACATTTATTTCAAAAATGAAAAAAGAGTAAGTTTCCAGTCATTTTCCGTACGATTTGCGTAAATTGAGTTCCAGAAGCTGATCTCATCGCCAGTGTCTTTCTTGGCCATGATTTCACTATTGAGTGTACGGTAGAACACTGGCCTACAGAGATCTGCATTGGGAACGAGCACTGTGAAGATTAGCAAAGTCGCAAACTTCTCCTAAATCGACGATGACCATTTGAAGAGGGTTTTTAAATTCAATCCTTCCCAAGCGGTTTGGAAATAAGGCGAAAAAATTTGGAAGGGAAACTGTATTTAAGTAAAACCATGTTTTGGGATAATATCGACTGAACCTTAAAGTGAAAAACTTGAGAAATGAATAACACATGAGTCGAAAGTGAGATGGTGTCGACAGTGACGATCCATTAGAACCCTTTCAATGAGGCCAATTTTCTATAGGAAGAAGCTCATGGTTATCTGTAGACGAATTGGGCGACCTTAACTACTTCAGCTGTGACAATATCGTTACCACGGAAAAGTAATGTCGAGAAATCGACGAAATTGTCAGCATTTCATGGATTTTCTATTCATACAGCAAAAGTGGTCATACAGAAACTAATACTCAAAGTACAAGGTCCCTGCTTTCTCAGCGTTGTTTTACTTTTTTTTACAATCATTCTAGCAATGTCCTTCACGAATAAAAAACATTTTCTGATTGATAGCTGAACAAGAAAGCTCTTGACAGTTTTGTCGATTCTGTCGAATTAAACTATCATTTACATTGTATGTCCATCACTACGTCAAATTCGCGTCCATCAATTGTTATTGCTGCTGTTGTAATCGATGATCTTTGTTGTAGACATGGAAATTGATATAAAGTTAAAGGACGAAATTTTAGGCCAATAAAATGGTGCGTGTACCGAATTTGGTACACAGGACTGTGAAAGCCTCAGAGCGCTATGAACACTATTGCGTCCATAGTGAGCGGAGTGGGTTAATCGAGGTGTTAGACAGAGATCTCACCTAGAAAATTCGTTAAGAATGGAGACGAAAATTATTTCAGCAATAGAAAACCCCTCTTATTCATAGGCTGCTCATTAAACCATTATTTTACTCATCTCTGTTGCGATGATCTATTAGAAGTGACAAAATTCGGTGTACAGGCTTTCAAATTTGATTTTTTTCTTGAAAAAAAAGAAGATTTCATGAATCCTATTGAAGGGGTTTTGACCTTTGAGAGGGAGAGGAAAGAAAACAATAACAATGCAAATACAATGCACTCTCTGAAAAAACTAAAGTGTTCACATTTGTGAATTTTCAGGCTTCGATATTGGGATATAGCGATATTAATACCAAACTTGATATTCTCGTTGTTTCTACTGTTGAAAGCCAGGCATGTTCTGAAGAAGATCACCGGCTCGAGGAGCCCAGTTTTCAGGGCATTTTTTATTTTGGTTAGTTTTCTACTCATCATTTTATACATCTAAAGCGTTCACGATCAACTGGTAAGTACACTGAATTGGTCGATATAGCGGTATTATTTTCATAAGATAAGGAACATTTTTTTGAATATCACTTTCTTTTTTTCAAGCTTTGTCAGAAATTTCAAAGTTTCCCATGTGAAAACTCTGTTAACATTTTTCTTTCAGGTTTATCTCACTACTTTTATGAACATAGTTCGATGTATCGTATCGATGTCTATAAGTGCTACAAATCCTATCGGTGAACTAGTCGACAAAGTGAGACACTTTTTTTTGTAGAAATTAGTCTTTTTTGTCATTCTTGCCCCAATTTTGTTTTTTTTTTCTAGATCCTTTGGATTGCGCTTAAATTCTTCTATATGACTTCCGAGTTGAGTGTATTGACGTTTGCTCTTCTATTTGGTAAGTTGAGTTCCTTATCTATGGAGAAGCCGTAAATATGGTTTTTCCGGCATTCATTGGTAAGATACAAGTTTCAGGTCACCTGGACAGCTCAACCAGCATCAGAAGAGCTCTCATGGCAACTTTACTGATTAGTTTAGTGCATACTGCTATTCAGTCCGTGCTCGAATTCAAAGTCATTCATCAGGTTTGTTTACAAAGTGATAAAATTTCGGAAAAAAAATAAGAAAATCAGATTGATTTATCATTGTCTCAATGTTTTGGAACTTATGTGTTGTAGTGGCTAGAGTGTCCTTCAGTATACACCATTTTGACCGCTTTTTCTATCTCATGCCCCAAGTTCACCAAGACTTTCCATTTTTCCTGCAGCCGGAAAATAGTGCCAGACTTCTGGAGGAGCAAAAATACTGACATGATACTTTGGTAGAACACCACAAGTGATTATATGAGCAAGATATGCGTTCATTCACCTCTAGAAACTTAGTGAAAACGATACTTGGTACATCTCTTAAGCATTAATCAACTTCGGCCGCTTCATCTTTTCTCCCCACCTATCCATTGCTTTATCACAAAGTTTTTCTTACAATCCTAAATTTCACGCCTGGATAAGAACGACTATTACGATATCTGTTGTTATTGTACTACGTGAGTCTTCTCTCTTTTACTGACTATGAACAAATTCAGTCCATAGCTGATGGCTTTTTCGATCTTCACTCTCACGGAGGCGTATTGTTCTGGATGCTCACCGCTGCCGCTTTTGCCCTGGTAAGACGATTAGTCATTATTTTTATGTTCTCCTATATGAAAGCATATTCTTCAATTCAAACTCAGCACCCACGAGTCTAAAAGAAGCATAATAATAAGGTTATAACAAAATTCTTTTTTTGAATTTCTTATAAGTTTGTCTTACCTGTGATTCATAGCTACATTTTTCGCTGATTTTTAGTTCTCGTTGGGTTAAAAATAATGCATAAATCAAATTACAGGTGTATCTTTTCGTACTGTGTCTGCCGCTCACTTGTGTCCGAAGATATGTGACCCTTCCGAGTAAGTGTTGAAACTTTCAACTGATATGTTCAATCTGATAAGTGAATTATTTAATCTCACGAATTCCTTTCTTGTATAAAGATTGCACGATGTTGGTATCTCCTCTGAAAACGACGGCCAACGTTTCGGAGATTTAGTCTTCCTCAGAACCAAGACGTACGTCGAAGTACCTATATGGGAGAGTCATCGGTGTGTTCTCACATGAGTGATCGTACTAAGCTCTGAATAAGGCTAGATTGCTGAAATAGCCATTGCTTCTGGAAAAAATACCAACATCGCCCAAGTTTTGTTTGAGCAAGGGCATTCGTGAAATGAATTTCATTCTTGATGCCGCGATTCAATGAGATCGGTCTTTCAATATCTCTGGCATTTCTCGTAAATTTTTGATATTTTTCTTTTAAATGACTCATTTGAAGAAGGAGCTACGGTTTCGAATTGCAAAATTTTTTTCTAATTCCAAATTCGAGTAACTTTTATGGATTCCTATTGCAATTGAAAATTCTGCGAGGTTATGCTCAGAATTTCCTCTGTTTAGGTAAATGGTCGTTCTATTTATATTGTATATTGCTCTCCTTTTTGAATGTACTTCAATCGTTTGGTGCCGTTTTGCTTTTCTTCCAAGCCAGCGACGGCATGTGGTAAGAGTGGCTCTGTTTTTTTTTTTTGTTTTTTTTTTTCTCAACAGTCATGTTTTTGATGTTACAAAGACCAGCTATTATGATGTTTGATATATGATGCGTGAAATTCTCTTATTTTTCGTTGTTGATCCTTGTTTATTCAGCTTTATCGATTTCTCTACATATTTGTACTTCTGCTTCTATACTCCTATTGTTTATATGACATTCCTGCGAAGATCATTGAAGTTGGTGGACAGTCCCTTTTTTTTTTCCTCTTTGATTTCTTAATTGTCGCAGAATTATCAGGTTGATGCAGAAGTAATGGCGAATTATGAGCGACATTGAAGCACTACAGCATTTGTTGAACTTAAGGTTTATGAATTAAATGAAGAACCTCTAGATGTTTTTGGCTAAAAATATAGATTTACCTAATCCATCTAAAAAGTTCGACATTTATAGAGATCATGGATATTCTGGAGGCGTTTTGACTGTAGAATAGCCAAGTGATGGTTTTCTCAACACGTGGTTGGTGAAGTTGTTGAGACGCTGATAGGCGATTGGAGAAAGTTCAGCAGTGTTCGATGGTATAGGCAGAGTTATGCATATTCCAGGATGTCTGTTGATTGGCTTATTAATCAGCGTGCGCAGTCGTTCGTAAGAATTCAGCCCTTTGTGTTCACCGAAGTCGGGAATGTTATCCACTTGTGCATTTTATGACTTATTGACAGTACTTGTTGACAGATGAGTGACAGTATCGTATTTCGTTTTCAACGCGACTTTGGCCCCTTCAAGTGTTTTCGGCATCACAATGATTCAACACCTGTACAGAACGCCGTTGTTGTTGTAGGTGATTCACCTTCCTTGCAATTCACAATGCGATGAAGAAGTGGATTGTTCTTGTTCTGGGGAAAAGCGCAGAGGAGACACCATAACATTTTTTGTTGAACTTCAGATAGTTGGGACACTCATTCATCGAGCTGAAAAGCCTCCAGATATCTATAAAACCACAAAGAATTGCTGTCAATTATTGACGTTGAATTTAACTGAAATCTTTACTTTTACCGCGCTTTAGCAGTAGTATTGTGTTATAACACATAGCTAAGAATATTGAGTGGTATGCAGAAGAGATTCGCTGGTCATCAGAGCAAGGAGAACCCACTGGTCTACTCTAGCACGCGATAGGGAAAAATGGAATTGTCTGGTACTCGCTCGAATCCCTCGACGATCAACGGGACGACAGGTGATCGTGATGCGTGCTGTCACTACGTCACCGGTACCACCAATGTGCTACCACTATATCTTCGATATATCTTATTGTAGTTGCTAGCAACCAACGTTTAACGGGTCTGGTTAGGCAAGCAGATATCAATATTAGACGCAGCGATGCTGACAGCTATTAGAATGTTTACTGAAATCTTTATTTTTATTGCTTTTCATCAGTGGCGTGACATCATAAATACTTATCTAAGATTGTGTTTCGGTAGGGGTGAGTCGTGGAGCATGTGGCTCTGATGAGGCGTGCGAGACCGCCGAAACGTTTGTAAGCCACTAGCGTACCAGATCTCACAAAGGTTGAAAACAGCCTATTAGACATGTACCAGAGTATAGAAGACGTTCGGATTCAACTCTCTGATGTCTAATATTTTGCATACCACTCAACAACTTTTACAGTGGCATGATTTTTCGGTCTCTCGAATAGTTCTGCTAAGGTCAGGGGATCATCGCCGTTAGATTGTTGCCGCAAACTATGGATTGATACTGAATGCTATCAGCTAACAGGATTTCTGCGGCATCGTCATCGATTGTTAATAGGCACTCGGCGTCTTCAAGGCCCACACCTTCAATAAAATATTCTCCAATCGTGTGCACACTATACATTCCAAATTTCTTCTGTTGCACTTTATTGACGTTCCCAGTTGCATTCACAATAGCATGACATGTTTTTGCTCTCGAGGCGAAAAGACGCGACTTTTTGCTCGAAGTTTTGTAAATTCAGCTTTTTGATTGTGTAAACTATATGCGTATAACATCAAACAACAACAAATATGGAATCTTTGATATATATGCAACAGTTATTTCGGCCGGCCTGATGGGCTTGTGCGATTAGTGAGGGCACTACCTGTGTGCCCCGACATCAGTTCATATTCAATTTCGGATCCGGGAAAGATAGGGCCACTGGTTTTTTTTTACATAACGTTCCATTATTCAAATCACAGAGGGCAAGAAGAGAAAAATTACGCTTACAAAAAAGCAGTTTTCGATAGACGGAAGTTGAAGTGTTCTATCGTGTGTTGTCACTATAGTGCCCATACCGACTGAAATGTGTTGATAGTGTGGACAGTGAACACATTCAAAAAAAAAAATCATTTACTGATTCTATCGCAATAAACCGTTACTTTTGCACCAATCTTTGGTATACGAGGTTTTTGCAAATTCTTGAGAATCACACTCGCTCTATCCTGAACATTTTTCATATTCAGGCATCCAAATTCAAATTCTGGTAACAGTCTTTTCTCGTATAGGAAGCAGCGCGATGAACATGGCTCCGGTGATCTTCCCGATTCGTACTATCCACGTTTTTCTGGTAAATTTATTTGATTATATTGACAGATAGCGCATTGTAGCGTAGAAAGAGTGGGGGCAAAACGAGCGTCGGTGGTGCAACGGTTTAGCATATACTCCCGTAGAGAGTGAGATCTGGGTTCGAATCCCGGCTGACTCAAGCGTTTTTGCACATCACTCTACATTATTGGGTTTATTTGAAGGTAGTTTTTTCATTGGTAGTATTTGGAAATAAATCATTCAAAAATGTTTCTTGGATGAGGTTGAAAAGAACTCGGAAAATTTTTATCACCTTGAACTACCATTTGTGAAGGTTTTCTTAAGGTAAATTTAGTATTTATATTGAGTGATTTCCTGAAAAAACTTGTTTAAAAATGCAGTGTTCCTGAATAGAATTCAAATATATAAACGTTGCTCAATACCCAATGATGTAGAATGATATGCAAATCTTTTGCGTCAGGCGGCACTGGAACCCGCACCTCACTCTTTCCGAAAGCGCGCGCTCTATCCGTTACACTACTGACGCCCATTTTCCACATTATTCTTTCTACGCTACAGCGCATCTATCTGTCACCCACCAGCCGTCAGGCCCGTGTAGTCGTTCTCGACATTGAACCCACTCACGTGACAGATATTGGGTATTAAAGATCAAATGGAATTGTTTTTTTTTATTTAAACGCTTTGGCGGTGATGTGATGTTTTATGCATGAAGCATCATACCACCGCTGGAAGCGGTTAAATAAAAAGAATCTTGTTTTGTAATACTTTATGTTGTTTGTTAACTGATTCCGACAACAAAAAGTTTTCAGGATTAACTTCTCCATCATATGACGATCTGTTCGACTGTTCTCCACGTTTCGGAGCTGTGTCCTTCCTTGACGCTCCACTCATGCTCTTCGCTGGTGAACCGGCTGAATCCACAGTGACTACCAGAACCGATTCCAACGAGTGGGAAGCCAGGTAGCGGAATTTCTAAATGCTCTCTTTATTTTCTTCCGTTTCGAGTGTTTTCTTAAGACCACAGCTGAAACTTTAATATGCCTGATAATCATTTTTTAGGCCCCCCATGTCAGTGGTCTATCAAAGAGGGCTTACTTAAAAAGCCCGATACGCTTGTTTCGATCTTGCGATCTCGTCAGACGGACAGTTACCCTTTCTCATCTTTTGCCAATCCTGTGTGGGCGCTCCAGTCCCCACACAGGATTGGAGTGTACAACGCTTTATGTTCGGTGAGATTTCCACTGGACATAGAGTGTAAAATGTTCGTCGTCGCTAACTCTTAATGTGGGCACTGGAGCACCCACACAGGATTGGCAAAAGATGAGAAAGGGTAACTGTCCGTCTGACGAGATCGCAAGATCGAAACAAGTGTATCGGGCTCTATAAGTCAGCCCTCTTTGATAGAACACTGACATACGTGGCTCAAAAATGCTTTCTTTATTAGATGATTAATTCAACAGCGCACTTATTCTGTTCCTTTTACTTGGACCAAGTCCGAAATTTTGGCCAAAGTGAACTGTTCAGATCCAGTGGACAAACTTAGAATAACTGTTTCCCACCCCACACTCTTTTTTAACGTAGTATCATATGTTCAACTGTTCGAAATTTTCTTACACTTAAAGTAGGCATGAATTGAAATTCACTACTTCGGTACGAAGCAATTGTTCACCTCCTAGCTTAACGAGATCTATTGATTGAAGAAAAGCGATTCGAATCATTTCAATTTGTCGAAAAAGAAAATAAAACCATTGTTTGAGAACGAGATAGGCCTGATATATAGCTTAGGTATAGAACGGATGTGATAATTTCGTGGATTCCCTACGTATTATCCTGCTCCTCTCAGTATTTAAAATTCTGTGCTGTTAAATGCTTTAGAGTCATTTAAAGACGTCTTTGAGATGGCGCCTATTCGATTTCATATGTAGTGTCTCTCCATTATATGTTAGACATTGTCTGCGATTGCATTGGCATGTATATTTATGCAAATTTCATCTAGAAAAATGCTCGAATTCTTGCCAATGCCATTTCCAATGTGGTTTAGTCATGAATAAGTCATTCAGATATTACAATACGGATTTGTTGCTATTTTTCAGATATTCTGGACAATGGGATGCTACCCTCGAAACGCGACATCTCAAGGGTTTGGGAGCTGACGGAAGTCTTGTGTTTGAAGACGACCCGTATCCCCGTTTTCAACGATGAAGTCGACTTATCCGGCGCTAGTTATCTTCGCCTTGAACAGTAACAAATTTGCAAAGGTTCTCTGTGGGTAGCCAGCTAACTTTTATTGCTAACTGTGATTCACATTGTATTCCATAAAGTGAACTAATGCATACGGTCGGCGGTATAATTAGTGACATCGTTCAGGAAGATTACCGTTTTTTGCGCGTTCAGCAAAAATATTAGGTGTCCAGCTTGCCATATAATCAGTAGATTTACTTGCTGTATAGTTTTTTTTATGGAATGGAACCGTAACCCCTTGCATGAATTACTACTACGTTGTTGCTGTACCGTACCGGTGGCTGCTGTTCTCATGAACTGTTATACAACTTTATTTTCATTTCAAAAACAGTTGCAGTGGTTTGATAAGCCTTTCGATGCTTCTATTACGGTTTTCTGTGAGTGTCTCTGTGTATCAATCATTTTCTACAAAGATTCATAGTTGCTGCCCTATGTATAGAGAGTGATTGTAGCATGAAATAGTTTGTGATTATTACTTTATTCCCTCTTCATCTCCCTCGCTCTCTTTCGTCTTTTCTTTCATCATCTTCCGCGTTGTGGATATTCCGTTTTACTGCAGTCAGTCGTTGCATGCGATGCAGAATCAAGCGCTTCTCACTCAACTGTCAAGTGGGCAGAAGCCTCTGTATGGCATCTTGTGCCGGTTTTCGACTAGTATTAACTGTCCACTGTCATCAGGATAACAGATTTGATCTCAGATTCAGGTTTCTGTTCAAGATCATTGTCCTTTAGTCTGGCAGCGTTCCTCTGATGAATTCAGGCTGTGAATTACTTGTTATTCGCCGAAAAAAGAAGAGAATCATAGCTACAAGTACATGTTGCTAAGCAGTATTGATTTGTGCATTCAGGACTGTGCTATTTTCTTGTTTCCATAAAATGTGAGCGTGTCGTTGCTTAGTTTGGAGTAATATGACACAAATCTATCTAGTGTATCACTAGTTATTTTGCCGGTTTTCGCGTAGTGCACAATGTAGATTTATACGTGTATCATCATTTCTGCATGGATAAATGAATTTCGACGCCATAGCATTGGTCCTGTCGACTATCGTTCATGAGCAGGAGATGATCTCCACGTTTTATGAGCTCGCAAGCAACACAAATGCAAATTCAACAAGACGACCACGTGCTTCATCTGCCGCCTACGGTCACGAGTCTGCACCTCTTGTATAAAATACTTCATAATCACAAAAGTTCACCATTTTTGCAGTATGAGCATCTCGACAGAATCAAACTTTGAGTGCAGATCCGAATGTGAGTCTCAACTCATAGCGAAACGTACAATTCAATGGGACGCAGTAGAGATAGATGCTCGGTTCCCCACATTCACTTTTTTCACTGACTGAATAAGTTCGGCTATGGTACGCGTTCTACTTCACTTCGTCATCTTCCTATGGCGAGTAGATCTGCTGGTAAGGACAATAATCTTCTGAGGAATGAGTCCTGATAAAAATAAATGCTATCAAGTATGATTCATTATTTGCAGAGTTCCATATCTAGCAAAGTAAGCATTTATTTACCACAGAGGAAATTGTTAGAGCCTCTTTTACTACTTTCTAAAGAAGTTTATAAGATTATCACACGGTTTTTTGGTGAACACCTCGATTAAAAATTCGAAACTATGAAGATTCAAGCATATAGTAATTATGGTGAGATACGTGTTATGCTCATATAAATTGTGCTGGTGATGATTATTACAATAAGTGAGGCAAGCGTAAGTCAAAAGGTATTGCAGAAACATCTTCGTAATCCATTTCAGCGTTTTGGGCAGTCCGCTTCAAGAATGCAGTTACCAGTTGGTGCCCTCGCGTAGCCATTCATGCAAATACACTCCATTCTGAAAACAAATGGTCTTCAATTACAATATTGAACCAAGCTAGAATTTTCTTATTGCTACCACACCCTCAGCAAACCTCACCACTTTCTGACCGCGTTACCGTCGGTTAGACTGCAAATAGAATGACATCTACTTATGCTTATAGCCCTTGAAAAATTTTCTAGAATACCGGATTTTTAGAATCTGTTTGAAACTTTCCAGAAAAGAGATCTAGAAAAACTGATTGTCTCAAGATGAGAGAAAATTTGATTTTTTGAGCTTTCAGTTAATAATAAATATTCACATACTTGCAATCTTTGGGACATGGTGTAGTAGGCATGCGCTCATTTTCCCCATCGCACGACATTTCAGAACTGCAAGACAAGCATCCGGTAGTTTCGTTTTTCATGCACTCTGAAATATACTTAGTAGTTCCGAAGTCGATTTGGTTTTTTCAGTTATTTTGAAAAGAACAAGAAACTTTGATGATGCTCTAGTTGAAAAAGGTCGTCGCACTGCGTGAACTAATATAAACATTTCTCTTCCACTTCAATATCACTTAAGCTACTATGGATTTCCCCTAACAGAACCATTAAGCCCTACGGCTTCTTCAGTCAGGGAAATGTTTGAGCGCTATAAACTTTTGATTGAGCTTATCTCACGAATTTCTGTCTTTGAAGCACATCATGCATGAATATTGCCAGATGCTTTGTAGGATGTAGTTAGCTTATGAATTTTAGACTATTCTCTATTACTACAATTAGTGCTCACTATTTTTTCATTAAATACATTAGTTCTCGAAACTTTTCGAAACCGTTCACTAACTAGGCATCTGCGCTCCTGCCGGAGGCATCATAGGATCGGCAGGCCTGTGCTCCATTGCTTCGTTGCTATCAAGATTCTCATCAGACTGATGAGCAAGCACGCAAACTACCATGAAACCAATGACAAAAAACGATTTCATCTTCTGAAATTAGTGCTATTCCGCTTGGAATTTTCTGATAATTCTTATGGAAATTCGATCGAATCGGGAGGAAAATATTTTAAGAAAGAAAAACATTGAGGCCAGAGGATTACGCTTAAATCTTTTATCGATTTACCGAAAAGTTCAGAGACCTTCAAACAGTCATAGCATTCGTGTACAGTACAATGTATGAGATAGCTACGAGATTCATCAATCGCTGCAGTGACATTGTCGTTGTAGTTGAACGAATAAACTCACGATAATAAGAAAAAAAAAGGAAATCAAAGTCGTCACGCTCACTGCAAGGAAGAGGTTCTTGAGGAAAATATTTGAAGTTTGAAAGCTTTTGATCCTAGTGGCTCGTATAAAAGCCGCCAATCCCATTCGGCTCCATTGACTAGCGGCAGAGGGTACGTTTAGAAGATTACACAAGAGTCAGTACACCAGTTGAGTCAGTTTTATATTGTCTATTTTTGTGCCGCTGGATTAAAGATCTACCGCTGCATGGGGTAGATTATCTGACAATTATCTGTCTAAATCCACCAAAAAAACATTGATAAATCCCTAACGGTATTGTTTACTGAGTTCCACTGATCCTCACCATTAATTGGATATCACATGAACAAAAACCATTCGTCTCATGCCATATTTTGAAGTAAATTATTCTACGTGATTTACGCTTCCTTTATTTGGAACAAACATGGTGAAATATTAACAAAAGAAGCGTGTTAGTCAGAAAAAGCGTAATCCAACGATTTTCAGGCTTTGAAAATAACGAAATAGTATCACAAAATGAGCGAATAATGTATACCTGAATTTTTTATTGAGATTATGAGAGACTGCCATAGAATATCTTTATTGCTTCGATTGTCTTCAACTAGCTACCATTTTGTGGTTTAGGAAAGTCATATTAATTTGAATGTAGATGTTTCTTGGCATAAAAGCCAGTCAAGAATTTTTCCAAAAAAAAAAAAACCAATGGTATGCTTTTGGCACTTAATAGTTTGTTCGCTTCCAAAAGTAATTATAGAAGAAATAGAGATCAGAATTGGGAAGCTACCTCTAATCATTTTTTTCAGGAGACCTAAAAGCGCAGTGCCTTTAATTTTAATCTCAATATAAACTACAGAAGCTGTTGTTATCTGCAAGTAAATGGCCAAATGAGTTATACGGTCGCGAAGTCACAAAGTTGGTGGTCTGGTTGCCATTCCATTCGAGTGGCATTGGTTCCCTTCCTTGAGAATTTTCAGAAACAAATTTATTTCTTCAGCAAATTAGAACTTGAATCGCTCTTTATGAAATTCTCGGTTTCACATTCAAAAACCTCTTATCTCTTTTTTTATTGGCTAGCATAGTTGAACATTATATAATGTTACATATTATTCCATAGACAAATCTAGTTCCGCAATTTGATTCAGTCTCTGCGTGCATAACAACTCAAATGAAATACGACTTGGCAACATTGATATCGAATGAGACTGGATAAAATGCTGACTGGTATTGAAGCTGTGCCTCTTTTCACTTTTCTGATCAATCACAGTTTGAACATTCGCATGAGAAGGGTTTTTAGGAGTAGGAAGTGCCAATGCCCATTAGCTCGATCGACGATGCGATCAGTGCCATGAGTTCACCAAGCCTTCCATCGTTTATGGCCGATTGACGCAAGACACGCCTGGGTTGAAAAAAAAAACTGATATTATACGTCAGTGGGCTATTACTTGTTAGCATATGGGCCACGTGTGCACCCAACCGACTCCATCATGCTTAATGAAATCGAGTGTATGGCGCATCTCAGAAAAATTGACCAATGCCACGCTTCGGTTTTTTGCCATTGAATATGGTTCGAGGATCTAAACAACCTGATACCTCTAAAATAGCATAAATTAGATCGTCTACGAAAATGTTCCTTCTAATGTTAGTGCGAAGGGACATGAGAAGCTGTTTTTACTACTCGTAGTGACCGTGTTCTCATCGGATATTGATAAAGCTTATTGTTGTAGAGGGTGTTCCACTATGTATCAGTTCATATATCATTTACTGCTGTCATTAGCAGGACAGCATGGTGTTCGAAATGCTAATGTTGAATAATTACCAGCCGACAGAGATTTCTCTGAAGCTTTGAAGTAGTTGTGCTATAGGTGATTTTCGGCACACCATGAGCAGTTCTTGTGTATCAGGACAAGATTTGCCAGCTTCCGTCTGTTTCTCCGGAAAACATATAAGTTCTCGCTATTAGGAAGTCAACCAGTTGAACAACATATGGAAGAATGAACCCAAGAAAATAATTTGTTCACTGACTTGAAGTTAGACTTGAAAACACTTCTTTATTTCAAATTATTTTCCATGGTTCTTCATTAGTTAGAATTATCTTATTAACTAGATTACACTTTCCATTAGAAAACTTTTTTTATTGTTCCTTTCGTGTTTATTACTTGTCTTGTTCTTATCGGTGAAATTCAGCATATGCTAGTATTATGAAATATCTTTGACGTATATCAACAATCGTTTATTTCTATAGATGATATAAATAAGGAGTGTAAGGCTCCCGAGAGAACTGACTATCGAAAGTTCGACGGACGACGGGTTCTTCCCGGCTGACGAGGCTGTAAGGACGAAACACCTGTATCGGGCTGTACGGGAGCACTTATCAGACCACATGAAGTTGGCTCAAATAATAATGAAAAAATAGATCTCTTCATTATTATTTGAGTCAACATGTCACATGGTTTGGTAATGGGCTCTTGTACGGCCCGAAACACGTGTTTCGAACTTACGGTCTCGTCAGTCGGGCAGAACCCGTCGTCTTTCAAACTTTTTAGCCAATCCTCTACGAAGTCCCTGCTCTCTCTATAAGGAGGTAGCGAAGACGAACGATTTACTCTGGTTAGCAAGTGAAATTATTACCGAATCTACAGTGCTACACACGATTGCTCTTTGGCCGGTATGTTTGTAATATTGCACCTATATTTCGAGTGTTTTCTTGAGACCACGCTCAACTTTCAATAGATCTCTTCATTATTATTTACCATTACCAGACCATATGACATGTTGGCCTAAATAATAATGAAGAGATCTATTAAAATTTGAGCGTGGTCTAAAGAAAACACTCGAAATGTAAGTGTAATATTACAAACATACCAGCCAAAGAGCATTAGTGTGTACAACATTGTGAATTCGGTGATAATTTCACTTGATTTACCGTGTAGATCGTTCACCTTCGCCTCTCAGAATGAGAACTGGAGCACCCACAGAGTATTGGCTAAAAAGATTGAAAGACGACGGGTTCTGCCCGAATGACGAGACTGTATGGTCGAAACACGTTTATCGGGCTGTACAAGAGCCCATTACCGAAACACATGACATCTTGACTCAAATAATGATGAAGAAATCTATTGAAATTTGAGCATGGTCTCAAGAAAACACTCGAAATAAAGGTATTCACACATTTATCTGTTATAAATTAATTATTCAAAACAGAACAAGCGGAAGCAAATACAAGTAAATTTTTATTTCGATTCAACTATAGGCGCAGTCTGAAGACGTAAGGTGCGTAGGATAAATATTGAGTTTGCCACTAAAATTGTTAGCAAAAATGAAATGGCACCGTGGTTTCCAGACCTCGTTGAAATGTGAGAAATGAATAGATGTAAGTCACTCGTGAGAGCACTTGAAGATGTTGAAGAATGTGATCTATCCATAGTTTTTGAGAGCATGTGATGCAGAGGCAACGCAACTGTTTTGTTATCTGACTTTGAGAAGCTAAAATGCGATCAAAAGCTGGAACCTGAGGTGGCTTCATACTCGAGATTATTCTTTCCAGAGCGCACAACGTTCTTTACTGCGCCATTAGGATCATCGCTCTTCCTTCTCTCAGGCACTTTTTAAACGAATCGATAGCTGTCTATAATCACCCGTTAACGGGATCGATTTAGGGAGCAAAAGTCACCGTAAACCTCAATTAAGGCGATGCCATGATTGCCATCATAAGTTGTTGCTCTTGTTTACTGCTTAATTCTTAAATAATGGCAGGGCACGTGAAAATAATCACAGAAGATCCAGCATTATAAGTGCCATATCAGACCTCATCAAAGGCTCAAAATTTGTTGTCAGATTATATTGTTTTATGCGAGGTCTCAAGAAACAGTCGATTATAAAGATGTTATTCAACTTTCCGTCCATGAGCAATCATCTATTAATCACTCTAATGTCAGGTGCTCTTGCCACATGAGATGCAGTGGTTTGTTATCACTACAGTGTAGGGTAATCTTTTTACTCTGCAGGCAATGTAACTAATTTAGTATCGATTCCTTGAATGTAGGGGTATACTGTACACTCCCTCCAGGGAACTGGTTGAACCGAAAGGCACTGTGAGACTGATGAGACCAGGAGACCGAAACGCAGATTTAGCACTACAAGGCCGTATCAGACAACATAAGAGGCTCAAAATATGTTGTCAATTCAGAGGAGTGCCTGGATTCTAACAAAACCTTTTGAGGCTTTTGCTTCGCTATTCTCTCAGCCGTGTTATAAGCCATCGTGGGTTCCAGTGCATCTCAGGCTCCAAGTTTTGCTGGTAACTTGGCCTACTTATGGTTATATTTCACGACAGAGTCTACCATCAGGATGAAAATTAGGCATTAAGTAAAAATTAAGGGTTGTGTTTTGGATTCCTCGCGTGAAGTGAAGAGTCAAAAAGTCGCACTTAGATCCATAATCATTTATTGGAAGTAATAAGTTTTAAAAAAACGCTAATAACGGAAAACGGCAAGTTTTTTTGAGCAGGTGCAAATGTTTCCATTAACTTCCATTGTGATTGTGGCATATTTACTAAACAAAACAACAATGAGCAGCCCTATGGGATCTAGAAAGCTGGATTAAAAGAAACACTAGCTATTGGAAGCCAGAAATGTATAACAATCGCATGTCGGTTCATTAAGAACAGTTCTCAAAGGCAAACTAACTTTACTAAGGTAGATAACACTGAAGCTATTTTGAACTTTATTTGAGAATTAAAAAATAATTTTTTTAAAGGCACGAAGAACTTTTTGCGTTAAAACAAACTGAGGCAGAGCATTGGAACACTTACCGAATTGAAATTTGCACAAAAGGATAATCATGTTACCTGCGTTGTGCATATGGTTTTTAAATGTAAACTGATATCACTTACTGTGCGGGAGACGTTATTCATTGCATTGCATTTGTTTGTCAAGGTCCATCATCCACGAAGGTCTTCGACGTTTCTGCAGATACTTTTCCATTAGACGTGAAGAAAATGAGGAAACAATCTGTTTCGCTGAGTAAGAAGTTTTCATAGGAGTTGTAGTAATAAATTGAAAGGCTGAATCTTGGGATAGTGCACCACGTGTTCGTTACGCTTATATTTTGCTAGACAGAACTTTTTCCTTAATCTGCTAATGATCGTTAGATAACACGAATATCAAAGAACTCAATTTTGTTTGTTTTTCAGAAAGGCTTTTTACGTCGTTAGAGCAAAAAGAAAAAGTTTGTGTCTTACACACTCGTATTTCTCGCAGGTTAAAACTTTTTACTTGAATTGTACGTAATATTCGATCGCGCAAGCTTTGACAATTCCAGCGCTGCGCTTTTTTTTCTGAAAAGACCGTTTCACTTCAATGTAGTGGGTGAGGTAAGGCTGAATTTCACACGCGTCGCACACTCGTTTGTCGGCTGGTTTATGTGCTGGCCGTGGATCGCGCTATCGATAGACGGCTACGCAGGTGCGTTTCACATATAGAGAGCGATTTTTGCTATTAAGTTCGCGATTTTTTTTGCTTTGAGAGAAACTCCACATAAAACGTGTAAATTTGATACTTGAAGATCTCCTCTACAACTCATATGCTTATGGTGCTTCCAGGAAATTACAAGCATGATAAAAGTGAAAACGCGCAGCAGTGTGACACATAATTCAATTTTGAATGTTAGAGCGGTATAACTAGGTCTTTGAAAAAACGAATGGTAGCGCAGTAGCTTGAGCAAGCATTTGAACAGTTATTAACATTCTTAAGGAAGTTTTTGTCCAGCGAAAAGGAATGTTTCTTCAGTTTCCTTCGTCTAACAGAAAAGAATCGTAACGTTGTTATCCCCGTAGATAGGTTTGGTAATATTATACTGGCCTGATAGAGTAAGAATTCTTGGTGAGCTCTGAGAGCCGGTCGAATCAACGACCACGTATGCGTCGCAAGCCACTTCTAATCATATGCACTAAGACCACTACTAGTTGCTATAATATGTGTGTGTGTGATGCTGACAGGACCAAGTAGTATTGTCGGACGCCCATCTATTAAAATCAATGCACACAGATGCGAACGCGTTGGTGAGCGAAATGTGCGAAATTTATTATTATGCACAGTTGCTCTTGGCTCTGGCCAATTGGTATCGGAAATTTTTGGTGCTCTAATTGAACATTTCATTTTCTTGCAAAGAATCTAATGATATACTTTGTAAATAAAGGATACAAGGTAATATTTTCGGCATCCATCTAGAGGGATCTCATGCATTCAACATCATTAAACATCACAGAGTGAGTGTATGCAAGTCTGCCTATGTAAAGACTTGCTGCGGCATACCAATGCTTATAGTTATTGTGTTTAACCTCCAAACAACTCTGGTCCTAGTCACTAATAACGGGATAGAAGGATAGCTGGCCCAAATAATGGGCCAAACCTTCAATCAGGCTAATGCGTAATGCACAACTTCTGTGACCATGGCGCCACGTGCGCTCTATTCATTTGAGATATTCGATAGAAGAAAATCACACTTCCTTATCGAATGTCACCTATTCTCACAGCAATGTAGTATGACTAATATTTGATAATGCCAGTTATTTTGATGACGGCATGTTCCCAACTACTGGTTTTCACAGGTTCTCTCATTTCACTCACCTTGAGTTGGGATTAGAGCTGCAGGTTGTGGAAGCAAAGGCAGAAAAGAAAATTGTTCCAACTTCTTTTTCTATTCTTCTTGTCTGGTTATTCACAAAATAATCCTCTATAAATTTAAAAAAAAAATGATGAAAGCACTTTCAATTGTAGCAACGCGCCTAGTTGTTTTTGTCTACGAATTTTGCGTCAAGGGAAAGTCAGTATTATCAACTGCTACTCACGAATATGTGCAGCTGATAAGAGTGGATTGTACGCGTTCTACAAGTTAGAGGAAGTCATCCATAGCGAAAAGTACTCCTTCTAATTTGTTGATGGAGTCTTCAGCTGCGGCTCGCACTTCCACTGGAGATGAACAGCCCAAGTATCCAAGTAGTAATAAAAACGGAATCTAGAAAATAAAAGGTGATTGGGCTCAGAACAATTCTGAGATGAAACTTATTTTTGATTTTAACAAGAAACTCAGTGTTGAATCATTTGACGTGAACGAAGTCAAGAAACGAGGGCTCACGCCGTCCAAAGTTTGGATTAAATTACATGCCTTGTATCTGTTGGTGGAGATTTTGCACACAATGCTCAAACAGTTGGGATCCACTTGTATAAATGGTTCACTACTAATTTTCAGAATGGTTCAATAATGTTCAGGTCGAATTTGAACTTAAGAAAAAATCTAATGTCTTCAGGAGGTAGCCATTCGTGCTGCTCTCTGAAGTCTTGCTTAGCGAGCACCTATATGGATACTCATTTGCTTAATCTATCTTTGCAAAAAGGCAGATCATCACGTTTACTTTCGACAGTTCATATGGACCTCGATCAAAAACAATAATAATCTGTTAGTCTGCTGACATGTTTTGAGAAAGCTGTCTAGCTTAATCCTCAACTCTATGCTGGTCGCGCGTGTTTTTTCCCATTATCACGAATTTGTAATTGCGAATGCTTTCCCAGAATCTTTAATTCTATATGAGGATGTTTTTCTCAGAATTTCGGATTCTGCTTGAGTGCGGTTTTCCCAGAGATTCTGGAAAACCGCGCTAGAAGGTCCAAGGTCTTCGTTATATGCCGCCTTAGACCTTGTGTTTTGGTAGACAATTTGAATGTAACCTCCTTTTTCTAGATCTGCGTGTTAGTGGCCATATAATATTGAATTGCTTATTTTTCTGCATGATCATTCATCTCGCCCACTGTACGAATTCCAGCACTTGTTGAATTGAATTACCGCCTAGCATTCACTCTTCATGAGGGTCGTTTAACATTTCACCTGCCTCTTCGGTTGCTGCTGAAGAGATTTGTCTTCTTCAGATTGTGGTAGAAATGCTAGTTGGGTCCGTGCTTTTTAGAATATTAGTGATAGTCAAGCTAAGGAGTTTCGTCTCACATTGCAGAAGAGTATAGGAGGAGAAAGTGAACCAGAACGTTGCTCATCTGTTATGAAGTTTCAACTCTCAGTTGATAAATGTCAAATTCTATTCCTGCCCAGCTTGCTACTTTCCAAAAAACTCTTCAAAATCTCAAATTTCTGGATTAAATTTGAAATCCGGTTCAATAGTGAAAACTTGGCACATTGGTTATTTAAGATTGATGTATTAGATGATTATTTGGATTTTTACTAGGAAAATTGTTGCTTATACGTCCTAAAATCACTTCAGTAAGAGTCTATTTCTACCCACTTCGTACCATATGTGTGCCAAAGCGCCCATAATCTCTGAACCTTCCATGACTATGTGTACACACTTCGATGCAATCACTAATTGATTAACCTAAAATTTCGCCTCTCAAAATCTGCCCTTTTCTGGCCAAAATTCGTTTTTTTTTTCTTATGTAAAAAGAACGGACGGAAAACTGGAAGGTCGATAACCATTGTTCACTTGCATGCTTTTCTCATGGTTTTTAAAATTTCTTCTCAGCTGCTTCTTTTGAAACCTCACTCAAAATAATGCAGCATGATAACTTATATTACAAAGGCCGTTAATATAAATAGAAACTTCTCAACAGCGTTAAAAAATTAGACTTCACTCATTTTTTCGTTGATCTCTTGAGATAAAGGGATATCTGTGGACGAAGTAGTAGAATCTAGACAATTTTCTACATCACAGATTACAGCTCATCGCATCACGTGAGAAGTATTGAATTGTTGCCGCTTTCTTGGAACAAGCGGACATCCAGCAGCTCTTCCATTTCCCCAAAACATAAGATTTGGTGTATCTCCACAGAATAAAACATCACGAGATTATTTTCTCTCGAGGAACTGCTCTTGAAAGTCACAGAACGTAAGAGCTGACTTTGTCAAAGGTGATAATTAGCAGACATCAGTATCTTCCATATAATCGCTGCGCACCTTCAGGTTACTGTCGTCCAACATTTTTATTGAATCTCAGGGTGTTTTCAAGGAGCGTTCAACCGTGACTAATGAAATGCCGTTAGTTAACCTTTAAAGCCTGCTCATAATACTGATTGCAGAAAGAGTGCATTGAAAAAATGCAAAGAGAATTTGACACTTTGTGATTGTAGAGATTTTATGAAGAGAGAGTAAACGTTCAAAAAAAAATGTCTCACTATGCCTGCCGATGAGAACAATGTAGAAACAGCATAAGATATTTTTTGGCGAAACACAGATTGGGTTTTTCTGGTTGTTGTTTTTTGATATACGCAGTCAAGATTGACGGAAAATACTATTCTCCAAAATCAAGCGAAGGATATATTTCTAGTGTATCCCATGAGTTCATTGAAGTCGTCACGGCTTCTCTTCATTTGTTCATTGAATACGGGCTAACCTGAGTATGCTATAATGAATAATTGCAAAGGAATGTCATTCACTAATCAACGCCCACTCATTGCACAGCGTACCCATAAACATTCAACTGTTATTCTCAGTGAAAAAAAAACTATTATTTTTTAGCTGTTGCATAATGCCTTCTCCTCTCGTGGATATAACCTTCGGCTTTCATCAAGTCTCCATTTCAAAAATTCCCCAATGCTCCTTTCTTCTTGTTGTCTCTCTTTTGTTTTGAATTATGTAGTCAACGACCATGACGTTTCAAAGGTATTACTAGATTTGGATATCAGGTTTCGGAACCGATGGTGTCGATTTCTTAACGTTTTCAAATGTTTGAATTTTAGACTGCATAACTTTGAGGTAACACCTGTTGCATCTCGTATGGGATATGAAAGAATCCGCATTTATGTGCAGCCACTTGGCTTGAGAGATCAAGCAAGATTACAACTAAAGAAATATCAAACATCGTCGATGGCGAATCTGAGTTTCTTTCAATGTCAAATACATTTAATTACGTGATCCGACTTCACACAGGGTGCAAATAGTAGCAGAGCTTATCCTGCTCGTTGTCTCATATTCAACATCAGCGAAGGATTCAGAGTTTTGCATGAGTTGTTTTACCACTTGAGAGCTTAGAGTCTTTTTAAGGAATTTCGTTGATGTACTGGCCAAGGTTGTGCTGGAACTTTGGCATAGCTCTGCGAGAGCGTTCTTAGGACTTCTTCAGGTAGTCATCGATATACGTTTGTAGCAGGAACTTTGATCCAAATCTGACAAATGCCGTGTACTTATTCATATCTCGCAGGAATGGGGTCTGATTGTTCAGCAGAGACGAACGGATTTAAAAACCATCTCTGCTTGTAATATAGCGCAACTTCTCTATTCGCCGCGTCTTTGCATGTAGTAGTATATGTTATCTTGAGAATAATCACTATAATAATAATGAATTATCAGTTGAATAAACTAGCTTCTCAAAGAAGAAACAAAGTTTTAAGAAAATCAAATCAGGTCCTCTGATTGCACATATGCAGATGAAGACTTCCGCATACGAGATCTAGAGCGCATATTAGCAATTTGCCAGCGTGAAAAAGCTGAATTGTTCGCTCAGCATTGAAGCCGTTGTTATTAAACTCTGTAACGTAGAATCTATTTAAATTCTCTATTTTCCTTACTTTTCAACAGTGAAATGATATTTTGAACTTACATTTTAGAGCCTTGACTGGTATGCAAAACATTCGACCCTTATCAGGAGTTGAACCAGCGGCGCCGCTGTTTGAGTGAGACGCGGTTTCAACCGCGCGAGCCGAATGCTTTACTTACCAGTAATTACTCTAAGATCTGTGATATGAACTCCCAAGACCGACTGTCTATTAACCTCGGCATGCTTCAGTATGATTCTTGATTTTCTTCTTTGAGCAGAACACGAGGTGTTACATTAAACTTTATTCGATAGCTGACGTTTCGGCAGTTCGCCTTCTTCAGAGCCGCTTTTTATATGTGTTCCACTGGATGATCCAAGTGGAGATCACCGGCAAGAGAGACACATAGGCTCGTAATGCCATTACGAGCCTATGTGTCTCTCTTGCCGGTGATCTCCACTTGGATCATCCAGTGGAACACATATAAAAAGCGGCTCTGAAGAAGGCGAACTGCCGAAACGTCAGCTATCGAATAAAGTTTAATGTAACACCTCGTGTTCTGCTCAAAGAAGAAAATCAAGAATCTGTGATATGAGTTCATCATTCTTCTTAGCGCTTTCTCTGATCTGTCTCGTAGTTTTTATGATACCGTGCGAATCCCAGTGCTTTAAGCATTCAACTCGTTTTTCGTCTTCTTCTTGGACGTCAATGAACAAATATCAGGCACGTCTCCTTGCGATCTCAAAGATAACCTTGGCTGTGGCGTTCCATAAGGCAAATGTTGCTGACTGTTGGAAAGCATTTTGTGAGGGGATCAGCCCCAGGCAACGCCACGACGAGCATCACAGCCACTCCGTCACTGCTTATTGACTACAACACATCCAGCTTAACTGTTTCTCGCAATTTAGTCATCTACCTTGTTGAATAAAGCACCTCCACCTACTACTTACGAGTGATCGTGCTTCTATAAAGTTACATATTAGGGTAATCACTCCCAAACTGATAAGTAGAAGTGCCTCAATTGATAAGGTAGATGCCTAAATCAAGAGAAAAAGTTAAGCTGGACATGTTGTAATCAATAATATTTTCTGATGATTGGGTTAACTTCACGAGGTTGACAATAAAATTAATTGGGCCAATGTTTTGAGCTCTTTGTTTTCTTCGGTGTCAATGACTCTAATCGACTGTCCACAGTTGTTCGTTCCCATTGTCTGCCTTCGTGATAGTTGTCGTTCGAATCGAGGCTTCTTCGGTGAGACACAGTTTCAGTGAAAAAGCTCACTGGACAGTGCCCTCACAAACGGAATAGTTTGCCATGCCTGATAGTTGATACTTACATAGTACTTGGACGGCCCATTTTCAGTGCTGGTGAGAGCCCCCAGTGTTGTCGTGCTAATTATAGAAAATTACTATTTTTTGTGTAATATAAATAATACTACGCTGAATTTAGTATCATATTTATAAAATGGTACTTACTAACAAATCCTAAGCCCGACTGTCTATCAACCTTGGCATGCTTCGATATATTTCCTGATTTTCTTCTTTTGAGCCAAACACGAGGCTTACCTTAATGTTACCTTAGTTTTTACCACTTCATTTGATCCGTATAACAGCTTTTTTCTTTGTTTTCGCTAAGCGGATCCCACTACTTCCAGCATTTGAATCATCTCCTCGCGTTCATCACTCGGTTGAGGATTCGCTCTTGCTCATAGACTTCGCAGATAGTGGTTGAGCACATCTACTTGCAATCTCGAGGATAGCCAGGCTGAGCGTTCGTCAATAATTGCCAAAGAATGTTATGGTGGATCAACACCGCGTTGAGCTCCGCCAAACATTAGTCACCGGTCCCTAATGTTGTATTTATTATCAATATCACCCTAATATCATTATAATGTCATTTTGATTACTTTAGGTAATAATGAATACAATATGTACGATAATATTTTGATACATATTAAAGTGTATGATATAACTATATGGCAAATGAATAATCAAGTTAAATCGTTATATTTTATTGCATCACATATTGAAATGTTATTGTATTTGATATTAGGCTATAGTGAATAAAAATAATATAATGACACTAATGACAATACACTGTGATGGGGCGCCATGGCCGAGTGGCGTGATGCTCGTGGCAGTGCACGTGGAGCCGAGTTGCACCCCCAGCTAACTCTCTGTCAGATAGCAATAACGCCTTATGGAACGCTACAGCAGGCTATCCTCGAGATTGCAAAGAGACTCGTTCAACTAGTATTCCACGACGTTTAAGGAGAAGACGAAAAAACGAACTGAATGCAAGTATTGGAATCCGCATAGTAAAAAAATATTGTGGAGGCGGATCAATAAGGCGTGAAGTGTGAAGCTGTGACAGTGAATATTGACACCAACTTCTGATAGGCTAATCGCCCGTAGAAACAGATCTTCACCAACGGTAATTAGCAGAACAACTATCTGCTGATATATCAAAGGGAATTCGACTCGAATGCCAGCGTAGGTGAAGAACCGCAATATCGGCTCGACTAGCAACCTAACTATGTATAATGAATCAAACCTCTTCTATCGACCGCTTTTTATAGATGCGCTCAAAATGATATAACCTGGTAAGGCTAATAATGTTTTGAGCTGATAGGTCTAGTGGTATACAGGAGCCTATTTCGTACCAATGGGACTCATCAGCGCCATCCTCCTTCGGTTTAGCCAACCCCCTGAGGTCATATAATCTTCTGAAGGAATTTACACCGAGTAAAAGATCACCCCAGGTCAGGTGATGTATCATTTTTGCCTTTTTCTTACTTCGATCTCAAATAAATAAATAAATATATAAATATGTCGTCACGTACACTTAAATTTTACTTGCCTGTCAAGTATCACTTTAGTTTTGTGCACATAATTATTTATAATTTACTATGATTTCCAACCTAATACGAGGGGCCGTTAATACAACAGGTTTCTGGTCCAATACGAAAACCGCTGTTTTTCTTCATTTCACAATTTAAACTACGCGATGCGGTTGTAAGATGTTATCCCTCAACAGCTGATGTTCACGTTAGTAAATTAAGATGATACGATTCCGCGTACCGTTACATCCCAGCACTTTATGGCCCATTCGGTGCGATGTGTGCTTGTCCAAGTACGAAATTCTTTAAAGACTTTTTTCGATGGACGGAGCTTTTTTCTTAGACTTTCAGTAAATAAAAGCTCAAATCTTAAATTTTTCAACGCTCTGCTCTAACATTATTCCTGAATTTCTTCTTCAAGCTGAACACGAGGTGTTATCTTAATCTTTATTCAGCAGCCGACAATTCTTCAATTCGCCTTCTTCAGAGCCTGGAAAGGTCACACTGTCCGCAGTTCCCTAAGCCAAACACCTTCATTACTCCTTCAGAAAAAGTCACCAGACCTAGATCTCAATCGCATCAATCACAAAATGAACTCCCAACATACCGCTTTTCTATGTGTCCTACCGAATGATTTAGGTGGAGATCACCGGAAGGAGAACACATAGGCTCGTAATGCACCTACCCATCAAATCAACAGTCTTATATATTGACTCATGAGGCATTCCTCCCTGCAGTTTATAGTTGGAGTGGTGATACTAATCTAAAGTGCTTCAAGAAATTTTCGCGCTGATGGTTTTTGTTCTTGCGCAAGGATGGTGACTTCAATGTCAAAATCAACTCCGTCATGTTTCTGTTCTCTATGCGTCTCTAGCGGGGTATTCCATCTATTAAGAAGCTTGTTAGCTAGGTGTTCTTCTATGCGGGCAAAGAGCGGCCTACCCATTTCGCCAATATATTTGTCGCTACACGCTTTGCAAGAGATTAGGTAGACTGTACCTACGCTCATGCAATCATCACCTCTGCCGTTGGGACATATTTGACAATTTTTCATTATACATAGACGGTCGTATAAGCGGTTACGAACTAGTTGGCCCCTTAGAGTATTCGGTGGTATTTCAATGATAGCCACCCATTGCTCTAAACTTACTCTTTTCAAACAACATTTTATAGCTGTACTAATATTATTTGAAAAGAACAGGAGGATAAACGGGATTTTCCTTTCATTCGAGGTTTCGTTTGGAGGTATACTGTT
This sequence comes from Parelaphostrongylus tenuis, assembly GCA_019055375.1. Classification (NCBI taxonomy): domain Eukaryota; kingdom Metazoa; phylum Nematoda; class Chromadorea; order Rhabditida; family Metastrongylidae; genus Parelaphostrongylus; species Parelaphostrongylus tenuis. The sequence goes on from JAHQIW010005374.1 coordinate 271,456, forward strand.
TCTTCTAAACCCAAGCCGAGGGGTTGCAAATTCATATCCATTAGAAGTGGCTATTTCACGAGCCACTTTCACAGATTCTACCCTTTGCTCCTCAACGGTACATACATTGGCGGCTGTTCGAAACATGTTTTTTACTAGCGCCTTTTTCGTATGTGAGGGATGAGATGAGAGATAGTGAACCAGGATATTCTTATTACTTGGCTTTCGGTACCACTTTGTTATGCAGCCGATCTCGATTTAGTTCAATTGCGCGTTCAAGAAAGGGAGTTTGTTATCTCACGGGTGAATTTTATATACTCTGACTGTTCATTCAACAATCTGAAGCAATTAGAATCATCTATATACCTACAGTAGAGTATTAGCCGCAGATCCATCACTGGTGCTTCCACTTTCGACATGAAGGCATTAACCAGGCTAGGTGCCAGTCGCTGCCCCATTGCCAGCCCTTGAGCAAAATTTTAACCGGGCCATCTGAAGATTGAGCCGTTCAAGCACTCCTTTGATAGAACCATGAACTGTTCAATCGACAAGCCATGCTTGCTTGTAGCTACCTGGTGTTGTACCTGAAGCTCATGTGTGGATTGCAATGCAGAGTCATTCGACACGTTGGTATATAGAGCAGTGACGCCGAATGACTCCATTACGTACGCGTTGTTGGGAGACGCGTTACGTAGATGATACAAGAACATTTGGGTATAGGTAAAATGTGCTGGAATGTGTCCTAACAAGTGGGATGTTATTGAAGTCAAGAATTATGCTATCCTATCCATCGGTCCGCCTATACAGCTGATGATGGGACTAACTTTCACTATAGATGGAACGTTAGACATTAGATCATCAGTGGATACTAACTTAAGTGTTTTTATAAATATAAGACAGGGCATGTTGGTGACTGGATTTTCATTTGAGAAATGATAGGTTCTCTTAAACCTGCCGCATTTGCCGTATGGACCCAATCACTGTTTGATTTGCTGTTTTGCCTTCTAAATTTCTCTACTTGCTTTGCTTCGAAAAAACCTGCTCAGTGAGGAATTGTGGAAATTGCACTTACAGCCCAAATGAGGTCAATAACAACGTAGCAGCTCGTAAAGCTGTACTTTTGGTTATTCTCTTAGTCGAAACATGAGCTTTAGAACAAAGAGTCAAGAGACGATTATCAGCAGATACTTTTCATGCTAGTGTGAGAGTTACAAAGAAGAAAGGAGCTGGGGTCTAGATTTTCTTTTATCAATTTTGTTTATTCTCTTGACGACAACATAATACTTGTAGTCGTTAGAATATGGAACTAGAATTATTAGAGTACAGATTAAAAAAAGAAATAGAATGAGATTATTCTTTATCCAGTAATCAGTGAACAGTTTTGATACTGCGAACTATGTTCTTGCGATCGACGTTTTGTTCTTCGGTTCACAAAATAGCTGAAGGGCTCAAAATGCTTGAAGCAGTTTTAAACGGTCATAATAGCCGCACCTAGTGACACTATAATGCCCTTAACATACGGAATGGGTTAGCGAAGCACTAATCTCGCCAAAAGTGGGCTGATGAGTAGTTACGTGTGCCAACTACGGGGTTTCGTCAGGTGATTATGGTTCTTAATAATGTCGGAAGTGCTTGCTATTCACACAACAGTAAAAAGCAAAAGTGCTTTGTTAAAAGCTTCTTATCCATTATGACAACTTCCTCAAACTGAAGAGGATGACTGGCTAAAGTATATATGGAGAGCATAGATCACAGAAAAATGTCATGTGAGAGACACCGATTAGTTACGTCACACGGGCACCAACAGCCACGGGCATTGTAGGTGGTTGAAAGTGCAACAAAAGCAATTATATACTTAGGCTCAGTCGCAGGTAGTTCAGACATGGTTTTTATGCCTCTCCTACTTCGTAGTGACATTTGTTATTCATGCCACATGATCACAATCGTGTAATACTCTAGCAACTGCTTACAATCCTTTGAAGATCATGAAAATAAAGGGTATTTCGTACAGGTGTTATGTTTTGAGCAAATACTACCAACTAAGCAGCGCTTTTGCGTAGAGTGAAAGTATGGCTGGAAAAGTGTGTCTTAAGTAGTTTTTTGTTTTAAGGATGACTTTGTTTGCAATTTTATTCAAATTAGTATTTTTGTCTCATCTTTAGAAAACCTCTTTGTCGTGAAATATCCGAGAACTAGACCAACAATCCTTCGTTCACAATTTCGGCTAACTGTCTTCTTTCAGCACTCATAATATAGTGGATTTTTGATGTATTTTTTCTACAGACCTTATCACAATTCACAGTGTGAATCTTAGCACTTCTTGCATTCGATTGACTTCCTCATACACACGCTCTACAAAGGTCTTTAAAAATTTCAGCTGTCGCTTCGGCTGCTGCCTGGGCATTTTGTCTGCTTTATAAATGCCACAGAATCTAGTTGAGACGATTCTCCTTAAAATGTTCAAGGCATCATAGCGGAAGCATTCCCATTTGAGTGGTTGCAAGAGAGTTTTGAGGGAGGAGATCGGACCAGCGCTTTGCTTATCACCTTGCTTCCTTACACACCGCATCACTAGCAACTGCGTTACCTCGTTTCATTGTGTTCACTATATCATTGAGATATCTTTGTTAAGGTGTTGGCCTATCTAAGTTTTGCGATTTAATCAACAATATCGATTGTTTAACTTTAATGTTTAATAAAGAATGTTTTTAGAAAACACCATAATGGGTGCGAGCGTTACGAGAACCTTGTCGGACAAATACTACCATCATGAAAGCGGAACACAAGGTTTGTACCTATAGTTTCAATTCAGAGAATAGAAGGGCAATAGAACAAGTGGCGATTCAGTTCCTGCTGCATGTTTATTGAAATTGTTCAAAAGCTCTTGTGCTTATCCTTCCCGAACATGCTTAGTGGAAGGTACTCATTCTCATCTTATTTGGATACTTAAATGACCCGTCTTGATGAATTGTGCGGACCCCAGCACATCTTCCATTCATCCGTCTCGTCTTCTCGCGATTGCCGTCCATGGCGGTGCTTTTGTTCGAGCATAGCCACTGGCGCGAGCTTCATACCGTGATCGGTAGAATATCAACAGGTACGAATACAGCCGATGCGAATACAGATATGAATACAGCTGATTAATTCTTCTAGTGAATACGTCCGCCCAACGTGGAGATGGTCGTCCTCGGGGGCGGGTGTATTCTCGTGGCATCAACCCTACACTTTGTTTCCTCCATCTGTTGTCTGATTTTCTTACTATATGATCGGCCCATCTGGGCTTCGCCATCGATGTGAATTCCTGGATCACGAAGATGAGCTAAAATCCTGAGATCTGAGCTGCGCAGGCCAGCTAGGTGCTATGAGTGTCGACTAATTTTCAGAAGACATCGTTCAAGCGCTCTTTGAGTTGTTTGCAGTAGTCTTGGCGTGGACGAAGTATCGGCTCAGATCTCCGCTGCATAACAGAGCACTAGGAATACTGTTCCATCGAAAATTAGCGCGTAATTTGGAGTCCGCTATTTGGTCGATGGCTTCTTTGAGAGGCCCAAATGTGGCCCACGCTGCTTTCCTTCTTTTGTCGAGTTACTCCTTCATGTTGCTTTCCGTATTCTGTGAATGAGCAAGGTATACGTACGAGGAGGTCTCCGTAATCCAGTCTAGTATTTTCATCTTGCACCATTGGTTTTCCATGAACTGAGTCTTCATGCGATTTATGCGTAGTTCGATCTTCTTTCCCGCTTCGTTAAGTTCCTTGAGCATCGTCTCTGCTCCAGTAGTGCTTTTCGAGGATAAGACAATGTCGTCCGCAAAACGAAGGTTTGATAGAATTTTTTCATAAATACATATGCCCTTCTCGTCCCAATCAAGCGACTTCATTATCCACTGCATTGCGGCGGGGAACAGCTTTGGCGACACAATATATCCCTCGTCAAAGCCCTTTTCGAATGGGTATGGTAAGAGGTCGATGAAAGAGCTGTATTTTTTGGTACAGTTCCGATAGCAGTCTGATAAAGTTCTTATGTAGGACAGATCCACTCCTTGATCGACAAGCGCTGATAGGACTGCGTTTACTTCGACGCTATCAAATGCTTTTGCATAGTCTATGAAAGTGAGGATTAAGGACAGATTGTATACCCGACAGACTTCTATGAGCCTCGTCACGGTTTGGATGTGGTCCATGCAGCAGAACCCCTGTCGACATCCTGCTTGCTCAATTGTACCTTATGCAAAATTCTTGATATGCGCAAAAGGATGATCTTCGTAAAAAGTTTGTAAAGTATGCTTAAAAAGCAGATTGGACGATAGTTGCAAAGATCCCTTCGATCACCCTTTCTAGTGGGAATTTTGGGGTCCGAAACGGGAATGGTGCAACAGAAAAGATTGATGTAGAATTTTTCCGTTATCAATTCAAAACCATAGCAGGAAGCGTGATTCAATCTTCGTTCATCAACGCTGACAGCGGAACATTATAATCACACAGACTCCGACGACACTTTTTCAGGCTAGGTTTTTCTTCTGCTGCTTCTAACAGTTTCTTCTGTTTTTCCTATCAAAATGAAGGAACCGAAATTTCTCGAGTGGGTGCGGTTTAGGGATGTATGCCGTCCTTTATTTAGCGTTCAAATACATCTAAAACTATGAGCACATAAGAACAACTGAGTGTGTCAATATGACAGAAATGTTCATCATCAATACACTTGCTTAGTGGATAACTGGACTACTTTTTACCACCTTACACCGTCCTACAACGGGAGCATGTAGCACAGTGGTTGGAGGTGCTCTGTAACATACAAGGCCTTTAGCTCAATCTCCCTTAGGAAGGCCTTCGTGCTTTCTGGTTTAGCAACTGCCTATATTGTCTAGCAGTTCAAGGAGCACTAAGCTGATGCATCGGTAGCTAATCGCAGATCATTGTGCAAGACAGGTATTAATTCATGCCTTTCTACGATGCTGGAAGGGAGGCGAATGCACGGCACATCCCTTAACGATTGATCATCACCAAATGGTTCAACTTTCACTAGTGGTCTTGAAGATATACTTACATTACTCCGGATGCAGTCAAAATTTCAAACTATTCAGTAGAAATAACATCGTAGCATCGTGTTTGCCTCTCTTGAACACATCATTTATTTTATAATTGATCTATTGAATGATTTTATTTTATTATCTATTTTATTATTGATTTTATTATTGAATTGTGAAATTAGAGCACCGAGTTCTCTACCAAGAATTTACACCAGTTAAAATAATATTCAATCCCAGTTTCAGATGTGCGAAGCAATTATACTAAGGAATACTCTCAGTACTGGAAACAAACACCAATGAAGAAAATCCGAACTTCATCATCGAGAAGAACGAATATGGCTATTGTAATAAGAACGACTGTAGGTTTGGCAAAGTCTAAAGAAAAATTATGAGTTCAATGACCATAAATATCAAAGAAATATTGGTGTTTATAAAACATTAGGAAAAAAAATAAAGCATAGCGACAATTTGACACGTTCCATCCGGTATGAACGTAATAACGTTCGTGCCTGAGTGAAAAGTTCCTGTAGTGCACCTATAAATTGGTGCTTTTTTGACCCAAATTTTCTTTCTTTTCCTCCTTTCCATTCTGGGAACAGATCAATAGAACTACTGCCTAAGGAAGCAAATTCACCGCGCCTTCTTCCGAGTTCCTCTGAAAATATTATCGAAGCAGCTGCACTTGCATATTGCGCTACAGCTTAGGTAAAAACCCACCGGGCGTAATGAGTTAATTAGAGAGACAACCAGATACCGGACAAAGACCACGTCACACCTATTAAATTCATCCAAAAAGCAGGAAAGCGCGATTTTCTGCCCGCTGTTATGCTAGGAAAAACCGTTATCCAAAATTATTTGAATTGAAACTATTTTAGGCTCACATATATCTTTGTTGTTGAATTTTCTACAAATATCTAAGTATTAATAATTCCTAAAGCAAGACCAGCAGTTAATAGCATCTGTCAGCAAAGATAAGGTTAATCAGGTAAAGACTCTGTCAGCTAATGAGAAGTAAAAAGTTTAATATTTTAAGAAATAAGTGAATCCCGTGCTTTTACAGAGAAGCCTTGTGACTCTAGGTTTTTAAAATTCATTAACAATGGAATTGAAAAGTAGTGTTAGATGAAAGCGAATAGATGAAAAGACAAGGTGAGCACTATATAACTGGACATTGTAAAACTTGTCTAGTCGTCATGTTTATTTCAAAAGCTACTAACTGACACATAATTATTCAGTTTCTGCGACAAATAACTCAGCACAGAATTCAAGATTCGTCTCAGCATTCCAATAATGGCATCGAGCAGTGACACATTCTTCTAAACACCTTCACAATTTGTGCTTTTTCATGTTTTCAAGTGGAAATTTATTTTTGTTCGTGTCTCAATGTACAGTTTGAATATTTGAATGCTTAGCGAACATTATTAAATAAATCTATTTTCAGTATATGAGTAATAGTAGAGATTAATAATCACGGAAGCATTATCATGCAGATGGCAGAATGAGCGTCTCTCATGTAAAAGAATTTCAAGCCTCTACATTTTGATGGCAAACTGTATAATACGCCCTGTATGCGACGAAAATGTTGAAAAAAACGATGAAATTGATGGCTCTAACGAAGTACTTTCTACTTAATTGCTTCTAGCGGTGTTATGATGTTTCAAATAGATACCCACTGATGTAGAGCGATGTGCAAAACTTTCGCCTCAGGCGGGACTAGAACCCCCACCTCACTCTTTCCGGGAATGCGTGCTCTATCCGTTACACTAGTGACGCCCATTTTGCGCTCTACATCACTGATGCCTCTATCAAGCCGAACTGAGTTGAACCTCTTGTATGTGAATGATCAATATGTATGTGTGATCAAATGTGTGTGATCAATCAATCTGTTCGTAATTTAGCTTTTCGTCTCTATAAATTCAAGAATCAAATGCTTTGGCAGGAGAACTCGCCTTTGGAACAAACAGAGACACAGCCACACTATAAGAACTGTTGAACAAGTGGTATATGCGCATAAAGTTTCCCCATCACTAGCGAATTGATGACCTGAGAAATAAATTGATAGTCTTACCCGTGATTTTTCCAGGCTGGAACTACTAATTTCTTGAAAAAAGAATTACCTGTAACTTTTTTCTAGCACATTACTTGATCCGTCATCACAGTGCTTTTTTTCACTGTGCGAATCCCAGTACTTCTAGCATTCAATTCGTTATTTCGCCTTCTTCTTAAACAGCACAAAGTACTGGTTGAGCGAGTCTCCTTGCAATCTCGAGGATAGCCTGGCCGTAGCACTCCATAGGGCGTTGTTGTTGACTAGCGGCAAGAGTTTGGGGGTAAAGCTTGGCACCACGCGAGCTGCGACGACCATCACAACCACTCGACCGAAACGCCCCATGGAAATAAAATTCATTCATTCCCTTCCTGCAGCTAATGCTATCAATTTGCTAACATAAGAGTTTGATGAACCATATCGATTCACAATAATGAGGATTCGGGCAAGACTGAATATTTGCAATACTGAAGTACTCATCAGGACTTTCAAACGACTATTTTGAGATCTCCCTTGAAATATATGATACATCGTGACAGCATATTTCAAGCCATTATCAGGTTTGTTATGGGTCTTATACAGAGTTTCGGCGTTTCAGCCTCATCAAAGGCACGATGCTTTCGGCTACTCTCCCCTATTTTGAAGAAAGGTATAATGTATTATTGATACCAGCCAAGAGCAATCGAGTGTACAACATTGTGTTTCCGGTGATAGTTTCGTCGAACGTAGAGTGTAGAAAGTTTGTCGTCGCTAACCCCTAGTGTGCGGACCGGAGCATCCACAGAAGATTGGCAAAAGACGAAAGGGTACCGCGCGACCGACGAGACCGTTATGGTTGAAACACGTGTATCGGCTCTGTAAGTCAGCCCATTTTAACAGACCACATGACATGCGTGGCTCAAAAAATGATTACCTGGCTTATTGAAGTTTGAGCTGTGGACTTAAGAAAACACTCGAAGGAAGATTATATATATATATTATATATATATATATATCTATCTATCTGTATATATATATATATATATATATATATATATATATAAGCACTTCCAATCTTCAATCTTGAGAACTCGTTCAGATATTTAATATATCCTAACAGCACATTTTGAGCCTATTACGAGGTTCGTGATTTAGGCGATATGCAAGTTGTATTATGAGTGATATGCAGAACTCTGAACGTCAGACGCGATTCAAATTCGCATTCCACTCTTTTTAGGGAGGCGTTTTAACCATTGCACTACCGACGCTCCTGTTTTGCCATCACCCAATTATCTGTAGGTACCATTTGCAGCAGTTCGAGTATAGTTTCCTTGAGCCAAAATCAATTTCGAAACACAACAAACGCCTCACAAAAAGGTCAAATGTTTTCTAGAAAACTTCCTCTTAAAGTCTCATTTCGCAGTCCTTCAAGGACGCAAAAAGTATCATTTAGTTGCGAAATTGGTTTGGTCTGAATGCTTTTCTCTCGCCGCGCTGATAGTGCTCGGTAGAAATTGCAGCGCACATCTGAAACAACAAATACTGAAGCCTTGGCCGAAAATCTTTCAAAGTGTTCCCGAGGCACCATGTGTCGCTGATATTGTACATTTGTACGAAACATGCCTCCTTGGCACTAGTTCAAAAACAGCTCGATCTAACTACGCTCAATAAAACTTCCAGAGGTAAAATGCTGAGTTTTATTGGAAATGGACCATGGTCGGAACATCATTCTAGATAAGAAATAACTAATGACGTAAAAAGGGGTGTTATACTATAATAAAGCGTATCATCAGTGTAGCATTCAACATTAATTCTCTATGCGCTTTTACACGTCTTTGTTACAGCAGGGTCACGGCGCTAGTCCCACCCTGCCGCACGCGCTGCTATCGAGTCCATTGTGGCGATTGCTCAGTGATGCCGGCCATCGCGAAGAAGTAAACTGGTTCAATCCCTTTCGGCGACCTTTCACAGCAACTGGTTCGATCCCCTCCCACGGCTCTTCATAGCAGTTTATTTTTATTTTCAGTCGCTAACATGTGATGGTTCATATCGTAACACCGTGGCACAAGCAACGTGCTTAGTTAAATCATTTATTCGGCAATCTGTTTCGTATCCGGAAGTAATGGACTGCTAACAATTGAGCGTTCTTTTTGTCATATTACAAAAAATGCAGAAAAACCTTTAATACTAAACGACCTTTAAAAGTCTGACGCGAAGCATCGTGATAGGGCATCGAATCAGCAACATTCTTCTCGATGACCGGCACCACAAATCGCTCGGCACTACGGACTGATCGCCTCCGCGAGCGGCTCCTGGGCAGGGATAACGGCGTGACCCTGTCGTACCCAAAGGGCTAAGCGCCATTTATAAAGATGACAACGCCGTTTACTTTTTTGGTTCAGTATGAACGAATCTCATGAAGAAATTATTTATTGTAGTAGTATCACATATAGAAAGATAAAGCACGTGAGCATCGTTCCACGATATCAACTGTGAGCAGCAAATAATGTGTATAATCATCACTAAATATCTACAGACCATATTATGGAATCATTTTCTTTCAGGACACATTTAAGTCAAGCGTACACATGAACCGGTTTGAGATATGAAAAAAGAAGTCTCAGGACAGTTATGTTTTCCACAATGACTCGCTGTCAACTCATTTCTTAACGTCGTGACTCGGTCAGCCGTCTTATGATGGTTCAAAGACAAACAATCAAGAGATGAATATTGATGACGAGTCGCGGATTGACGTTTCCATTGTAGACTATTTAGTTTTCGGATCAATGGTGCCAAAACTACTAGAAAACTGTGCAGGCTTTTCAGATTTCGAAAACGATGAGACAAACTGCGACGAGGGACGATTTTCACGCGACCGCCAAGCATCTGTAATAGCACATTGCTGAAAAATCAAAGTACCGTGATGGAGTCATGAAAATAAATCTCGAATGGCTTTACTAGCCAACTTGGTATAAATTGCTGAATGCTTTTGGGAAATTGACAAAAACGGATCAAATTTAACTGCCAAGATATTCTATTCAAATATACAATTTCTTTCAAAGTCTGAAAAGAAAACTATTCTATGTACGAAATTTGCGTATAAGTTGCACAACTGTAGATACGCCACTTTGACTCTACATATTCACAGTATACATATATATTATATATATATATATATATATATTATATATATATATATATATATATATATATATAAACGATAGAAACTGAGATAAATCAGTTACAACGTCGAAAGATAAAACTCACAAATAGAGCTCGTTGAGAACTTGTTCGGTTGAATAGCGAATGTATTGGCCAGTTTCTTTTGTGAAGCACTCCGCCAGTACTCAGAATACTGTTTGGAGAAGTGATTGCCTATTTCTAAACAAAGTTCATATGGTGCATGTGTTTACATAAGCAAAATTCCTACTTCTTCGTTATCCACACGTGTTCTTGGAAGTACTTTCACTTTCCCATTTTTATTATTTATTCACCTTAAAACCTCTTTCATTACGATTGGTTTCACATGCAGGTATTTATATACTTTCCACGTATTCATTCTCGCTAACAACAATTAAAGTACTCTTATATGTTTTCATTCCAATTCAAATTCCTGCACTATATAGTCTCTTGTGCCTTAACTTTTTGTCAAGCAAAGATAGATGTCAATTTATCATCGGAACCATATCACTTGAGAAATAATCACAACGATGAATAATAATCGACTTTACAGAAAGAGTTGAAAATTTTGAAAGGAATAAGAACATAGCGAAATTCTTTGGGCGGTATTGCTACGTTCGTGTTCCATTCATGAATTGGCTGCTGACGTAAATACACATCCAAGAATGTTGAGTGGTACACAAAACAATCAATCCCATGAAAACCACCGTAGTTGTCGGTGTAGCATCTATAGATGACTAATAAGTACAAAAAAATTTGCGTCAGCCACGTCACAAAAAGACCTGAATTAGGTGCCGCCGTTAAAGTGCTAAAGATGTGTCTTAGGTTCTCACTGTCTTACAGCCCTCAACTCTAAAGCAAATTTCATCAAGTTGAATCGCTTCTTTCTTATCTAAATAATAGTTCAAGTTATGCCTTAGGTTACCACTCAACCATCTACACAGTGCATATGGTCCTTTTCCAATGAAATGAAGAAACGTGCCCTTTCGCTAGACAGGAACCTTTCGTCAGGGTTAACAATCCCTTGAAAGCTCATATCTTGAGGCAGTGATATATGTGTTTATTTTTTGAAAAGACCGATGTATAGCGCTCTAGTATTCAATATAAAATTATGCTTCGTACGTGTCGCGCACTTTCATCATTATTACGCTTATATTTCGCTGAACATACTCTTTCCTTGAACTGCTAGTAATCTTTAGGTAACATAAATCTGAGAAAATTCAAAAATGTGTGACTTGCTCATGAAGTCTTAATCCAACGCTGTAGCAAGAACAAAAGTCTGCGTTCCACATACTTATATTTCTCGCACAACGGAGCTATTACCTTGAACTATGAGTAACTATTCAATAGCGTAAGTTTCGACAATTCCGTGACCGTGCTTATCTTCTGGAAAGACCGTATCAATTCAGTATACCAAAGACAAGACTGAGTTTCACAAACGCGGTGCAATTGCTTGTCGGCTGGTGTGTGCACGCCGTTGATCGACATGCGACCAAGCGATCGCTTTGGCACGACTCAGATGTGTGGTGCGATTTTTGATGTTAAATACAGGATTTTCTCCGCTTTAAGAAAAACTCTAGATAAAACGTCCGACTCTGCAACTCGAAGATGTTCTCTACACGTTCATATGTTTTTCGTGATTCCAGAGAGTTAAACGCGTGACGAAATTGAAACCGCACAGCGGGCGTAAAGCATGATTTTATTTTGAATGCTATAGCGGTATGAAAAGTCCTTTTTAGAAACCAGGCACGTACAGTGCTACTCCAAGATCTAAGCTCCCGGATGATTAATAACAATCTTGTGAAAATTTATGTTCAGAGAGAAATTCTCATTTTTCATTTCGTGCCATTTACCGGAGAACCACATGTATATATACATTCACATTTAAATGGATGGTTTTTTTCGCTATGAAGGAACAAATGGATATCCGACCTCATTTGCTGGAGAGAAACCTTTCATGGCAGTCTTGGTGATCATTTGAAATGTAAATCTGTGGCTAGCTCAGTACGTTGCTGGTTTCGATAAGACTCTTTTATTACTTCTATTAATATTCTTTTATTGCTATTGTTATTCTTTTATTACGCTGTAAAATCCGAAATAAAACTGTGTTTCGAACGCGCAAATTTCTCACCTGACGCAGCTCTTTTTTCAGACTATTTGTATCATTCGCTAGGGTGTGTTTGCTGATTCCAACGCTGTGCTTATTTTCTGGAAAAACCGTTTTTCTGCATTGCAACACAGAAAATAAGTCCAGTTCACATAGGCGATCAGTGGTCTGTCAATTCATAGGCCGCGGGGTCAGGCGGCAAGTGTGATGAGACGATGATCAACCAATTTCGACCGGTTTCAAAAAGGGCAATCTTTGTTATTCAATTAGAAATTATTTCTCTGCTTCTAAAAAAAACATCAGATAAAACGTGTGACTTGCTACAAGAAGGCCTCAAATACTTTTATTTTGCCATGATTGCGAATAATTCAGTCGCCAATATGATCAGTTCTATGAAATATAGGAGCCAAAACGCCGTAATTGTTTCCAATAGTGACTCTCAAAGATACTCAGATAGTTTGAGAATTTCTCTATACGTTAATATGCTCGAAAATCGTTCAATCATCCCCTCAGCTCACCTAGCCGCCTGACCAAGATACCGTGAATTGGCCAATGAGCACTTGCTTGCGTATGTGAATTCAACCTATTTTACTTGCTACACTGCAGAGAAGAAGTCTGTTTTGAAAATAAGCACAGCGTTGAAGCAAACATTGCACTATCGAGTGATTACTAATAGTCCATAAAAAGAGCTCTGTCTTGCGAGAAAAATGCGCGTGGAACACAAAGGATTTTCTACTGTAACATTGTCAAAAAGGCTTTTTCGAAAAGTGGCGATGTGAGGCTGTAGCCAAAGATTTAAGCTTTCGAATCATTAATGAAACTCCTACGGAAATGTCCTGTCTGCCAAATAAGGTAGAATCTTCATTAGTCCCTAGTTAACGAAAAGAATCATATGGATCTACACATATGTACATATATATATGTATATATATATATATATGCACGTCTATGTATGTATGTAGATATCGAAATATGTATATACACATGTATACATCTATACATGTATATATTTTTTTTTCGCTATTTTTTTCAAAGAGTACAACTTAGGTAGGATCCTCCCACTGAATATTCAAAATTTTAGTGCTTCTTGACGTTATTTTGACACTCCTTAGCTAAACATGTCATTTAATTGAATGGAAAGAAGTTTCACCTGTCTTTTGTTTTTCGATGGGATGATAATGCCGTTCGTTCGAGTCTTTTCTCATACTTGAACCCATTATTTAAATAACAATCTGAAAACAACTCCAATATTTATATATCACCTAACATGCTCAAGAGATGACGGTTATCATTGTAGCTTGAGAAAAAGGCAAGTCTCTCAGCACATGACAAAAGATGAGCATTTGGTTCATAGTATTCTATTTTTAGTGGATATATTGCTCATTTTATGGCAGTAGGCTTGTTAGGCTTTTTGTATTCGTTTTAAAACTTATTCAACATAGGTGACTTGTACACAGGCCAAAAACCTATTCTACGCACAGTTACTCGGGTACATCGATATTTAGACGGCCCGTCTTCATTGGTGGTGCGGGCCTCAGCATATTTTCATTCTTTTCTCTCCCGCTCATCTATCGTCCATGGTGGTGGTCTACCTTAAGCATGGTGACATATGCGAGGCCTATTCAATGATTGCAAACTCGTTGCGGATGCAGATGGTTGACCATAGTCACAAACACGTCCGCTCAACGTTTTGGTGGTTTTCCAATAGGGCGTTTGACTCTCTTGGAGCCCACTTTACTGTCTTCCTATTATATGACAGGCCCATCTGTGTTTCATCATCGATGTGTATATTCTAAATTGTGAAAATAAGATTGTTTTCACAGATCGGAGCTGCGCAATTCGACTAAATGCTGTGAGTGCTGATTGACTCTCAGAAGACTTCGCTCAAGCTCCCTATGAGTGATACGCAGACATGTAATTATGTTGAAATATGTTGATGTTAGATATGTTGAAATTTGAGCGTGGTCTTGAGGAAGTACTCCAAACGAAAGGAATGATACGCAGACTTCTTAGCGTGGTTGTAGTATCTGCTCACGTCTATTGATACGTAACAGAGCGCCGGTAGGACTGTCAAATCAAAGATGTGTGCACAGAGTTTGGGGTCCCTAGTTTGGTAGCCTGTTTCTTTGAGAGGCCCAAATACCGCCCATGCTGCTTCTTCTTCTGTTTGGTTTCTTCTTCATGTTGTTCTCCATGTTCATTGAACGTCCAAAATACACGTGGGGTCTCGCTGATCAGAGAACCATCCAGTTCGATATGCACACCTTTGCACCATGGATTATATATAAGTTGTCTCTTCGGCTTGCTTATGCGTGGCCCAGCCGTTTTTTCCGCTTCATTGAATTTCTTGTGCATCGTCTCTGCTTCACTAGTACTTTTCAAAAAGACGACGATGTCGACCTCAAAAGGAAGGTTTGACAGTAATTTGCCATCAATCCGTATGCCTTTTTCGTCCCATCCGAGCAACCTTGTCATTTAGTGCAGCGCGGCGCTAAACACCTTTGACGACAAAGTTCCGCCTTGTCGAAGCTTTTTTTTTCCATAGGTAGGGCGAGGGGTCGATGGAAAAGCTGTATTTTTGTGGCGCAGTTTTGATAGCAGTCTGCTAACGGTCGTATATAGGACGGATCTGCACCTTGGTCGACGAGCGCTGATAGGATTGCACGACACTGTCAAACGCCTTCTCATAGTCGATAAATGTTAACACAAGGGGCACACGATATTCCGGCAGAATTCAATGAGCTGTGACACGATTCGGATGTGATTCATCCAGCAGAATCTTTTACGGAATCCTGCTTGTTCAACTGGCGGTGACTCATCTAAGGTCTTCGATGTGAGTTAAAGAATGATCACCGTGATGTGTTTGTAGAGTACACTCAACAAGCATATTGAGTCACCGCTAGTTGAACAAGCAGGATTCCATTCGAACAAGTATTTACGAAACCAGTTGAACGAGCCAGTTGAATAAGTAGTTACAAAGATCCTTGTTGTCACCCTTCTTTGGTAGGATGATTGTGCGCGAGGTCCTTCATTGGCCTGGGATTTTTTCCATGTAAAGATATGATGTCATATTTTTTGCGACTACTACATGCAGATTGCAGCCACCAGCTCTAATGAAATCGGCAGTGATATTATGAGGTCCTGGAGCCATGCCTCTCTTCATGTTTTCAGTCTCAACTCGCAGTTCAGATAGAATCTCGAGTGGATTCTCACCAGTGAGGATTTCGGGGTCCGAAACGAGAGTTGTGAAGGGAAAAAGATTGGTTTAGAACTTTTGCGTTATTAATTTCACTCCATGGTGAAATGTAGTAGTGATCCCATTTTCGTTCATCACGGCGGACATAGGAATATGAAAGTTGCACAGATCCCGACAAGACTTCTTCAGACCAAATTGATTTTGTACTACTTCTAAGAACTTTTTCAGTTTATATCAAATAGATCTGCTGCAGGGATCTTCTGCAGCTGACATTGATTACCAGCTTAACTAGGTGTTTGCAAAAATGTCAATCCTCAGTTCTCTTCTCTTACTGAGCAGTTCCTTCGTAGTAGTGAAGATGCGACTAGAACTTTTTGTTTGCGAAACTCTTGTTAGGATCGCACAAGTTTTGGGTCCATTGACATGCGATTCGTAGTCTTCGATCGGGTCTTGCTTTTCATGCCAGTTGTAAAAAGAGAGAATTTAATTAAGAACATCTTCGTCGTACACGGCTTGCTTTGCACATCTTGATGATGACAGCACTTGATTTCCACACTATGGCTGAATCAAATCTCGGCTCGTAAAAGATGGCGGTCAGATTCCGTGCAGAATTCGGGCACATTGAAGTGTCAAAAAGACACTATTTTTCGTTGGTAAGTTTATAACCAGACTCCGCATGGACTGTACCAGTAAGGGACTGCTATCGTTGGCTTTCTCTCTTCTCAAAAAATAAGTCGCTATGGAGAAAACGTGCCACGCGCAGGGGTCCTACAAGATGGTCTTCGTTCTCGCTTCGCTCTGGTGTCGTTCTCCCATTCCGAATTTTCCTATCTCCTATTCATTTTCGTTCTTAATTCGCCGTCAAAAATTCGAAAAACGAATTTCTAAAAGAACTTTTTGTTGCGAATAACTTCTTCTTACTTGCTGTAGAATGCGTCTATTTCGCTCTCATCAGCTTCAGAAGTTGGTGAGTAACAGCTGACGATATTGACTTTGTGGCGCGAAAATTGGAGGCGAAGGATAGCCAGGCCTTACGCACGCCAATTTTTTGAAATCATATTTTGAAAAATCTCCAAGTAACTTAAGAAGTGTTCGTCCGAACGAAATTTCTGCCGAAAAACAATGTAAAATGCGCACTGAAATTCAGCTTTCAAGGGAACTTCGTTAGGGAAAGGTATTATATAATAACTGTGACTTTACATCTCCGCCTTTTGCTATAAAACAGGAGCTTTTTCCGTTTCCGAAAAAGAATAATGACTACTCGTTCGATGTGTCTAATAAAAATATCTGATTGCACGTTTTAAACTGCTTTTACGTGTTGCTTGATAAATGGCTTGTCTTCAGCTGAGGAGACGCTTACTTGACACATTTTCGGTGATCTCTCTGATCTCTCACTATCCCACTCGTAGTAATCACTCAAACTTGGCCCTCAGACTGAATTTCTTTCCACTTTTGCAAATATAGTAAATTTTTGCAATGAGGTAGCTATGAACTGAGCCAGTACCAGAGAATGGAACGATTTATATATCGAAAAGACTCCTTTGTTCATAAAGAAATAATCATTCTCCACTTGAGATGCACTGTTGAGGGATTTTACATCATGCTGCAGTGAACTTTTTTCTTAATAAAAAATTTTCTATAGATGTGACTGATTGCAAAAAATGGTACTGTTAGAGGTCACTTTCATTTTCACTGTGATGTGTAGACCGAAAAATCTTTGCGTCCTACTATGGTCACGCTTATACCCTGAAATTAAAGTAGCAAGTTTTTGAGCGGCTTTCTTACTACATGGTTCTCATAATGCTCGCAAAACGTTTCGAATTCCATGCTATTTGGTGGCATTGCTTGTTTTTCAAGTAACTACAATACCTATAATGAAAAAACGAGTGGATACAGCCCCATGTGAAGCAACGAAATGAGTGACAGAGAGGTTTAGGTAGAAGTGTACACGTACAAAGCCACTTACGTTGGCTTTTACATAACCTACGCGTCTCACAGCCTCATCCGTTCGTTGCCTTATCGTGTAAACCTTATTCTTGGTGGGAACGGTAGGGTATGATTTTCACGAGAATCTCAAATGAACCGTACTAGAGCGCCCCATATAGTTATCATCTTGGTGTAACTACTTGTGTAGTGGAGAGAGAATCCTGACCTAGCGATAAGACTTTTTAAGGAAACATCTAGAAAACTCTAGCTACAGCCGTCTTGCCTCCAGTCAGCAGATCGCTTTCATAAATTGTTACATTTAAAATGACTTATTTCCTAAGAACAAAAGGCATTATCAATAGATAGATTAAAAATAGCAGGATAGCTTGAGTATAGTACTGGATAAGTGATAAACGCTGAGAAGAAAACAGAACGTGGAGAAGGATAACGTTTCAACCGTCCAGCTTTGTAACTTTCTCAACACTCTGAAAAAGGCTTGTATACACTCGTATACACAAATATTCGAGGTCTTGTTCACGAATATTTTCTCTAGATTTTGAATGCTTATTAGATAGCCTGTAAGGCATGGATTTCAACGCTGTACATGGCCCCTGAGGACAATTTGCTTTGTTTGCACGGCTGACGTTTGTGATTGGCATTATCAAACTTTTAGTAGAACTCTGATACCTTACATCTTGATAATCCTGGACTGGGTTTTACTTTCAGAAAGTTTTCGTAGAGTGCTTTAAAGGCAAAAAGAAGATAGTGTCTCACATCGGAAGCAGTCAGTCCGTTACTTGAACTTCATCGAGGTCTCCTCATGACTTCACAGCAGCATTATGGAACAAAAACAAAATCCAGTATCTTCAGGACAATAGAACAAAGTCTTTTTCAGAATTCTGAATTGAGCAACTCAGAAATATTTCGAAGCGGGGAAAAATTTTTGCATAAATAACGAACATCGTGCTCTTGCGAATCGCACTGCACGCAGCAATTTAAAATGTCGTCCCAAAGGGGTGCGATTTCGTTATTTGTTGGAAATTTTTTTTCGATTTTACAAGAATTTTAGACTTTTTGGTAATCTGAAACTCTACGGTTTCTGTAAACGCTTGTGTGACTTTCGTAGATATATCTCTGAGTACACAAAAGGTAAAATGTAATGCTAATTTTAGTGCCGCAGCGTAGTAACAAAGTCATTTTGAGATACTAGCACAGTATCGAAATTGCAGCGATTTAATCTACCGAATGATTACTAAAGGTCTAAGGAAGGATCAAAAGAGATCCTTTTCCGTACGGGCCAAGAAAGATGGTCATTATTCACCTGATCCAGGCGATTTCGGAAATGAGACATTAGCAAAGTTTCAGATTTTTTCTAATCACAAGCAGGAATAAGTCTTTTTGTCATGAGTTTATCAATAGATTGGGAGAAATATGAGGAATGAAAGAAGTAGAAACTGACAGGAATGAAAATCAGCGATATAATGATGTCGTAGGGCATTGTAGCCGAATTTAGTTCACAATCAAATGACTACAATAGACGCCGATTAGGACAAGCGGTAGTTTCCATTACATTACCATTCTAGTCTAATTTACTGAAGAAAGTTCAAAAAGGCAGTTTTTTTTTCAACTACACTTAAAGGGGTCTATGATCGTTCGGCGTCCTCCGTATAGGGGCTATAAACACGAAAAGAGAAAAAAAGAACTTGAAAACAGCTTTTGAATTCTCGATAAAGTCTTCCAAGAACATCAGTTTTTGCGTGTCCTTACATTTTATGAATAATGTGTGGGTTTAGTTTTATGCCTTACTATTCTAGAACTCTATATAATAATGTTACCATAGCATTCTCCCACTTACATTTTTTTTTTGTTTCTATTGAGTGACATTTTACATAGTTTACGTAATTGCTGGAGAAAAAAACCTCTTTTGAAGCAAATCTGAGATTGAGAAGAAAAAAATCTTAGCCAATTTATGGGAATTTTTTGAGATAGGAAATTCAAAGCAGCATTCCATGTATTCTCTGCACGGTTGGTCTCCACTTGGACAACTACAATAAGAACTTTTATTTGACTGGTTATTCGAAATCTCGTAAAGTTCAGTACATATGATTCCACATACTTTTTCGTTTGACTTAAGGAAGTTTGGTATTGCATCTTAGCGATATGCGCACGTTTCGATGGTTTCGGCCTCCTCATCAGTATCGCATGCGCCATATTAATATTATCAGAGGGGGTATTTGACTGAATATTTGAAATCTTGAGAACGTAGAAAGCTAAATGAAAAAGTTTGTGGAATTGGTAAAGGTCTTCTAAAAAGCGGTTTTGAAGAGGGCGAAACTCCAAAATGTCAGCTACTTGAATAATTTGTATAATAATAAACTCGCGTTAAACTTACTAGAAATGAACTGTGACTTATTAAGAAATCGAGGTGAAAAATTGGAGTTCTCAGTTATTTCTTCACTGTTGGCTAAAGTTTGAGCGTTTACGAGCATACATAAGTCGCATCAAGGACATTTAATTGACTGAGACCCTTTTGTTAGAACTGAGGAATGTTTGAAGTTTATTGAATGGAAATTTTCTTAGAATATTAGGATCTAAAACAGCAACGGTGAGAAGTTGTATTCACACTGGAGCAATTCACAGTTTTTCTTTCGCAAGCTAAACACGGGTTCTGAACTAGAATTCTAGTCATCGAACAAGCTATATATTGTATTGTATGTTGTATTGTAGCTATTGTAGATCTGACGGGACAAGCTGCAAAAAATACCTTAATATGGATCAAAAACTGGATAGACAACTATCGACCAAGATAGATCCAGCCAGTAATGTTCAGCGTGATGCAAAACTTCAAACCTCGGGCTGGAGTTGAACAGCGTCTCGTCCTTAGCGTTTCAACTGGGCTTCTATGCCGATATGCTCAGCACGCCAAATCGTTGACTGTTGATTGCCGACAGAATCAATACCTTGTTTTGTAGAAAGAATGATGACAGAACAGAAGCTTTAGTAGTACAGTAGTTACCACGCGCCCTCTGAAATAGTAACACTTGCGTTCAACAGCTGCTTGCGATTTGAAATTTATAAGCCACTCAACGGCA
Organism: Parelaphostrongylus tenuis; assembly: GCA_019055375.1. Lineage (NCBI taxonomy): Eukaryota > Metazoa > Nematoda > Chromadorea > Rhabditida > Metastrongylidae > Parelaphostrongylus > Parelaphostrongylus tenuis. Next base: position 291,990 of record JAHQIW010005374.1, read on the forward strand.
CTGGTCTTATAGTTATAACATCGTATCGCTGTCAAAGAAAAGTGGTTAAAGAAAAGATTCCTAGGTGATTACATAAATCTTGCCTATGGGATACTCATCTTTACAAAATCATGCTCAAGAGATAGTTCTGGTCTCTGATGGTGATGGCAGCTGGAAAATTTCCACTAAAAGCATATACTACGACCTTTTGATCTCCAGTGAATTTGTCCCGGCTGAGAACGATGTGAACAAATCAACGGAATAATGGAATTGCTGCGCCACATATAGCTGAATGGTGGCTGATGGTCAGCCACTAATTTTTCCCCATAATGACACTGAGCAGATCTTACATCTATGAGTGTGCAGAAACAGAATGGAACCGATTGCAATGCTTTACTCAACCTATTTCACTAAGTAGTGGTGGTGTTTTTACGTAGTGGCTAGTGTTGTACTGTATTGGGAAGGAAGATGATAATAAAGGCGTTGATTCGGTACCCTCCAAACACTCTCTTTCAGTCAGTCAACGAACGCTTCAGAAAATACCATAGCCATTCAACTCCAGGATTGAAAGTACAGAAGTTCGGCCAGCATTACACGACACTCATAAAGTAAACGTGTTCCTAAAGCAGCAAGCAAAGCAACAAGTAGAACTTCAAGAACCTTAGTAGAGCATGAATTCTACGAAACAAATCAAATGCAAGAAGTTCTAGATTCCGCACACTAGATTGTGATGACGGGTAGTGCAAAATAAATGAGTAATAATTTCACCAAGTAACAGAAAGCTGAGGTTGTAATTAACATAATCCTAGTCTACAAGTCCTTGATAGCTGCTATAAATAGGTGAATGTGCTTCAAGAACAGAAATTTGTTCATTCCAGTTGCCCTTATATTCACTTACCGATCTTGTTTACAGCCGAAGTTTCTTGGCGTGGAGTTAAAGGTACTGAAGGCAAAGCTAGATTTTGGAATATTTTTGTAATAAATCAAAAAGAGAAATTCCTTACTGCACCACGATTTGTCATTTCTCTACCACAGTAAAAAGAGAAAAAGCTACAAAATGGCTGATTATAATGTGTTTAAAAGAAGAATACAAAATTCTGGTATAAAAAACGCAAATTACCAAACTCCATTGTTTGAACAATGATGATATCCACATGGTAGTCGCACGTAAAGAATCAGTGATTTCAGAAAATATACAAAATACCGCAGTATATAGAGAAGAAACTTCTCCTTTACTAGTCAATCAAGTCACCTTGATGGATTGACGTGAGTTGTTTGTGGTGATAATTCCAACGATCTTATTATACAGAGATTTTGATATGATATAACTACATAATGGTATGCTAGCTGAGCTGGCACATCCAGAGCTATTTTTCAGACCTTTCAACAGCTGGCTTGCCAGCTGCATTACATGATCGTGGATCATTCTTGAAATGAAATAACTCGTGGACAACCCAAAGAAACATATATCAAGTGATTTGCGATGAAGCGTAATGTCTTGCCTCATGTCGATGAGACAGCGATTATTTTTTGTCTGCCTTGCGGCAAGTTGTACGAAGGTTACATCGGTCGTAATGTTCTAAAATTTGCAATCTGTGTCCAATTTTCGTCATTTAATTAGGTTTATCTCAGCATTTCGAGAGTTACTGCGCCAGAATTAGCTCAGTTTATCCCTCTTACATAGGTGGTGACTCCTGGTGATCAAGGTTTAGAAACACTTCATGAGGTCTCCCTGGATTGAGTGCAGAATCAGCTTGAACATCGTCCAACGATACTCATTGGCAAGGCCGCATGCACATAACCCGTTGGAGCCGCGTGGTTTGAGTATATATCACCTTTCGTCGAGTCGCTCGCTACCCTCGGGGTAGTTTTTGTATTGTGCACGGAGCAATAGGAATGTGGGAAGTTATCTGGTAGATGGAAGTTATAGGAGGACCCTATTACTACCAAATGATAAAATATCACAAAAGAGACTTCTAAAAAGGTTTTCCTATTACAATAAATGCCCACGTGTCGAAAAGTCTTTAATATTTCAACTATAAAGAACGTGGTTTTAAGTGTTATAGGATTACTGTTTCCCTTTTATCCTACGTTTTCGTAGTTTTTTATATCCTGAAAAATGCCGGTTTTCATACACAGTTTGGTTTGTAAAACGACCTTCTACTACGCCCTACTTATGGAAAAAAAATTAACTTCTACATTGGGAATGCGCTGTTTCACAGAGGATTTTTTGGCATTATCTAGTAAGGTTTTGATTCTAAAAAAAACACTGTCGTTGTATAAAACAGATTATTCTTGAAGAGAATTATATGAGTGTATTAGCTTTCACTATTCATTAAAATTTGTGTAGATCGCAGTCGCATTGTGAGGAATGCACTCGTGTTCCATGGTTTATTTCCGGTAAGCAGCTTTTTCACTAAACTATTAATATTAATATCCTAGCGTCAAAGGTGGAAATTCTACTATGGAACTTGATTTGTGAAAAGACCTTCATGATATGTTTCTTCCAGCAAAAAAAAAAAATCAATTTGCTTTCACAAGCTACATCGTTACAAAAAGTTATGAAATCACTAAAAGGAGGTTTTCTATGGGTGCTTATAATGTAAAAAACGCGCATTTCTCCTAGAACATCTACTTTTCATTACGAGTTGTGTGGAGTGGTGTAGCCCTCCGCAAAGTGTGATCGTGTTTCCTTGCCTTTTCTGTTCAAGTAAATTTTCTAGTGAACTATTAGTATTCAACACCAAAGTTGCTTTATGGAATCAATCGGTAGCTTGTGAAATGCCACTTTCACTACTAGGGTTGCTTTGTCGAAAGACTTATATAATACGTTTTGCTAACGGAAAGAAGAAAACGTTTGGCTATTAGGGTAATCAGCCCATTGTCGTTGAAGCAGCCAAACTCACATGCTGAAACAAAGGATATCGCGAATATGGTTCTGAGTAAACGAATTAAAGACAAAAAAAGTGCTGCGATAAGCACATTATATGACACCAGATCGTGCACATATTAGGAAATAAATGTGTAGATGAATACAAGCGAACAGCTGAAAAATTCGACATTTCTACCCGAGAGGACAAATAAAATGGTTCACGGCATCTCCGCTATGCTCGAGAATTCCACGGCGTAGAATGGTCGTTTCCTCCAACCCGAAAGGTTGCCGACTGCCTATAGGTTGGAGAACGATATTGCACAGGCTTTTTGCAAGTTCAGCAGAAATTTCCTTCAAGTCATTCGATATTATGTTACGACTGAATTATCCCAAAAAATAAGTTTTTATTGAGAATTTTATGAAAAAATCAATTTCTTTTCCTATTCGAATAAAAGATTGTTGAGAAACGCAAATTTCATTCGTATACGTTTCAGAAAAATTACAATTTTTTGTCTCGCCTTTTATCAAAGTTAGCTATTGAATTTTGCACATGTCGAGTACTCAAAAGTCAAACAGTGAAGTGAACCTGCATACAATAAATCTTCCAGCAAATTTGAAAAATGGAGTTGAATAAATACCTACGGAATAATTAGCAATAAATCATACTACAAATGGACATAACCACGGATACCATGAAAGAGCAATAAAATAAAATGACAATCTCATTGGAAGAAAAAAACCGAGATGTTATTGAAGCCAATAGCGAAACAGTAATACACATCGGTTCCAGTTTCAAAAGAAAAAGCTTGGTTTTGGAGACTTTGTCTAATTCCTGATAGGTTCGAGAATAAAACGGCATAGTGAGCAAGTAGATCATTAAAAAAGTCCACACTTTTTTTCCTTCATGCTGTCAAAAAATGCTAAAACAAGTGTGGGCTCAACACATCTTTGCAAAGAAGCAATAAATCACTCCTACACTGTACTCAGGAAGATCTTGCTCCATTTTGGCAGATTTTATAAGGTCGTCATATAAGTTTTGTCACTAGGGCAATAAACGCAAATTTGCTAGCCAGAATTAATAAAGTTGCCTGATCTTGGTATCGCTCAATTGCACATTTGCTTGCAAATATTTTGGCACACGATTTGCTTATATTTGCGCTGAGATGCAACTGTCCTGGGAACAAATTCACTTGCTACTCTTGTATGAATGGGGCGTAGGTGAATATACTAGTGAAGCGGCGTGCAAGATTAACAGAGTTTGGGAGATGATGCAGTTGCAGAAAGGATGGCTACGAAGTGGTTATTCAAAGCTGAAGAGAATAGTCTGGAGTATTTATCGCGCTCGGGCCGTTCACAGAGGGTCCATTAATCTTGCGCGCCGCTTCACTGACATTTTCCCCTGGGCGCCATTCGTGCATCTGTAGCAAGAGAATTTGTTACCACGACGGCTCCACTTAGGAGCTACTTATAAGGAAGTAACATACGAAAATGCTCCTAAGAAAATACGCATTCGAACGACACTAAAATCATGCAATTTTAGTTAGTTTTGGTTAATAAATTTGGTGCTTATTTTTATAATGCCAAAACATTTGAACGATCAATATTTTGAAATATTCAAACTCTCCAGTTGTTCTCTCAGTTAGTGGTAACAATAATGATTCTTGAAGAAAAAGAATGGAAGAACGGCCAGCTATCGGCTATGATTCTTAGAACCGACGCCCAATTGCAATGCTTTGTACTAGAATGAGTCTTTGCGTTCAATGACCATCAAATTAGATGCAGCATTTCTGTCTTTACGAATCACAAAAACTTGTGAATGCCCCAGAACCCAATTTTCACTTGAGCGGTAATTGGCTAATTCAGCAAGAATTGCTTTCAATTATTTTAGTTTCAAAACCCGTGTTGAAGGTTTCTAGCGTTATTGTTACTTACCTACTTCTAGTAGTCCACACTGTTGCCACAAAAGTCATAATTTCAATATTTAGTTGGATTTGTGAATGAAAGCATTTCTTCTCTTTTCGGACTTAGAAGTGCGAGCCACGCGATTCGCCATCTACGAAAGTCCGCATTCACGATGAAATGGTGAATCACCGAGGAGAAAGGAAGTTAGCAATTTCATAAATCAGGACTCGTATAACACATGGTTTTCCAGTGCAATACCGCTTAATAGATATGTGCTTCTAATGCAGATAAATCTATTAATTCAGACATTGCTGTAAGCTGACGTATGGAAGAAAACAGTTTGAGAAGAATGCCGTATTGAGAAAATCTGAACAATGCCTATGAAAAGCATCGTAAACTTTGCGTCTCCCGCTTCGTGCCATAGTAAAAGAATATTCGTTAACACACGAGGCACAAACGATTCACAGTATCGTAATGAAATCACTATTTGTTTAATAAATAGTAGTCAATGAAGACTCTTCAAACTTGTTTTTCGGGATCATTGCTCTATAGTTCGGCTCACTAAAGGAAAAAAGGCAAAAATAAGCTTAAGGATTTCGAAAATTATCGCACTCACATACTTTATGAAGAGAGAGCAGTACGTTACAGGATGTTTGTATATGTGAATGAATCCGTTAATAGACGAGGAGCAAAATGTTAATAACCAAAAACATGAATAACCCTTTTTAACAAAGAGGAGAGAAAGCCCAAGTAAAAGGTTACCAAGAAATTTCTCAGCTGAAAATTGATTTTCAAATAGAGAAGCGATTCAAGTAACATTTGTCATATTGCTTAGCGATGGACGAGACTATTCTTAGGCAGAAACCCTATTATTCATAAGAAAGATTAGTGCAATATAAGAAAACTTGCAGCTTACCAAAAACAAAAAAAATATGGGAAATATGGAAGCTATCAACTTTTAGGGAATCTGCGTCATGGATCTCATTTACTAGAGATATTAAGGTTGTAAGAGCTATGCCTTAGGCGTTTTCAAAGGACAGATACTGTTAAGAGTGCATAATAGTCCATGCATAGGAATAGGCTCATAAAATGAAGGGACACGATGAGAATGAGGTAGAGATAATGGAATAAAGTTAGGAAATAGATGGCTTTTCAACGATGATACATAAGAACGATACTAATTATTTAGTAAACTGTCTAAAAAATACTTTTAACAATAGCACTTTTGTTGAGACTGCTATGCAGATTCCTACAACAATGCATAAAACTTAACATGGCACCTTATAAGCGACTGTTTCGATATTTCGTGAGAACTCTTGCTTTCTTCAAAGTAAACTTGTTGACGTCTACTTTGAAAACGGCATGACTTAGTTTGACATACATTGCATGTTCCGTTGCTTTATTACAGAGAAAGCTTTTTCATAAAGAAACATCATGATTAACAAAGGAGTAGTTTGCATTTGCCGCTCCCTGGCCGAGCGGTTGTGATGCTCATCGCGGCGGGTGGGGCCACGTTCCACTCCTCTTCCCCACCTCTCTCCGGCAGTCGACAACGACGTCCTATGGAACGCCACGGCAAGGCTATCCTCGAGATCGCATGAAGGCTCGCTCAACCAGTATTCTACGCCGTTCAAGAGGAAGACGAATAACGAAATTTATTGCTGGAAGTACCAGGGTTCGCACAGTAAAAAAAACACTGTGATGATGGTTCAAATAATGTGCTAAGTGCAAAGTAGAAACACGTGTATCGGGCTCTGTAAGCCAGCCCATTTTAACAGACCACATGACATGCGTGGCTCAGAAATGATTATTTGGCATCAAGTGCTAAGTTTGCATTTAGAAAACAAAAGCATAAAGTTAAGTTAATCAAATGACTATAGTCTTAATCTGCGCTTATGAACGGGTAATAAGACAAAAAGCTATTCCGTACGATCTTGGAATCGAATTAGTTACAAAGCTTGTTACAAGAGAATTTTGATGAAACTAACGAAGTCAATTGTATTAGTTAAAGAAGTTAGTTGAGAAACAGATTTCCACTGATTAGGGGCTGTGTTGTAAATTGTAGTGACCATCGGGTCCGAGGCAAACTTTCAAAACGGTGAAAGTCGAAATATTACGCTTGAGCAACTCCTCTCTTAGACCTCATCCAGAAATGAAAAGGCTGCAGATTAATAATATATACCTCATGCCATCTTACACTGTCAGTAATCTCAGAGGAAATACATATTTTAAGTGGGGAGTAAATAGTCAGAAATCAACATCTGTCCTATGCATCATATCTTACTCCTCAACTCTCGCGGCCGTTCTTTCATCAATAGCTATTGAAATGTAATGACGACCTCATAATTCAGTGGAAAGGTAGAAGAACAGATTCTGAATGAATGAGTATCTTCTTCTGTTTAGCCGCTCCGAGGTGTTATTGATATTATCTATTGAATATCAGCAAAGCATATAACAATACACTTAATAATGCAGCATGAATATTACAACACGTGGTGGCTTACGTTTCGGCAAGGTTCGTTATCTGGAGCCTGGAAAGGTCAAATTGATTCGCAAACTATTAAATCAAACGCCTTCATAACCCCAGCAGAAAACGTGAGAAATAATTTTTTGGGTCGCACAGGAAAACTTCATTTCAAAAACATTCACCGCTTAGACGTTTTTGGCCTTTCAATTATTCATTGAAAACCTGCCACTTGGAGTCTGTGCTTAAGTGAGACTGTGCCTGGCTCAGGCCGGGAATATTAGCCTGAGGTATGGTGCAAGGTCACACGTTATTACGAGGCATTCCTCTTTGAGACTCATTTTTGAGCCTTTGCCATGTATCCAAGAGGCTATATGTATTCAAACTATGCCGAGTTTAATAGATAGTCGGTCCTGAGATTCTGAGTGAATGAGGAAAATTGCAGCTAACATAATGCTACTGCTATGAAATATGTTTCGATAAGAGAGAAAAACGTAAAATCTGATAAACACGGAACGAGTTATTTTGTGACGTTTCACTAATTTGATAGACATCGACGTAATGATATTTAATTCAATGTAAGGAAAAAACAAGACAGAATAAGAAAGTGTATAGAAAGCTGGAAGAGAGGCCGTGACTAGAGTTTAAATTTATAAAAGACAAAAGTTCGTTTTTTGGAAATATACGTCATCCACTATAAGATGTTCGAAATGTGCAGCCAGTCGAAGTTATGACCTAGAGGGTCATGAAACTTCCACATTTTTAAAGGTCTTAGTATTACAGCGAGAAGAGATGCACATTAAGTTTGACAGCTGGCGGTCAATTATTAAGTATTGCTTGCCTACTTAACCTCCGCAGAAAGTAACCAGCTCTTATAGTCAAAGCCTACCTGAAGTATATATAAAAATGAAAATAGTGCGCAGTGCGCGAAAAAGTCATGTGTTTTTTTATATTCTAAACAAAGTATAAACTTGTTTCGGAGGTCTCACAATCCTCGTCAGTGGCCTACACCCCATATAGCACAATGTCATTATACGTTGTGCTGCCGCCATATACGCCTCCCTCCATGCTACAATGCAGGGCTTAACACGCTGAGGGCCACGTGGGGCGCTTTGTCCCACACCGCGCGACGTCGAATCTCCTCAGTTACTGTAATGGCGGCGTCTCGCCCAGTGGGAAAGGCGGCGAATCTCGTGAGAAGGCAGTTTCCAAGCAGCTTGATGGGTTTGGGGAGACGAACTCAGATGGTTCTAAGAGAGCATTTTCATTATGAAATAATGGAATTTCATTAAAAAGCTTTCTGCAGACATATTTTCAGTCAAGAGAAGAAAAAGAGAAGCAAAGAGAACATTTACATCTTCCATATTTCATCTACATTTCTTATGTTTCAACGACAACACTACATCGCTACGTGATAACATAATGAAAATGATTATGCTTTCGATAATGCTAGTGATTACAAATGATGATAATTGCCATCCTTTTGAGCTGCTTGTGAGATCTGATAAGGGCATTTATACAGTGCATTCCTTCCAATGCATAGACATTGCGCTGACGAACAGTCGAATTTGTAGCTGGTAAAATGAATCGTACTTTCATTTGATAATGATTTAATGATATCAATGACAGTGGTAATGATAATGGTAGTGAAAGTGTAAACGATAATTATAGTGATGACGATAGAGAAAGTGATAATGATGGTGTGATAATGATGATAGCGATAGTGATAGTGATGATAGTGTTTGGATGATAGTGGGTAGTGATTAGTGATAACGATGATGGTGATATTGATAGTAGTAAGTTGTAATGATAGCAATGATGATAATGACAGTGATAGTGATGGTAGTGGTAGTGATGATAGTGATAATGTTTACATTGATAATGGTGATGGTGATAATGATGATAGTGACAATGATGATAGTGACAGTGATAGTGACAATGATAGTGGTAGTGATAAACATAGTATTATTGATAGTAGTGGTGATAGTTATCGTGATAGTAACAATGGTGGTATTGGTGGTGACAGTGATAGTGGTAGCTACACGATAGTGATAAAGATAGGAACAGTGATAGTGATAGCGACAGTGGTTGTATTGGTAGTGGTGATAGTGATAGCGATAGCTACAGTGACAGTGACAGTGTCAGTGGTAGTGAAAGTGATGGTGATAGTGATAGTGATAGTGAGAGCTTCCTACTAAGTGGCCGTCCATACCCAAGGCGTACTCTCTTCTACCTTTCTCGTCACTCTCGATTTTCCCACGGTCTCAATCACCTACAGAGACGGCGGTGAGGAATGAAGGCGCTTGCTGTAAGAGAGCACAGACACAACAGTTCCGCACAGGGGCGCATATGCCTCGGCTGGCGATTGCCGCGAACGCGATACCCCTGCCTATTAACGGTGGGTAGGCACACTGTTAATGTGGGGCGTGGGCCACTGACGAAATGGGCGAGACGTCCAAAACGGGAAAAATGCATGGCTCCGGCGTAACAACCTCGCTAAGGTTTTGAACATTCTTGATAATCAATATGCCTGATATTCATTTCTTAAGCCACGCATGTCAGTGGTCTGTCAAGGAGGGCTGACTTGAGCCCGATACACGTGTTTCGATCTTGCAATATCTTCAGTCGGGCAGTTACTCTTTCTCGTCTTTTGCTAATCTCTGTGGGTGCTCAGTCCCCACACTAAGATTTAGCGACGACGAACGTTTTACACTCTATGTCCACTGAAACTCACCGAACACAGAGTGTTGCACACTCGACTGCTTTTGGCTGGTACATTCAAAATATCATATCTTTTGATTCGAGTGTTTTCTTAAGACCACAGCTCAAAGATTCGCAAGATTCGCAGGGTAACTGCCCGACTGACGAGATCGCAAGATCGAAACAGTGTATCGGGCTCTATAAGTCAGCCCTCTTTGACAGACCAGTGCCATGCGTGGCTCAAGAAATGATTATCAGGCATATTGAATCTTTGAGCTGTGGTCTTGAGAAAACACTCAAATCAAAAGATTTCTGAGAATCATATTGAATGTTTATTGCGAGGTTGAAAAACAGCCAATGATATGGTGCAAAGTATAAACTGAGAATCTATAACGACAATATGACATCCGTTCGGCAAAGGATCAATTGTTAGCTGTGAATTCCGAAATCGCACTAGTACGTTCTCGATACTAAGGGCGAGCACCTTTACTGAAAGTTGAAAATTTTTAAAATAGTCGTTTTAGATACGTGGCAGGATTAGGCCATTGTATGCAGTTTAGTGAAATCATTCTAAATCTCATCTATCTGAGCTTGTTAAACACGAAAAAAGTCAGATGTTTTTGAATTTCTCTATGAATCTGCCCTCTCGGATAGTGGTCAACAAACATAGTTTTATAAAAAAAAAAATGAGAAAGTCGTGAAAGCGACGATACCCAACATAGAGAATATGACGTGCTTCTGAACGCATTTGTGGTCCTCTTCTTTCAATATTAGCTTACATTTTAGTACTCAAACGACCAGTTTTAACATGACGCGAGAGTCTAATAAATTTTTTCCGCCTCATTTGCTTGAGCGAGATCTTGCTAGAATCCCAGATTGGCAATGTTTTATCACTCTCAAATCCTCATCCGAGGCAGAAGTTGACGCCCATGGATCATTGGGATATTTGCTGTTTATTACCAAGATCTTTCGACGAAACGTCGACTCGTGCGTTATAAATAATCGTTGCGGATATCGCTCCGACAAAACGAGGTTGATACGTATTGCTGCCAGTGCATGCTTATTTCACGCATACATGTTACGGAAAAATATTGCCTTTGAATGATTGTAAACTTTGAAATTTAAAATTCAATCCGGTTGAATCTGGAGGTGTTTTTGGAAGCAATTTCTAATCTGTTCTCCGATAATGAGGATTAGACTATTAGATTTACTGAAACCCCAAATCTCTCGTTCTTCATTGTTTCACAAAGATACTTATATTTCGAGAATAATAGCCATTTGAGCCAGAATAGCCACCGATTTTTTGAGCAAAGGATCATAAGCGTATTGTCGGATGTATAAATGACGTTTATATTTTCCGACTAACCACAGAATTTTGAAAACTCAACTACTTGATAGTTCGAGTTGCTGAATTTTGAATGTTCGCAAAAGGATGACAGGTGTAAAATTTTATACACACTTGGAGTGATCGCACAAAGCCACTGTAATTGAATTTTCAAAGCCTTAAGTGGATATCCCGAAAATATCGTTAGTTCTCGACAAGCAACACTGCTGACAGTGTGATAAGAGAAACAAAAGCAGCCAAATGAGAGATTCGTTTGTTTTTGAGATGTCTATTTGTTTATAGAATGTAAACAAAGGACTCTGTTCATGTGCGTATAGGAAAAGGAGGCGGGGTCTCTCCATGACAGCGGAATGGCATGGCACAATAGTGGAAGCTTAAATGAATATTTTCTTCTGTTTGGCCGTTCCGAGGTGGCTCGGATTGGCTAAACAGAAGAAAATATTTACTTATTTAAACTGTGCCGAGGTTAACACATAGTCGGTCTTGCGTTTGATTATCTGAATGACATTCTGGAAAAGTTTTAGTGTAGAGAAGATTCTGGACTGACTTGCACAAATTTCTTAAAGATGCAACAAAGATCTAATAATGCTTATGGTAGTCTCAGGACAGACCGTTGCACAGTTATTCGTAGGTATCACACCAAATAAGGGATCTATATCTGATTTGTAATGGCGCTACGTGGCTCATTCTCATTTGGATGAAAACGGATTAATAAACGAATCAAACAAGTTTGCTTATTAGATGAGGCTTATAGTATATGCTTCACAATAATGAGAGTCTCCTAAAAAACGGATTAATGTACGAATCAAATAAGTTTGCTTATTAGGTGAGGATTATAGTTTACGCTTCACAATAATTAGAGCCTCCTAAAAGCTTTTCGTAACGTTCCGGAGTTCTGGGAGTTGCCAATTTCTGTAGCATGTAGCAGATCAGTTGCTTGAAAAAATCGAGGCTTGAAAAGTATGAGCATGAGGTAAAGCTTTGTTGTAATCAGTGTTCCAACGGCATTTTCTTGAAGTGGATAATTTCTGGAATTTGTGTCATAATCGCTTGTTAAACTCCTTTGTGCTGAACTTTTGTAATTATACTAAAGTTTTTTACAACACGATCAATCTAAGATACTATTCACTTCATAAACAATACCTCGATAACCAAACACTATATAAAAATATGGGACCAAATATATACTTCAAAACGGTCAAAAGACAAAGACCTTGAAATTTCTCAAGAAACCTCATAAAGGAAAAAAAAGTCAAATGAAGTAGCAAAATAGTAAAAATTGGAAGAAAATAACGAAGGTCTCTACGCTATGGCATGAAGTCGCTATAAGAAAACATTGAAAAGAAAAAATCATGCGTATTTCTATCAAAGCTCATGTATTGATGAATTGTCACATGATTGGAAATCTTCGAAAAAGCGCTGGTACTAGTTAAACACTACTCTTCTTTTGATCCATTATGAAGAGATATATATTAAAAGCGACAGATATATAATCGCCTTCCGTGGTATCGGCTGTTCTTAAAACATCGCAATAAAGATTCAATATAATTTTTAAGAATGTTTAAAGCCTTACCCGAGGTTGGTATGCCAGAGAAATAAACGCGTATTTCAGAGGTCTCGCACTCCATGTCAGTGGCCACGCCCCTCATTAAGTCCTGCACTGTAGCAATTGGGGAGACGAATGTGGAAACAAAACCCGGGACACGCGTGTATGGCCCTGGCATACCAGCCTCGGGTATGGCTTTTAACATTTTTAAGAATTATATTGAATATTTCTTGCGAGGTTTCAAAAACAGTTGATGCCATGGATCAATTTTTTTCTACCAGCCACGATCCATCGACTGAAAAGCGGTGATGGCGCAATGTAATTGTACATTCTGCCGTCACCATATTCGCCTCCCCCCTTGCTACAGTGCAGGACTAAAAATGAGGGGAGAAAGCCAGTAACGAGGAGGGCGAGACCTTGAAACAAGCGTGTATGGCTCTGGCATATCAACTCGGGTAGGGCTATAAATATTCTCAGAAATTATAATCGCTATCGTTCCTCGCTACAAGCCTTCATGGATACTGAGAGAACGAAGTTCCGCACACAATACGTTTAGGACAGTCCGTACCTCCTTTAGATCTTTTAATCGTCTTCTCTATATCTTGTCTTGTATTTTTATGTTATCAGCGCTTCGGTTTCTCTAATTCGCCACTAATGTCTTGCTTGCCGGGAACTTAGCGATATGCAGTGACCTGCTGCTTGATGGTCATGTCATATCTTCGATGGTTTCAAAACGAAAGTTCTTTCAATGACAACGACCTTTTCCGTTACTGACATTGTAAAGTTTTCCTGCGAATTCGTTGGCAGAATTTAATCTATTTCTATTTGTGACAATCTCCATGGCATTTGTCTCTTCTACCGTAGTGCTCGCTGTTTTCTAAGCCATAGTTGTAACAATCTCAGCTTGCACTGTTTTGCTTTGCTGCAACCATGTTATTTTTCATATTATTACATGGCTCGTCACTGAAATTACCATATGCGGATTGGACCAATTAAGCATTTGATTCATTTCCTCGCACGTACCATCTACAAAAGCCTTCGGACTCTATGTTCTGTGCGAGGGCTCGTTCATTACTCGAGAATTTTTGCCTTTTTGTCACGATTGCCGTTGAACACTGGTCGAGTCGATTTTCGCACGAATTTTGAGATAGCCGCGCACAATAGTTCTCAGCAGATTGAATGGAGTCAGGCTGTTCCGAACTGGCTTGATATCAATCTCGTCATTCCGGATGATAAGGTGTTTGGTGGGCGCTGAGCTGTACCAATACCTTGGTTAGCCTCCTCGTATCATCTGTATCACCTGTCGTCCCGTTGATCGTCGAGTGACCTGAAGCGGGTACCAGCAACACTTCCGTTTTTCCGTAACGCGCGTAGGTAGCCCAGTGGGTCCTCCTCGCTATAGGGATTCGCTGAGCATCATATCCTTCTTCTATAGCTTTCGTGAGGAAATCGAACCAAAGGGTCGGTGGTCTTGTAGTGCGCTTGATGTCCCGAGGTTTCCAGTGGGTAAGGGCTCCCGTCCATCGGTTGTCGTTGAAGCGCATCACGTGTCCAGCCCACCTTATTTTCGATATCCTGGCGTGTAGAACGGCTCCTCGCATCGAACAAAATTGATAACACACGCTCTCCGCTTCTTATTCGCTCATAGGGCTACAAAAATTCATTAAAAGCGTGTATAGAGCAGCTTTACAACGAATTCTAAGGCTAAACACTTTGAAAATCTTCAACGTCAAGAGATACTGAGTGAGAGGCTGATTTCGCAACTTGATAAAAATCTTAAGTCACTCAAAATGCGGCAAGAATCTTACCTGATTTGATGTGGGGTGAAGACGGAGACGAGGTAACCATTATGCGTTCAAATTTTTTCCTGAGCGGGCAGCTACTGCTTAATTGTTTCTACATTGTTATTGGAAACGGCTCAACAGAGGTGCAAATAACTAGCTACAATACAAATTCACTAGCTTCTCAGGATAAGAACAAATTTGCTTCTAGTGAGCAATCGACTATGTCTATGCATGTTAACATGAAACAACCTCGCGATTAACTGATTGGAATTGTTCATTGAAAAAAATTCTGAATTCAAGCGGAGGTTAATTGACATGACAAGTACACTAAGAGTATTGCTATCGACTATGTCTGTACACAGATTAATTATTTTTGCAAATTTCATCTGGACGCTGCAACGCTGTTTGAAGTTCCCATGCGATCTACATGGTCGAGCTAGTTACACTGCTTCAGGGTCAGCAAATAGGCAGCCAGCTTATCTTCAAGAAGGGCAACTTTAGATAATTATGAAAATCTTAGGAATGTCTAATTTTCGCCGATTACTGAGAAACCTGTATTTTCCGCACAACTGCACTAGAAAAACCTCTTGAAATCTCCATTAAATTATACATTGCAAATTACACCTGTCCACTGGGCTCTACTTGCTTGAGAAAAGCAAAAACTTTTTCCTATGTGTCCTTTTCCGTGGAAACGTCCAGTTTTGTTTCCTTTGAACTGAGAAGAATAAGGGTATCTTGTCGACGTCACGCTTAGGAGCTCACTATACTAGACAGCTCTTTTGAAAAGCATATGACGTTAGAGCGTTATGTACCTTCTACCAAGTTTGACCACTCTTTCGAATCGGATTTGGTCGACTCTAAGTGGCCGACGCACATGCGTGGAGCTATCTAATTACGCATGTGTATATAGAACTGAGTAACAAAACCTTTCAACTGACTACTTGGAGACCTCGCTCAAAAACAGTTTAGTCTGATTATAAATTTTGAATCTTTCTTGAGGCCTGTCCACGACACTTTTAGAGTTTTAGGCACATGTTTCGGCCTTCCAGCCTCATCAGTAGCACGGAGCATTTTCGTTTCGTCGGTTCCTCGAGGACATAACGCCTATACAGAGGAATCGACGATGAACTTACTACGCTCGACGTACGGTGGAAGGATCACCGTGACGTTCTTGGGGAGTGATCGATTGTCGACCGCATGGCGTACGGCTGTCAGGTGAGGATATGCAACAAAATCTTCCAATCGACTAATATAAGGGATATGTGCTCACGGAACTGACCGAACGAAAAGGCCCGTGTTACTGATGAGGCCAGGGTCGAAAGCCGAAACACGTGTCTAGCACTTTGTAAGTGTTGTAACACACCTCATGAAAGACTCAAAATATGTTATCAGATAAAATTAACTACATACGGAGAAGTGCGACTCAATCCGACACAAGAGGAGAAAAGCCATTTACTTGGATCAGTGGTGGTTCAGAATGAGTATATGGTCACTTGAGCGCGTATTCAACCCTCGAAGGATAATTGTTAAAGCTCGCGACATTGATCAATTCCTGAAAGAACGGCTTGTGCTCTACTTCACCAAGTATCATATGAGGTGATCGAGCGCACGCCTAGCTTTTACAACTAGTGAAGGCTTACCGATGGAAAAGTTAGTGCTATGTACCTCACAGAGCTATGGGAAGAAGTCGTCGACCCCAAAGGGATGAAAGGCTTGATGAGCCTTGGGCAGACATCGAGTTATTGAGCACGTGTGTGTCGCAAGCACTTTTAACCATGGCACCACACGCGCCGTTCTCAGCCCATAGACGCTGCATTTGTATAAGTAATGCACGTTAATGGTTAAGCAGCACGAAAAAACTAGTTCAAGAAAGATTCGTCTAATATTATGTAATTGGCCTGCTGTTTCCAATCCTAATATGCATTCGAAAATGTTCTGTGGTTCATTCAGCGCATCGACTCTGCACTTCGTTCTTCTTATCGTATTAAAGGTTGTATAGAGAAATATTTGAAAACATAAGGAAAGAGATGCTGCAAGCATTGAGTGCGCTAATTCGCCCTCAGCCTCGATTGAATCGCAAAACAAGAAAGCTCCTTCAGACCTTCGAAAGGCAAAAGCCTACTGGAGATTTCTAGTAATGCTTTATCATGACCAATTCTAAGTGAAACCATGCAAAAAGGCTAGCATTCAATAAATACATGGAGGGCAGATTTATAGATTCTCCAGCAGAGATCAAAACCACACCTCATGAGAGATCAGAGCCTTACTATCCTCATGAGAGCAAATAGCGCAAAGAATGGGGCAAGCAGCGCGAGTGCCAATTGAATGAAAGAAGTAGTTTTATCTAGGTACCTCGTTATCATGTATATCAACGTAGTTTGCTTCCGTCATATGAGCCGTCTGGGTTCAACGCATTTATAGGCATTCGTGAGCATGAAATATTAAAATGCTTCGATGTCCGCGTTCAGCTACCGCAGAGGATTCTTCCGGTCCTGCTCCTGACACGATTTCCACCTGACTGATAATTTGTGCCAAGGCAATGTTTTTTTTCCGCAAAGCTTTAACAATTTCCTCATACTGTCATCTCTTTTGACCAGTGAGCTACTGTTGCCAAATGGCTGTTCTACGCATCCTATAATACTCTCCAGCCATGATTCAAAGATGATACTGCAAGGAAAATCACGATTAGAAGGCGAAATTAAGTCTTAGTAGCAGGCGGGAGCCAATTAACATGCTGTTAACTATTTAAGCCAATTGTATAATGAAAGGCTGTAGTCTGCCTAAATGGTAATTTTCTGGTCATGCGCGACAGCTTAAAAAAGAGGGAGTGTTAGATACAATTAATAGTTATTATGAAAAACAATAAGAAATGTCATGTAAGGCGAAGTCTAACGGTTTATTAGTCAATCTAAAAATCGCTACCAACCATGGGCAAAATTTCTGATGGATGAACACGAACCTTTCTTTATTTTGAGTCCATGATTTATTGCGAAAATCCCGCTGGCATTTTCGAATGTGATGAAATGTTTCTTCTATAATAAAAAGTTCCCCAAAAATAATGTTGGATGAGACGGAAAAAGATGTGAACAAAATTTGTCATTTCTCGGTGGTAAAACCTCACTATTTTTTAGACGATCCAAGTTGTTATGCACTTTTCAAAGTTTGTGTTCACGAATTGAGAGGAATACGTCATCACTGAAACAAACAAGATTGTTCTTGCTTTCTCATATAGAATAAAACTACAAAATGAAAATACGTTTTAAACAAAATGTTTTCAACACTACGTTCTTCTAGAGCGGATGTAGTGAATGGGCTCAGTAATAATGAACTCTCGCAAACTTTTTTGAATCAAACCTACTAGGTAGAAAAGAAAGTTCTGAGGCACTCTAAAAAGCATGAGGTTACTTCCATGCATATTATTCGAGTATTACAGTTTCTTATGTGGGCTTTTCCTATTGGAGGCATAGATATTAGTTGTCTTTATTTTTACTCTGTTACAAACCTCCACCATGTCCAAAGATACAATCAAAGATCGTGTTTTTATTGCGTCTTTATTAGAGAAAGGGCCTTTCACAGCGAACTGCAGTCGATGAAATCAACGAAGTTGAATGGGAAGGCGCAACAAGCAAATTAATTGCTAGACACTGGCTACTTTAAAAAATAGTTATTATTGTTTTTGTTCGGAATTCATGCAAACATTTCAATTTTTTGCAAGTGCATCGGAGCTTTTTTCCCAATCTAGTAAAGATTATCACTACCTTCGCTCGCGTTACTCAACATCATACATTGCACCGATGCTAAAGAGTACTTTCTTCACCCAATTTCTTTTCTTGCATCTTTCCTCGCAAACGTTTTTGATTTTGCATATAGCTTGGTGTGAGAATTTGGCATTGGTAAAGAATTGCGCCAAATGTTGATCGAGTAGATCTATCCTAGTGTTACAATGCACTAGCACCTTCTCAGGTGTTCTCACAGTCATTTTCCATTCTTTGCCGATCAGTTTTCTCTTGACAATCTGAAACCAGTTTCCTACGTATTTCTATGGATATCTAAATATACGTATGTACATATGTACATGTACATATATATATACACATGTGCATATATGTACATATATATACATATATACAAATACGTATATGTACATATATATACCCGTCCTCACTGTTAGTGCAAGCCTCAACACAAGAAGACTGTGTTGGTTCAGCTGTTTTGTTTCGTGAAGCCCCGTGGTATGCTTAACCGAGGCTTCCGTAACTCAACACCACATTGGAGCAATAGCTGGCCTTTGTGGATTAGAGGGAGATTAACCACCTTATGACTAGTAGCTACCAAGATGGCAGTCGTTCGATAACGGCTTACTCTCAATTGGGCTTTCTGGGTGGAAACGTCGAAAATCCCTCTCAGCACAGGTGGTCCCGCTGGTAGGTTGAACTCTTGCTGAACTTCGCAGTCCGACGTCTCAACCACCTGTTAGCCACGTTGAGGCGGTGAACCATTTGTTATAATCTATTTATATTATATCCGGTTCATACATCCTCTCAGAAGGCTTGCGAACAAGATTTGCTTCCACGTCGAAACATATATTAATCATATAACTTATGTAATATGTATCACGACTTTTCATTTATCTACTCTTATTGTCGAATGCATGTGGTGCGGTCAGCGTGCACTCGGGGCACACAAAGTCGATGGTTCCATTGCGGCGGTGAAAATAGCATCGACTGTTTTCAAAACCTCGCAATAAACATTCAAAATGATTTGAAAAAGAGTATTTAGAGCCTAAGCGAAGTTGGTACGCCAAGGCCATACACGCGCTTAGGCTTTAAACATTCTTTTTGAAACTATTTTGGATGTTTATTGAGAGGTTTCAAAAACAGTCGATACCATAGACCAGTTTTGCTCTACCAGCCGAGATCCATCAACTGAGAAGTGGTGATGGACCACTGTCATTGTACACTAGTGCCGTCACCACATAGGCCTCCCTCCTTGTTACAATGCAAGACCTAACGTGGAGTTTGGGTAGCTGACAGACCTCCGAAACATGCATGTATGGCCCTGGTGTACGAATCTCGCTTAGGCTTCAAACATTCTTTTCAAAAAGGTCATATAACTGCCGGAATTTTTGCAGAAAGTTGCTATATCTTCTATAAAATCGATGGTTGGAGCTTCGGAAGCTTCGTTTTCCTGAAAGCGTATGCGTACCATTTTATACCATATCTAATTACTCAGTTAATATTCACATATGCAGGGAAAATCTGACGCAAGAAGCATTTTGAATGGCTACTTACTATATAGAAACCACCGTTCAACAACTCATATGGGAAACGTTATTGGTGTTTTGTCACATACTATCAGTAACAAATCTCATTCATATTAGAAAATCCACCTGAGATCAAGTGCCATATCACGTGTGACGTTTAGTCACTTTCCTTATACTTGTAAATTGAATCTTGAAATTTATCCATTATCCTCAAGAGGTGGAGCGCATGTGGCGCAGTGGTTAGAGTAGCTCTGCTCACGAGATCAATGGTACGATCTATCGCTGATGACCCACCAAGCCATCCATCCCTCCGGGCTCGGTAAACTGGTAGTAGACTAGTCTCCGACTTGTCTGGGAGGATAAGCAGCACTGACTAGGCTCAGCAAGAGGCCACCGCGAGTCATTCTAAAGGCCAGATATGCATTCAACCACCTCAAACGAAGTTAAAAATTGAAGACGAATGCATGGCGCATCCATCAGGGATTGATCAACGCCAAAAGCTTCATCCTTTTTTATCCTCAAAAGTTTACCTCGCTGACGCTTTTGATATGTGACCAAAGATTATCTCTACCACCTTAAAATCTTCATCATTATGCTTTCTTTCCTGAGTAGATTTGAAGGAGTACCTATCCAACCTTACAATTTTTCATGTTCTTTCATGTAGACCGAAGGTGTGCTCTACTCAGTTCTCCTGTGTGTGTACATTAGCATTTATGGTACAGGAAAACAGGTAATTTTACCTAAAGTCACGTAGCCTCCTTTCCCACCATTGAGCAGATCACGCAATCCTCTGCTTCAAAAAATTGCCATAATTCATGTTGAGCTTTAGTGAACGTTTTTGTCATTCAAACGTAATACAATTCTGATGTCTTTTGACGTAGTATAAACGTAATAAAATATACAAAAAATAAATATTTGCTACATGTAGTTCCTACCATCAAATTTTCACAGATCTCAAAAATCCTATTTCAACAAAGTTTTTGGAACGCTTAACGCAAGTACAGCGCTCGCCATTGTCAACAATGTATTTGAGGTTACTTCTTGAATAAAATCTAAATCGTTCAGTCCTTTCGCTGTTCGGAATACAAATCTCGCGGATAGAGACACAAAAAAGAGTCCAGTGCCACAGGTTAAAACTGAGAGTTTGCTGGAATCAATTCCGAATACTTGCTTCCTGATGGCAAAATTGCGGAGATATCAAAAACATATTGATTCTACCTCAATTAAAAAATTATGGATCTTTTTGCTCAAAAGGTAACCACTTTCGAAGCCTGTCTTTTCGGTGGATAAGAAATCTCCGTAATATTGCTAATAGTTATTAAAAAACCCAATTCTCTGGTTAGCGTCCTACATGGCCGGTTTCAGAAGAATCTTCTCATAGCGCTGTGGCATCTATAATAGAATTGTGTTTCACACGCATGACGCACTTATTGTTTTATCTCGCTTATATTCCACTGGACAAAACTCCTTCCTCAAACTGCTAGTACTTTTTTGACATCATTAGTCTCAAAGAACTCAAAAATTTGTTTGATTATTATAAAAACTCTTTTCGTAGCGCTGTAGGAGGAACAAAGGAAATGTGTTTTATACCTCGCCGGACAGAGCTCTTAAGATCAATAGTAATCAATCGCTAGTGTAAGCACCACTTATTTCAACGCAGAGCTTATTTTCTCAAAAAATCGTTTCACTGTAGTTTAGGAGGGGAAATAAGATCAAATTTCACATATTCGGCGCTCTTGTTTACCGGCCAATCTACGCTTCGAAAGGCGGGGAGATCCGCCGATGGCCTGGCGCATTAGACATGCGGAGTACAACTTGTTATTCAATTTGGAATGTTTTCTTCGTTTTGGAACAAACTCTATAACTAACTGTTGACTCAGATGCTAACTTCTAACCGGACTGAACTACAATTACTATGATCAGCGATATGTTTATAAATTTCATAAGGAATAAAATAAACGCAATAAGAGTTCGTCCCTCAGAGAGAGGAGTAAAAAGACTTTACCCAACCATAAAACGAATAGAAAACATAAGGCATATATTTTGAACATTTCGACAGTATAAATATCGATGAAAAGTTCACAAAGAAAATAGCTAGCTATTTCCAACATACCAATCAATCTAACAAGTTCTACTGATGACGTCAAGTACATGCAATAGTTAAAGTGTGAAGAGAAAATTAGCGTTCTGTCCTACATTTTTTCATGGTGCATATTAGAGATTTACATGAGACAGAGCACAGGATCTGATTCGCCCTTTCTGGGTTTTTTCATGAGCACCCTGACTTGAGCGAGGGAAACAATGTAGGTGTTTTCCAGATTTCGAGCATTCACTTCGTCAAAGTTCACTTCACCGCTTTTCTCTTTGAGCTATCGCATGCGCTCGTCATATAAGTGGCACGCTTGTGCTCTTCTTCGAAACTGGTTTTTTATTCTATGGAATCATAAAGAATGAATGTCTCCCGAGGATATGAACTGCGAAGTCCACTTCGATGTTGGAATATATTTAAGTGGAATAGATGCTGCAAGCATGTCTATGAGAATTTCTCGCTTCTTCAACAAGGATCATCCAAAGAACATCAAAACTGTAAAACATTTCTCTGATTCTTGCTTTGAAGATTGTACAAAATGAAGAGCTAAATCTGTGAGGTATCTTTGCAATCATTTATAAACCCAATATGGAAGGAAGGAGAGAACGGAAGAGAAAGAACCTACGAAGCCTTCGTGGGCAACAATGTGTCACACTGAACCATTAGTCGTCTGCTTATTCGTTTTACTGCTGGAAGTATGTATTTCGATTGTACGGCACAACTCATTGACTTCGAGTGCATGAATTTTAGTGCAATGGAATAAGAATAAACTTTCACGTTGCTGACAAAATGATAGTCTCTAACAAAGATTGTTTTGATGTACTAAGCAGGATATATGTCACTGAATTTTACATTGCAAAAAAAGTATTAGACTTTCAGGTGATGACAAGGTTTTAGCTGCACAGTAAACAAGAAAAGCAGTATGAAGTGTTGAGTGAAAGATCTAGGGACAGTGCTCCGTTTTTACTAGCTATTCGACGCAATGAAGGAGGTAGATTAGGCTCATTTGAAGTTATTGCATACAGCGACATTTTGCCTTGAAGCTTCATTCCTTGTTAGCCATACTTTTCATAAGCTTTGAATGCATATAGTGATGTAATAGATATACGCTCTTATTTTCACGATGACGTGGGTACATTCACTGCAAAAACGACGGAAATGCTGTTTACTGTGCTTGGTTCTCCCAAACTTCACATTATCGAGGAAATGCTAAATTCGTGGAATGTTCCCAATGCCAGAAATGCTAGCGTTAGTTACAGTTTATTTGAAACCGTTGTGCTACCTTAACCTCTGTCATTTTTCAAGATATCACCAGTTTCCGGCCGAGAAAACCTATTAAAGAAGGCGATGAAATTGTGCGAACAATAAAATGCTAGTTTCCCAAAGAAGTATTGAGTTCTTCAATTGGAAACTCCTAACATGGTTTTACTGACCACTATCACAAAATGAATGGCGTTTTGGGTCACATACATGAATGTTACAGATAGACTGAAAGTGCATGCAATCAAGAAGATCAAATTTTCTACAAAAACTCAGTGAGAAATGAAACTTTCAGATTATGAAGTTTGAAAATCAAAGGAAAAGAAAAACCACTGCAGCAGGGTGGTGGTGTGGTCAGCTGCTTCGTGTCGGCAACAAGTATTGAAAAGAAAAACGACGCGCATTAGAAATGGAAGAAGTCTCGTCATCTAATGATGATTAAAAATATGGCTTGGTAGTGCAGAGTACTTACAGGAAGAAAGTTTGTAGAAATAATTGCGTTTAAGGTTACACTTGCGCATTAGATAGATTGATTATGAAGTGCCAAAAAGGTTGTATACTCAGGAGATATCAACAGAGACCGATTACTAGCAAACTTATCAAAATGAAGGACCTACCGATTGTTTGAACTGATTATTTTGATTGTTATTTACACGACCCGTCAACATAATTTTTTTTTCAAGTTTGCGTATCCTAATACTTTTAGCATTCAAATCGTTTTTCTTCCTCTTGAATGAGATAGAATACTGGTCGAGCATGTTTCTTTATAGTCTCGAAGATAGTCTGGTTATTCTATGGGCTTTCTAGCTGAGTTTCCGAGAATTTTGTTGTAAGGTGATAGCTCATGATGGGTGTCGTTTTACTGGTACTTAGTTGTTTTGCAAATGTTGAAAAATTCCACTGTCGTTTAGTCATTCATTCACCGCTCTCTCATGTCCGGAGAAGTTTGTTTCAAAAAATGATTCTCAAAATGAAACACATTTGATAGCTTGGAAAAAAAATTCTCTATGTAACCTTAGAAAGAATTACGAACCAGTGTAGCGCATAAACGATACTGCTTACTGTTATCACTAACTGTGAAGAAAGAAATCGTCACTAACTATTACCATAAAACATAAAACCTGCTATATTCAAAGAACATTTATTGCCCTAAAAGACAAGCACTACAGAACAAAAAACAAATTTTTCCGGTGTGACCCGAATTTATCATGGAATTCCTCTAAAGAATTTGAGTCTATGCCATCCGAGCTGCTGTCCATCCGGAAGGATCTGGCAAGGCAGTAAACACTCATTCGATCACAAAAATAGGCACCTGTTAGCGGGAGCGACATGAAAATGTGCTATTACGACTGTCTCAGGATCACAAAGTAAATCACGCTCTATCAGCGCATTCAATTTGTCAGCGACGAATAAAAAGATGATAGATCGTTAAGTTTCGCGAATTCCACAGCTAAATCTGACCACTTTTACGGATCACAGTTATAAAGGAAAAGGTAACAAATGAAAGAAAGAAAACGAATCGTTCAAGTGCTCGAGATCTTCATCAGGAGTAACCATTCTATCATACACAGATCTCGGAATTATTATTAAGGAAAGCAACGAAAGTCGGATTAATCCATGAGAATTTAGAGATAATTCAGGAGCTGATCGATTTTTGTTCCATTTTTAGATTCTATTTTCTACCTTCTAAAGCTTCGAAAAAGAATGTCTCGGACAAAAGAAACAACTCAGAAATATTGAAAGTTGTCGGCGCTAAGTGGGCTTAAATTTATTAAACCACTTAGATCTCAATCCTTGCTCACTACAGCTGACGTTCATACTACTACGAGCAAAAATGATTAACAGCCTTCTCATCACCTCATATCCACGCCGTCTTCGACAGCATTTTTTCGAAATCACTTTATTTAATATATCGTATTAATCCTACAACTTGAGATTTATTTTCGAACAAGTTCAGTTTATTTTGCTTTATATATATTTTCTTCAACAAGTTTATTATGGAAAATCACTGTCCCCCGTGATGATGAATGGGTTTCGGCCTTTGCATCATTCGTGAGCGGTCGGATTTTCTTTCCTAGTTCTACTTTTGATTCCGACTCGAGATCATCTCCGAATCAGCAAGTAGGAAGCCCGGCCAAGGATCCATCGCCGAAATCCACTCCTTGAAAACGACATCGTGAAAACCTGAAATCACCCTTGCAAGGTCACGTCAGGAAACAGGGAATATCATATGCACGAATGCCAGCACGACCATCATTATACCATTTGCAATATGTGCTGAGGTCTGTACAACTAGTGAAGACGGACCATCCAAGTATCTAACTAAGTAACTATATTGATAAATCAAAGTAGATGGTTGATAGAGAATAAATGAAATAGGCGATTAACTCTAACTGCAAGAAATTGAAGTAACTAGATGCAGTCGCTCAGCATAAAGAATAAAACGTTTGACGTCAGTCAAACACACAAGTATACGCTATGCGTTCCACTCCATTCTGTGCACAATAGAAATGATTGGATGTACTCTATTCGAGAACCTGAGAGCGTCTTTCCATATATCAGAACAATGATTTTATTCCTCGAACACTCTGATTTCAAACTGCTAACCTCGGAGGCATAGAGCTAAGGTTGGCCCAAGGCATAGGATTGAATAATCGATCGTGTGCTTATAACAGGGTAGTACTAGCGACTGCGCCGCAAGCCCTTATGACATTCTAGTAGACGAAGTAATCTGTGGAGAGTTGAAAATGCGAAGATGTACACCCACGAAAGAAACTTGTCCATCATATCGGATTTCAGCAGAAATTGGAGCACGAAACATGCGTGTAATGACCGAACTATTCCCGCGACAAGATGGATATGTTACACAATGATTTCTCCATAACCTGAATAAATAACTTACGCTAATCTACCACAGAGAAGAACGCTCTTTGCTGGAAAACAGGCGCGTACGTACAGTTTTTTTTACGAAGGTTCGCTACACCTATATTTTCTTGATTTTGAAATTTTTTATTTTTTTTCTGCTTCAGTTAAATACCTTACACTTGAAGATCACCAAAAATTTAGAAACTACGCGTGTTTCTCCAATTTTTTTTTGCAAAAATTGGACCGCTCTTATCTATGGATATCTAGGATAGTGTTTAGCTCATTCACTTAGTGTATGTAGTCTAACGACAACTCATTTTCTCTTGACTACGCTGTAAAAGTACCCATTTTGCGTGGAGAGCTATCATGAACACTTTTCTTGTAAATTGGTAAAAATGAGAAGAAAAATTTGATAGTCATTATACTCACCGAGATAGCGGAAACCTTAGTTAGCCATGCCACATTAGGAATATTTCTCTATATTTTTCAGCCAGTGATTCATAAGATCACAAGTTATAGCACAAGTTGTATGGGTGACGAGTGGATTAATTATTTCTGATGTTCAGCAAAATCTCATAAGTCAAATTTAACGTTTTTTTTCTTCCAACCCAGCATTACGGGAAACAGGAGGAAAAATAAGGATCAAAGAAGAGCTATCATAATTACCACCCATGTCGAGCATCATTTGGAACAGGTGCAGTCACAATCAGGGCAAGTAATGTTCACCGAAACCAATGATACATTAATAATGGAATTCCTTAATGACGAAGATATTTTTTAATCGATAGTTAGATATGAATGGAAGTGAATGCAAAGGGAATGGTGTCAAACTTTACAATGTGAAGTGGCATAGTTAGCATGAAAACACTTCTAAGGTCGCAGAAACACTAAAAAGTGATTACAACAAGCAGACCAGGCACTTACTAGTAGAGCTACGAAAAGGATGAATATATAAGAGCGTTCGTTGTAGAGCAGCATGATGTCCCTGGAAAAATATTTCTACTGATAGCAATTATGCAGTTAAGTAGATTTGTTGTGCATATATCATATAAGCAGTTCTAAGCACAGCATGAAATCGACGATTGATCAATAATTCTTACTATCATTACTAGAGGAGCCTGGGCGGTTCATGAAGCTAATTTTCACTCTCTCTCTCAAAGGACGTAAAGGAGTAGAAGCCATTTGAACCTGACCTGAGTTCAAGTGACACCTGACGGATTTCACGGTAGAGTCATTCCTTCCCGATATCCTTGTTACTCCTTGTTACCTTATACGCCTGCATTACATATCATGTCGGTGCGAGAAGTGCTACTCTCAGAGATGATGTAAAATTTACGTATATTTTTTCGATCAACCCTACTCGGCTGATTAATGCTCTCGTCCCTTTTTAGAGTGGAAAATTATAACTATATTTGCTGCGAGTTTAGTGAAGATCTTGGAATGCTCAAGAGACAATGCTTGGTAGAGCAAAGATTTTAAGAAAAATCAACGTATCAAAGGTTCAAAAATGTTTCTTGAAAAAAGGAATTGTCAAATTGCCTCTAAAAGCATGAGAAGACGCGCATTCAAATGAGCTCAAACCACAAAAAATGGCCGACACCTAAAAAAGTTACAAGCATTTTCTCAGGACTTTTTCCCGAACCTATTAAAAGAATAACGTCTACCGTCAAGCCACTTGATGAATAATTCTAGGCAGTATGCAACATTTTTTTGAACTGACTACTCAACTATTTCATGGAAGAAGCTTTGCGTTCATAATTGAAGTTCATAGTCAAGACGAGTTTAGCTCAAAAGGACGAGTGTGTAGGAATTACGTATGACAGTTGTAAACTGAAGTGTAATGTGGTAATAATGACATGTAATCAATCAATCGTTATGGAAGTCATTATGAAAGTACATGAAATTAGTACAGGCGGGTCTGACTCAAAGCATTGCCCACTATGACACGATAAGATTTATTGAAATCTTGTCCTAGTGATTTGAAAACAAATTCCCATCGCAATCACTTCAGTTTTGGGACTATAAGGTAAACTTAGCCAGCTTAACCACTGCTCGATAGAATGCCCTCAGCTGATAAAACAGACAGCAGATCCTGAAATGATATTCTAAATAGTATGTGAAGACGGCAATGGGTGAGGTTCGCAAAGCAACATGCGAATGTCAAGTGAACAGTTCGTCTGAGTATTGCTGTTAATAAAATGCGACTATGACGTCCTAATTTTAGTAAATCATTTCAATGATCTCCTAAAATAGTTAGTCAGAATTCTACAATATTCTCCAAACGAGAAAGAACAAATAGAGGAGTGTAAAATGATGCGAAATTGCGAAAGTGAACAGAAATCGGGATCATTGCCACAATTTTCAATTTTATCACAGCAATAATACTTCTTTAGGAAAGCACAACACGATGTGTGAAGATAAAAGAGAAAAAATCTATATAGATAGGTATTAGGTATTTAAGATAATTCTATGAATGGAACTCAATATTTTGGACTCTATGAAATCTTTTTAGAAAAGATTATCTTCTCCCATCAATTGTTAGGCAAAAACTTGTTAGAATAGAAATTGGGTGGAGACTAAACTACAAAGAATTCGAAACAAGGAACATCACTGAGACTTATAGAGATTCCACTCAACACATTACTCGCCGGAGGAAACAATTCAGAACCGCCTACGAAATACTGTAAGACCGTTTATGTGGACTGTCAGAGGTTCAGAATCAGAGTGTATTGTGTAGTATGCTTTAAAGGCATAAACGAGCATGAGTTCAGGCACAATAATTCAACAGATCTTTCGTATTACATGACGTAAATGGTAAAATAAAAAGTAAAAACAGCATAAGCAAAACGAAGAGACCACTTGCGCCTTCATAAAACAATGTCTCGATGAAAAGGTCGAAAAGTCATAGAAGTACTCTCCGGTGCACATAGCACAAAATTGCCCAATGTTGACAACGTGGAAGTGATAACCCCATCCGAATTCGAGGCACGAGTCAAAAGTGCCAGCACAGATGTCCAGACACCAGAAATGAATAGAAGGGAAGAGTGTTTGAACATCACAGATACTAAGACACGCTGACATTTTTACCTTCGAAAGAGAGGAAACGTGTGGTCAAAAAGCACACCTTGTCCAAAAGTGTTACGAAGATTCAATGAGTTTCTGCTTGCAAAAGTGGATAAATTATTGCTTTTCAACGACTATGCTATTACCAAGTGGTGACAAATACTTTATTCGGCTAATGTTTTAACGTCGACAATGGAAGTGAAAACCCACAAAAACGATGGGCTACTGTAGAGAATTAATGTGAATCGTCGACCTTGGAGTAAACGAAGTCGTCGGAAGTTATTCAGATAAAATTTCTATATCAATCTCGTAGTATATGCTAATTCATAGAAAAAACTATTACTGATCGACAATACTGATGTAAAAGGAATGCTCGTAACCAGAAAGATCTGAAAATAAAAGCAGGAAACTCCAGGAGCTCTCCGATATTCAGTTGTCTGAAATGAAGCTTGGAAACTTTCTCTCAAATTGGTTAACTAAAAAATTTGCGACGAAGCTAGTTTTTTGGCAGAGACGAGAAATTGTCCGTTGATAGAACAGCAGAGAGCTATAGAGAAAAGACTATACTATAGCGCCCTCAATGGCGCATGTAGCGTTTATAATTTATTCTTCCTTATTGATATCCTCTTATTATTGAAATCCTCTTCAAAATTTCTACTTACAAGATGGAATCGCACTTGTGCAACTGCATTGTTTTTCGAAATTTAACCATCGAAGACACAAAGCAATGAACTCGTGGAATTGTCAGTTCTATCGTTCTAAAATAGAACTCGTGTGGGGCAACGGTTAGAGGTGCTCTATGTTGCACACAAGGTCGATGGTTCGATCTCGACCCCACGGCTCACCAAGCTATCCGTCCTTCTGAGGTCTGTAGACTAATACCAGAGCGGTCTTAGACCTGTGCGGGAGGATAAGCAGCACTTACCCGATACAGCGTGAGGCCACCACGAGTAATTGTTGAGGCCACTTATGCATTCAATCACCCCAAACGAAGTTTAAAAAATTTAGGACGAATGCATGGCGCATTCCTCAGATTGATCAACGTCGAGAGCTTTATTCTTTCTCATCAATATGAATAAGAAAAGGTTTCTCACATCAATGATGATCTGCGGAATCTCATGGTTTTTTGAAGAGATTATCAAAGTTCAGCGTGAGATGAGACACGCAGATTTAAATGTGAATGCGGTCACAGTTCTCTCATCACATGCATTTTATTCAAAGCGCAGAAAGCGAAAGCGTTTTCGACTGTTCCCTTGTCGGTTTATGTTTTCCGGTTCACTTTACTAGTAATATAAATAACGAAGCTTATGGGAGTTGACAGAAGACCGGTGGGTAATGCTCTTCTGCAGTGTGAAGGAATTGGTGGCATTTAGATAAACCTGAAGGCTTTTTCTTTGGTTTTTGGGAATGACTGCTGTTTTAGATAAAGACGTTACATACTTATCCACAAATGGATGTGGAGTCGTTTTGCGTTGCCCACATTCTCAGAACTCAGAACAAGTAATTAGGGCTAGTCGAAGTGACGTGTTTGTGCTCATTTCTTATGTTCCATTTCAGTAATGAGATTATTCACCACAGCGTTAACTGGGAACTGTGGATGTTTTCGAAAATTTCCTCCAGCAATCTCACTATTTCATTTTACGAGAAAAGTAGCTGATCAGATTTGATGCAAAACTGTCGTTGATGAAGCTTTTGAATATACTTCGCTTATGAATATACGTATACCCTTCTTTTCGAGCAGTTTCTTAAGACCACAGCTCAAATTTCAATATGCCAGATAACATCTTTTGAGCCATGCATGTCATGTGGTCTGTTAAATGGGCTGACTTATAGAGCCCGATACACGTGTTTCGACCTTGACGGTCTTATAATATATAAGCTTTATACTCTATTCTCGGGTGGTGCTATTGGTTTAACCAAGCATGTCTGTGGTGCTTAAACAAATTTCACGTATAGAATATTTGTTTGAGGTGAATTTCCCACAAAGTTACCATTTGTTCTCCATCCACTCTATTGTAACTTTTGAAAAGCTGATCACACTAGTTTAGGGATGGTTATGGTGTCATATCGATATAGAAAAAGGAGTACACCTTTTCATGGAACAAAGTGTGCATAAACATTGGTATTTATGTATTAGAGATATTGACTGTAAAGGAACCACGTTTCATGCAATCGAAGTGGAATTAATGCGTCGTGTGATTTGCTGTGTTGGATTATTTTGTCTCGCAACTCAGTACTGAGCACAAGCCACAAAAACACGACCGTTTCTGAGTCTCGTCGGCAAAACACTTGATAGATTACCGTAAAAAAATCATCCTTTATTTCGATCTTACACCATGTTTCAAGATGGTTTCAAAAAAAGTTGGTAATCTTGATCCAGATGAGACCATACTGATTTTGGTTTCCATGTGGACTTGAATTCTCTATTTTGAACACCTCAATAGTAAAAGTAAAGTTGAAGAAACGATTTCCTAAACTTGCTAGCATTTTCATTTTACAAATATTTCAACGATTTAAAAAAGGTAGAGCTGGGAATATCGAAAAAATTTACGTGCGGATCACAGAGCACTTCCGTAATAAGGTTAGAAAAGCTGAAAATATCAAGAGCACCTAGACTTCGACTCTCAAACGATGCATAGCCTCTGCTCACGACTACTGCAAATACCAACACATTTTCCATTTGTTTCTTCCTCACGCAATCGTCGTCTCTGATAGCGATCCGAATCGAACATGGTGACGACTACATGATATATTTCATAATCGTGAAAGTGTTCCCATGTTCGATTACAGAGTGCATACGTTAGCCACGAGCACGTCACCTATCGTCTGAGTCGTTGGCCAAGATGGCGCTTTTATCATTAGAGTCCACTCCGCAATTCCTTTTAGCCTTCTGTCATTTACAGCCCTTATTATAAGACCGGCCCACCTGTGTTTCTCTAAAAATGCGCATTCCGAGAAGGATGTTTTGAGCCATGGTCTAAGTGCTATACAGGCGCCTGTTTCGTCCTACCGGTACTCATCAGTAGCACCGTCCTCAGTTGAGCCGATCCCTTGAGGCTGTACTACTCTATGAAGGAATGATATTATTGTTTGAGCAAGATCTATAGAAAAGCGGTTGAATGGAGAGGTATGATTCATTTTAGAAGCCACAAGCTCGATTGCCGGCCACTACAATGTCAGATAATTCCATCGTCTGACATGTGGTAATCTACTGCTCAACTCCGATTACTTAATAGAGGAATGTAGCCTCAAGGGATTGGCTGAACCGAAGACGGTGATACTGATGAGTCTCGGTAGGACGAAACGGGCGCCTGTATAGCACTTAGACCATGGCTCAAAACATGTCCAAACACAAACATAAAGCAAACATAAACACAAAGCTCAGATTCAAGCAAAACATAAGCTTATCACATTATTATTGCTTAAGCAAGGTCTATAGAAAGCGGTCGAATGGAAAGAAATGTGTATTTCTTTGAATTTTGAAGATGGTGTAGATACTGAAGATCTTAGCTACATATTCTGACTGCACTTTGCATATGTCTGTTGGCTAAGTTCTAAAAGAAATCGTTTATACACTGTGTTAGTAGTCCACAGCATTCTTGATGTGTTTGAAGTATCGTAGTTAAGAGAGTCCAAGCTCTCTGTGGATACTGCATAGACTTTCTGACGATGCTGAAGTACCTGGCCACGTTTCCAAATCGTCCAGTACTGAATCGAACAGGTGAGAGCAGATCTTTTTTGGTCCGTTAGTTGATCGATAGGTTCTATAATAGGCCAAAATCCGACTCATTCTACTCTTATTCTTTCGTTTAAATCTTGCCCCATGTTGATTCTCTTCACATTCCATGGTTTTGTAGCCAAATGAACAGTTGCGCGCTTGGTCGAGACGGCGCTCTCCACAGCAGAGTTCTCCACAACCGCATGTAAGACCAGAAAGTCCAACCCTTTCCTTCACATTGACAACGATTGGCATTTTTCACAGTGGCAGCGGTATCGACTGACACCGAAACGAACTCAGAATTGACGACGCAGGTAGTTTATGGATGACTTTCGGCAATCGATCCTGCGCATTTAAGTTTGGCAGTAACATCACTGGCAGCGTGAGCAGCCTGTACACATATCTGAGTTGTAGGTCCATTGATTGGGTAGTCTCAGATTGGAGTAGGTGATGAAGCAGTCATAGGCATAGGAACTTTAGGAGACAATCTGGCAGTTTCCCTGTTCACGATCAATAAAATCCTTAAAACATTTAGAGCATAAACTCTCGCTCTGTAAAACTGTAAATATCAAAGTGATAAAAGGATGTGAATGACTTGAGGGTGATATGAGGTATGTTGTGATGGAACAAAAACTTCTTCTTTCAAGCCACTTTTGAACCTTTGATGATATTCAGAATGACTTAGCAGTTTTAGAGACAGAAGTTCAGATTCTTGAGAAAGAATATTGAGCATTACGTGAAAATCTTCTGCGTTTAGTTTTGTGCCTAATCCGTGCCTACTGAGTATTTTGTTTTACTTCAAGTCCAGTTACTGCTTTCTTGTAAGGGAGCAGAATGATCTATCTACTTCGTCATTATATCCGTCTTCATTTGATCAGCAAAAGATTGTTCTCACCGCACATACATTCACCGTCTCTTCAATTAGAGTTAGATGTGGTATTCATGCTCTTAGGCTAGCGAATTTCAGTCTGATCTGCACATAGATTCAAGTATGAAATCCTGGAAAAAATCTTATTGATGACTTTCAAAATTTTCTATGAGTATGGGAAAATTTCGAGTTCTAGAAAACTCAATGCGGCTCAAATGATTATTATACGCACGAATCTCGACTGCACCACGTTTATGAAATTATATCGAAAAGCATTTCTGTGAACGATTCAGTTATAATAAGTAAATGTCTTGCAAATTTTGTGCATTAAAATTCTGTAATGGGACATTGCTCAGATCAGCAAATAATGACTGTAATAGTTGTTTTAGGTGAGTGTAACTGGAAACTGCCACTGATATCACTAGGAGATAATTCGCTGCGTAATGGTCTTCAATGAAAGCTGCCAAAACTGGAGAATATTTTTGATGTGTAGGTAAAGCCGCGTGGGTGATCCAGTTGTAGTTTTTGTCGTCTAACACTCTCCCACGGTCCAAATGCGTTTATCTGCATGAAATTAAGAAGACTGTGTGCTTATATTTATTATTATGATAAATTCCTGAGAGCTTTATTCTCAAATCAAAGAGTACCGCACGAAGCAAACAGGGCCACATGGAAAGAAATTGCTATTCCAAGCACTTGGGAATTCATTATTCTAAGAATAAGGTAAAATTTTACAAGAGCTTTTCATTTTTCTACCTACTGATGCAATGCCGAGGAAAAATCAAGGATCCATTTTGGGAACCCGTTGTTATCTACGGGTTCAAGCCAAGCAGTTCTCACCCACTGCATATCTTGCTGAGCTGCTGCACACTGATCTAACTCAAAAAAGGGGTGCTGGTGTTAGTTATTGAAATTAAAATTTGGTTACTCGACAAATAGGCAAAGATTATTATGTTTTGCGTGATGATTGCATATATATATATATATATATATATTTGTTAATGGATTTATTTATTTACATATATGTAGCAGTGCGTTATTAGATTCTATATCCGTGAAGAAAATATCAATACGTCATTTTATTCATCCGACCTTATTTCCAGGCTTTGCTAACCAGGTCGATTGTATCCAAGCGCCGTTAATCGATTAAAGACATTAATATTTTGTATACCTTTACCTTACAATATCTATAGTTATGATTACTATATGAACGTCTGATGTATGACTCGAGTGAATAGTTTGACGCCCACCGAATCTACGAGAAGCTCGAACAAGGAACTAGATAGACACGAGAGATTCTTCCGTCGTCCACTTGAATTTCGCAGATCTGGGCGTCCCTGATTTTACTGATAAAGTATTCCTTACAGGTGGTTGCCTTCATGAGAGGCAATAAGTAGAGTATGATTTTGATGCTTTCTCTTTACACGTTCGACAACTCTCACCCATTTTTCGATTTGAGTATGTAGCTTTGAAATCCGAATTGCTACTGATTGAATTAATCTGACAAGGATATGACTTGTTTTGAGCCGTTTAGCGCTCAAGTGGTCTAGTGCTATAAAGGCGCCTATTTCGTCCTAATAGAACTCATCAGTAGCACCCTCCCTCGGTTCCGTCGATCCCTTGAGGCTAAATAATCATCTAAAGGAATCGACGCTGAGTAAAAAATAATCACCCCAAGTCGGAAGATGGTATTACCTGCCGTTGTGGTGACCTGCAGTCGAGCTTGCTGCTTTCATAATGAATTATACCTCTGCTATCGACCACTCTTTCACAGACCCACTCGAAACGAAATAATCTGATCAGGACCGTGATGAGGTTTCTCGTCAGTTCTCGTCGTAGCGGATTTCTGGTTCATCATTGTTTGCTCCGTCTTTACCAAAGTCATCTCGTCGTGGGTCTCCAGGTTTTGATGAAGATGTTGATGGATAAGCTTCTATGAAAAGCTGATCCCCACTCACTAGGCCAACATCTTTTATGAGGACCGAATCGGCGAATTTTAGCTCTTCCGCACCGAGCGAGATACGAATAGCTTCCTTGTCAGTTGAATCTCCGAGCTTCGAAGAAATCCTTGAACGGGATATAATCTGATAAGGATATGACATGTTTGAGCCGATAGGTCAGCGCTGTACAGGTACCTATTTCGCCATATTGGGACTCATCTAGCATCCTCCTTCGGCTCCGTCGATCCGACAGCAGAGGTACTGATTGAATTACTTGTGGTGTGCAGTTCCTTGTCACTTTGATGGTTATATAATTGATATTGACTCACACATCGTAGTATACAGAGCACTGCAGCTGCACATTACTAAATAATACTGTTCCTTCTTTCTGCCACTCAAACTTCCATATGAAACCAATACTTCTCTTCAGGAGTCAATCCAAAGATTTTATCTTTTGCAGATTGAAAACTCCGTGTTAACAAACTATTCACATAACCTGTTACGACGGAAAGACTCTGTTCGCCCAAAAAATCTCACAAATGTTCCCCTTCTTGAAGTCACATAAACTGACACAAAAACTACTTTTGAAAGCGGGAATAGGGGATAATATTTGTGTTATAGCGTTATAGATATCTAGGCGTCATTGTACTATCTTGTATTCACGGCCTTGGTAACGAGGTCGATTGTATTCACGAACTACTGTGTCTTTTCAAAAGCAATATATTTTATTATACCTTCATCATACAATTCTAACTACGCGTTACTTATTTTCCATGTCTTCTTTTCACTGCTAAAACCTTTGCAGCAAATCTATAGAGCAA
Organism: Parelaphostrongylus tenuis; assembly: GCA_019055375.1. Taxonomy (NCBI): domain Eukaryota; kingdom Metazoa; phylum Nematoda; class Chromadorea; order Rhabditida; family Metastrongylidae; genus Parelaphostrongylus; species Parelaphostrongylus tenuis. The sequence goes on from JAHQIW010005374.1 coordinate 328,469, forward strand.
TAAACATTTGATTAAGCAAAATTATCTTTTACAAATTATAAGTCACATAACTTGTTATTAATGAGCTACTTTTTCTGTTCCGTAAACGTATCGCGGCGGTTTCCTTGCTTAGTATTAACAAAAGTAACATAGAAACTATGCGAGAGATCGGGAGCATGGGAACGTCTGTACGCTTCTCTACTGTGAATTAATATAGTGCTATTGTAAATACTGTAAGCTGTCATTGTTGTTTCCACAATTTTGGACGGATAAGAACATCTTACTTATGAGTTTATTTTGTGAATTGACAATATGAATTAACAACCTACTTCTTCTGTGACTAGCTATGGAAGTATTCAGGCATAATATAACAATACTTTGGAAACCGACATTCCTCTAATCTCAGTATATCCAATCCTCGGAATACCTTTTTTTCATTTGAGCTAATAACGCGAAGATGATTATAAACTTTATTGGGCTAACATTTCAATCTCTTCGCCTTTCTCGAAGCTGATGAGTCACACCTACTGCGCACAGATGTTCGTTGCCTTTGTGGAACTTCGTCTTGTCGTTAATGACATCGAAACTCTGGTCGAAAAAAGTATTTTATCAACCTCATCGTGTTAGCTCATCCACCTGTATCACCTGTCGTCCCGTTGATCGTCGAGTGACTCGACCTGGCTTTAGGGATTCGTTGAGCATCACATATTTCTTCTAGCTTTTTTTTGAAGAAATCGGACCATTGCGCCAGTGGTCCTCCTGTAGATCATTTGATAGTCCGAGGAATTCAGTCAGTAACGGCTCTTGTCCATCGAGTGTCGTTGAATTCGCTCAATAGTCATAACAAGTTATATTTCAACAGATTTTGCGAACAGATCCTTACTAAGTCGTCATTGAGCATGCTCGACACTTACTGTGCTCTTTGATGCCCACTCGTGTTTCTCCATTTCGGATGGTACGGATAGTAGCGCGCGGCCCAAAAATAATCTGATATCACATCGTTCGTTTCGACTGTTTTCTTAAGACCACGCTCAAATTCCAATGTATCTGTTAATTATTGTTTTTTGAGCCAGCATGTCGTGATGTTTTCCATGGGCAACTATAAAGCTCAATACACTTTCAGTCTTGACTGCCCCATGAGTTGGGCATACTCTTCGTCAATCCTCTTGGGGATCCCTTATACCCCTACATAGAGTAGGCGACGACGTACATTCAATAATCTGGCACTTATTGGGTCACTAATGTTTTATTAGTGATTTTTTTCTCAGACTGTTTGTGAAAAGGCTGTGATATGCTGGAGAATGTTCTAGGTCAATAATTTTTGCAGACACTTGCATATTTATTACACACCTTGAACGCTGGTAAATGTATTATATATTCCAAATTTATTCGGAATCTTTCTTCTCAATCATATTTTTCGTGAATTCCGCCTCTTGTATCGTCCTACATCAGTCGATCTAAAAATCGTAGTAGTATCCCTACACCATTAATCGTTCCCAACTTTGTCGAAAAATCTCCATTTTACGAGCCTACGTATTCACTAAAGCGACGATATATAAACCGACCTAGCACGGCTGCTTCAAATTTGAAGGATTAAAACAATTTACTCCAAATATGGACTGTGTTATTGAAGCAGATAGGGACTGCGGCCGAAAGGATAGTGATAATCTGCGCGGTTCGACGCGGAATCGATCCCACGCCTAACTTTTCTTAATGGAGATGTAGCGACGTATTCTCCAGAAGATGTCGAGCCAATGCAGTAAGGCGCCATACGGGTGCAAGGTAATTGAATAAGTAGAGTATTTCTTCCATGCTACAAGTTCTTCATATGTCAGCGAGTAGAAGCAGCATTCTGATGTCACAGATAGGTCTAGATGAACTTAGAAAAGAAAACGCACTGTAGTTTACGAAAGAAAAACTCGTGGTTCTGCAGTCCATCGAGACCATCTGGAAGAATTGTAAAGGGTAACTCCATCCTAATGCAAGATATTTGTGAGCTACTTGTAGCTAATTGCTCTTTACCAAAAAATTTGAAAATCGATTGTTTCACATTTTACAATGTCTTTCTTATAGCTCAAGCTAGAGCGGTCATTAAGCAGTTTTGATGAGCAATAAGAGCGCTTGGATGATTTGATGGTAGCCAGTCAAGTGAATCAAGCGACAATGCGATTAGCAATGAACACGATGGATGTGAAAACAGTACTCTACTTTGTACCAAAGTTCTTCTATTTCTATATGTAGTTGATAGTTTCATCAACTTCACTAAAAGCATGTATTATCACAGAACATGTAAATCTGTACAATGTAGAGAACACTATACTGTTCGATCCATCGTCAGTCCATTCAGTTCCGTCTACTTCCTCTTTCTGTAGTCTCCATGAGACTAAGAAAAAAGTTGTGCTTGGACGACGACAAGAACAACATTGCCTAGAACAATCTCCGTAATCAATTATCTAATATCTTTAGCACTGATTGAATATTCAGTGATGTGAGTGATATGCAAGAGGATTGATCCCAGACTGTGGTTGAGTCTCTGATTCACCCAGGCGGAGACTCGTGCTACCAACAGTATCGAGATCAATCGCTCTGTTACGAGTCTTCGCATAATTCATTCAAGTTGTCAGACACTGGTTCAACTCCCGCTGGAGATTGAAAGTGCTACATACCACTCAACATCATGGATTTTATAGTTCTAGCATTATAACACTGCTAAAATGAGCGGTGAATAAAAATTGTTCTAGATAGATTGAGTGGTTTGCTGCTTTTCTTGGTGAGTAGATGCAAGGTTAACAAGACTATTTATTGAGTGACGTGAATCTCATTGTACTGCGTTCTATTCAGTCGATTCTACTATTGACAACCTCGCATCTGTACTTCGAGAAAGCGTTTAATTGCTGGGAAAAAATATTCCGTTCCTATTCGTTATCGTTTTTCATTTCTCATTTTTTTGATGCTGATGTCGTAGAATCTACTAGGATGGCAAGAAATTTCTCAGACTTTTTCGTTAATTCGCTCAAGTTTATCCCGTTTCAACGTTGAAAACGACAATTCATTAATCAAAGTATTCTCCTTCAACTTCAATCACTTTCTCACATTTTTTCGGCAAATTGTGATTCAGCGGAGGTAAAATTCTCTGTCTTTCAGATCAAAGAGTTCCTCAAGTGTTTCACCCATCTCACCTATGTTTTCAAAGAGCCTTCCTCCAAGAACTGTTACAACAATCGGAAGAGGTGAAAATCACCGGAGGTCAAATTCAAAGAGAAGATGGTGGTCGACACGACTCTAGCCAAGTTCTCCAGCCCTTGCATTTTCGCCAGCTAGCATGCGAGTCATCAACGACAGACACGTCTCAACTGCACTCAAAATAGCTTGCTGGTCAATTTCTTGTGGGCGATTGGCTCCTTGCTTGTGCGTCAAATCTCCATTTCGAACCTCAAATTCATTGAAAACGGCCTAAAACTGAGTCATTTCAACTGCTTCGTCACCTCAAACTTCGTGCGGCGGAAAGTCCCAGTAACGCTTAAACCCAAGCGATACTTGTGTAACGTCATCAATCGTTTTTGCTACTGTGTCAGTCCATTTCAGAACAAATATATCAGTGTTATGTATCAAGATAGCCGCAAGAAGCTGTTGTAAGCGACGATAAAAGCAAAAACTTAATTGCAAGAAAGATAACCAGCAAAAACGAAAAAGTCTGGAAAACTTTTTACCAACCCAAGATTTATTCTGTTTTCAGTAGATCTGATTCCAGGTAATTGAAATGAGCTTTCATTTCATATTTCTGCCAGGCGTAATTTTTGTGGCCGCTATGTTTGGATTGTTCGGCAATATCAGCTTAATTTATGCAGTAATCAAATATAAGAGTGTTCACACAAAACATGGTACATTTCTTCAAAGTTTTTCTTAATATTTTTCGATGTAATTTGCTGTAGAATCTTTGAGTGGTATAGCGCGCATCAGTAAGGATCAGCTAGCGATCTGCAGTTGAAAACAGAACTAGATAACCACGGCAAGCAGACATCAATTGACAATCCGTCGCTGCCTTGCTGCCAAAGAAAGCTTGACAATATTCAAAGCATCTCGACAATGATACTGTTTGTGTACGCTGTACGAGCAGAAGTTATGAAGCAGCGTTGATGGTGGATGCGGACGAATGGAGTTTACTGGTCTCTGCTTTGGAGTTGTTTGGTATTCAAAAGCTGGCCTACGTTGTCATGAAAAGCAAAGTTTCGGGATGAGAAATCTCTTGAGGTGAAGCTCGTGGCTACGCCTTCAAAGTGCGTACTATATAATGTGGTGTAATCCATGTAGGCGAAATATCAACAAGAGCAGGAAAACCAAATATGCAAAATACAGGTCAGGGAAAAGTTACCCCGGTTAATGATTTAGATTGCTCTGTTTTTTACAAGATTTAATCCATAATGATGTAGATAAACATTAGTTGCAGAGCAAATATACTCATCACAAACTGATTACTGCCTGATTGAGAGCATTCGCTCAGCATTTACATGAGTTGAGTAGTTCCTAAGACTGATTATTTGTTAACCTCGGCATTGATCAAATACGTCAGTGTCTCTTTCATGACCACAAACGAGATTGTAACAGTGAGGCATATTGAATGCAATACACCGCAATATTGGGCAATGTTTCGGCGGTTCACCCTTAGCAAAGCTGTTTCATTCTTTTTAAGACTTCAAATTATTCATTGTAGAACACCTACATAGAGTCTTTTGCGGGATAGCAAACTGGATGGCTCAGCTCGGAATAAATTAGCCTGAGGTATGGCGCGAGGTCGTACGTGATTAGTTTTCCACGTTCTGAAGAAAGAGTAACAGGGCAAAACTTCTGCCATTGTTCTATTGTATTAGGTCTAATGAGTTCTTTATTTACAAGCTCGTGTCTGTTCGGCAAGAACATAATTATTCAAATTGATTTACGTCCTTATTAAGGTGTGCTGTGAAAGGAGTTAATACGCAACTTAGGGAGCTAAATGTGGAGACTTTCCACGTAACAGAATACTGTACAAGTATTCGGCAAGTGTACTCAATCTGCAGTATATATATTCACTGCTATTTATCAATGGTATGACACTATAAATATACATTTAAAATGCTGTTGTTTTCAATATGTGCCACCTGAGTTGGGTTTGATGTTCCTATGTTTACCATACGAAACTAGTCAATGGTTTGTAGCTAACAACAACGAGAGGATATTAAAAAAAAATGCTAGAAAAGAAAGAGCGCCGATGGTGTAAGGACAGTTTGCGTCTCGATATAGATGGAACGCAGGTTCAACTTCCACCTGATGTTGAGTGTTTTGCATGCCACTCAACATTCTCAGATGAACATTCAACAAGTTTCATTCTTTGATATTGGAAGAACTATACCCTTGAAGCGATAAAGTTACTGACAAAAATAATTATCGGTAAACTATGACACAGCAGTCTAGTTTATGCATCGTGGGGTTCATTAGTTTGACTATATTCAGGGATTTTTCCAAACTATTTGAACTGGACTTCGAATTTTAATGACTAGAGTTTACGTCAATTGCTGCACAATTTCTTGATCAGGGTGCAAATACACGTAGCGCAGCCGTTTGATCTGAGAAAGACGCTGATTGGATTCCTCTCAAATCAGTCAAACCCTCTATACCGATGGAATTTAACAACCGGTATCAGACTTGTTCACGATCAGATTGCCTTTCGCAATTCAAAAAAAGATAGTTATCGTCAATAATGCTTTGGAGCACGCTAGCACGGATACTTTAAGGTGGACAGGCTTAACACCTGTTCAATGATAATTATAAGAATCCTAATAATTTGAAGGCAGTAAGAGCAGCCATAAATCATCACTTTGTTGGCGACCATATGTACCGTTTTCAGTACATAGTGTGAGCCACGCTCGCGGCGTCCGCGGCGGGCTGCGGAGGGCTAAGGATGGTTCGTATCATCACGCGCTTTCATGGAAATAAGAATTTATTTGTTGATTGAGGTTTTGAGGGCTCAATATCAGCATTACGTGATGAAAGATCACAAAATAGAGTCCTTCGGAGGGCTTTTTGGTGAAGAAAACGTTCATCTGCCAGAATTACATTCTATGATTCAACGAAAGAACCACATCTTTTTTAGTGTAAACTCACTTTCAGTTCTCACATGACACTTTCTTCGTTCTTTCTAGTCTATGTTTTCGCAGTATTTAATAGCTTGAAAGATGCCGACCTCACACTAAGCCTAATTTTTTGGAGGACTGCTGTATTAGATTCTCCAAACGAAAAAGATGAAGTTTTGTTCCCGAAGTGCGTTGTTTCAGTTCCGCAGTGGTTTTTTTTAGGAATTATGCACTAGAGTTTTGATGTTAAAAAAACTTTCTCGCGATAAAGACTAAACTGTCATTGGATTGGCTTCCATATACGTATTTTCAATGAAAAAAAAGCACTCTGTTGCTCTGAAAGTCTACACATTTTATCACGAATGACCTGGATGCAGTGGCTTTATGTAGAAAGTCTCTGGTTTTCTTCCTTTTATCAGAAAGAGTCTTACTTAGATTGTCAGTTATCACTCAGTAGCTTGAGAACTGGAGATTTTAGCAGTATGTTAAGCTTCTCAAAGCATGAAGTGATAACTAAAATTGAAATTACGTTTTGCCTTTGGAGTAAGCTGCTACAACTTTACAGCGAATTTTTTTGGGATTATATCGCAAATTTTGATCCTGAACTTCGATTTTGATGAAGTAATACAGATGAGACTTCTGTAAATAGTGTCATACTGAAGAGAACTCCAATGTATCGCAATTCTATGTTTCAACGAAAAAGCCCTATTGTCGTGGAAGGAAACATATCTCCAGCTGTAAGTAATATCACATTTCACAATATTTCTACAAGCTTGTTTTGGAGAACACCTAGCTGCTCGAAAAATTTTCACTTTTCATATTGAATTGCGCGAACTGCAGATAAATTTTGTGAGATGTGCTCTCGTTTCCTTGCCTTTTTTATCTAAAAGAAATTCTCACTAGACTTTTAATAATCAATCAATAGCTTGAGAAATGGGGATTTCTGTATCAGGCTTGATTTATAGAAATAGTTGATATTGCGCTTTAATAAATGAAAAAAGGGTTGCGTTTTGCTTTTAGACTACATAGTCCGTTGTCTGGACTTTACACTGATGTTTTTGGGACTTGTGCAGTTAATTTTTGGTTTCTAAGTAAATTTATTATTATGAATGGATGGATTATTTATTGGAGAAGAGTACTTTTTGCATGGAGCATGCTCACGTCTTCCAGTGATTTCTTTCAAGTCGGAAGGTATATCCTTAGAAAAACTATATTTTGAGTTCTCATTCTACATTACTATCGCCCATTTCATGAGAAGTTGACTCGTAAACATTTTCCACAATAAGCAAATTGTAGAAGGAACATATATGAAAGGAGTTCTAGTATGCAGCTAGAAAAAGCATTGACAGAGTTTGCATTGAACAAATTTAGGAGCACTTTCATAGAGAAGTGCATTTACAACTTACTTCCTGTTTTTCAGAAGACTATTAGCAGTCATTCGATAGCTATGAAAAATAGAGATCTCATTACCATGCTTGGTTTCTAATAGGGCTTTTACGGAGGAATTCTAGGGGTGAAAAATACGCCGCTCTTTCGGCATAATTATTAGAACTTTGTCGAGGGTTCTGTTGGCAAGTTATATAGCGAAATGTAGATGGTCTGGACACATCGTTGTCACAAGGGAGCGACATATCATCATAGGTTTCCGTAGGCATTCTCAGTAGGAAGTACATCAATGCTTCCTAAAATTTCGCGTTCAGCAAGAAAGCTACAGAAATGAATCTACTTCCAACTCTTACTCTCCATTTCTGTCGCACATCTTTCAGGTGTAAGACCGTTTCTTTTCCTGCTAATCATCCCTCCTATCGCCACAGAAATCTGTCTGCTGCGAATCGTTTTTTTTTTTGTAGAATCTCTCGTACACAATGTATTACTTCCATAGCAGTACATCAAATCTCATAGCAGATCATACACACACGTACATGTACATAAATAGATAAGTAAATAAATAAATAAATATATATATATATATGAGAAACATGTACATGAAATCCGAAAATATTACAACCAATGTACTTGTGTCCTAAAATCTGATTATAAATATAAAAATGATAATACATCTGATTATTCGACTACTTATTCATGAGCCATAGTAAATCAAAGTCATTTGCGGCTGACATAATGAATGAAAGATGGATATGATTGAAATGTAAATGAGTATGAATAAGACAACTGAAACTTGTTGAATGACAGCTCAAGACCCCACTTTTTGTGAGTATAGAGCGTTTCCCTTAGAACGTTGGATTCTGGCGCGGAGAATCGGCAATATTAGTACTACAAATAGCTTTAGTAACCTCTCTCCCATCACATCCTATGATATTCTGACGATCAAAATCCTTTTGATGGCGATAAAAGTAGAAATTTCATCAGAAGACTGCCGCATTACGACTGTAGTTAGTCGCACTCGCCATGCGACCCGGTCGCGTGCCGCACCCTGATTTCAACTTGATCGCCAAGTAGTTAATCAGAAGAACTCTGACAGCGGATACGAAAAAATGAAGTGAACTCAAAAAAAAAACTGAGATCCGCACAAAAAGTGGTATCGGGTCGCGTGAAATGGAAATATGTCCTTCGTTTTTTGTTTTCTTTGCGAACGCTTTCTCAAAACCACGCTCAAACTTTAATATGCTTGATAGGTATATCTTCAAGAGATGCATGTGGTCTGTTAAAAGCACTCGCAAAGCTCGATACACATGTTTCAGCCTTGGCCAACTGACGAGGCTGCCAAAGGCCGAAACACGTGTATTAGCTCTACAAGTGCTCACAACAGACCACACGCATGGCTCAAAAAATAATTATCAGGCATATTGAAATAGAATTATTAATATAGCGTCAAATGCATTACGATTGGTACTTTTTGGATGCAGAGTCTCGGAAGATGGAAACCGGAAAAAATGATCGCTGTGATAAAGTTATCGAAACTTTTAACTTTCGGAAAATAACCTACTGCTATAGAAGCCCCTATGAGATAGCTTACTGGACACCTGCCGTAAGGCATCAACTGTAGGTAGGGGCAGTCAGTGACTATTTCACGGGTTATCATCCCTGGGCGCTCGTTTTCTATGCTAAGGGGCAAGTAGCCGAGAAAAGGCACTGATAATGGCAAACCGTCGACACGCGCTTCTGCCGATTTATTGCTAAACATATTTTCATGCACCTCAAAAATATGGCTAATAACATTCTCAAAAATATTATGAAAACATTATGAACGTGCAGAGCTACTATATTACATTCACAAAGCTTTTTTGCAGGGATGCTACTAAGTTTTCTTTGCTTTTATGAAAGTGTTGAACTTGGGTTTGAAAGCTGGAGTGCCGTTCGAATGGTCACCAACTCGGCAACGATGCCGCGATCAACTTGTTTCTATCGTATTTTACCTTATATAATTATTCGCACTGTGCACGCTTCAATGATGGCCATGTCGGTTCTTGACATATTGATCGCACTTGTGTTGCCATTCAAGTGGGTTACATTTATTATAGTTACATTATTATCGTTCGGAAGCAATTTGAACATGAGATTAACGCGTAGAGGAAAGTGCTTGGGAAAGTATGCAGATCGTTTGAGATTCTTCACAAGTAAGTTTGACTAATTCAAGGTTTCTGATGTAGAATGCAATGAAAGTGTAATGATATATATAAGGGCATGACTGCGAGTAATTGAAAGCATTAGCTGAAGTCAGAACTGAAATAGAAAAGTAATTAGAAAATGTGATATTGTCTCTAAACATATTAGACATGCATGGTTACAAGAATCAGGTAACAAATTTTCAATTTTCGCTTATTCAGCTTGAGTCTTTGCTGTTGAAGAAACCCAAAAACTATTGTTTATCAAGTTTGAATTGCAACTGAATTGAGGAAGATTTAATTCTACCGTATCTTCCCACTTGTCATTTATAGCATAGCTACTGAAATTCAAGAGAATTTTCCCTGTTTTACAAACTCATAGAATCATTCATTGGAAAGATGTTAACAATCAACAGTGCATTCTGTCACTTTTTTCCTACGCAGAATTCGAAAATGTCAGATAATCACGGAAAAAATCCGAAAATGCTTTCATTTTAGGCATCGCTGGATGCGATGGGACTTATATGCCTCAGTGATGCATATTCCAGGCTTGTTGATTTCAATCAGTATTGCTGTTAGCGCCACATTTCATATGAACGATGAAGGTTTGTTTCATCACCTACAATTTAAAATCAAAGAAGTGGAAGGAACAAATGTCGAAGTAAAACTGAGAAACAAGAAAAATCTTTTCTATTACCTAATAATAGTAGGTTCCAAAGTTATCAGAGGAAAAACGTGGTACTTTTCGATTATTGCGATGCATTTTTCACTCTTTTGGAGTTTTTTTTTTTCGCCCTCTTCAAACATTGAATAATCATTCGACAGTAAAACCACCTCGGCAATTCCGGTACCGTACTTGTTCTCTGAGAAGGCCTTCATTTCGCTTTAGCAGCGAGAATATTGCGTTTCATACTCGGTACAGGTACATTGCGGTGCGTTTTCAAAAGACAGAGCTTTTACTTTAGGTTTCTAGTATCGTATGAAAGCTCAAATCTTAGTGATTGCAGTACTGCACCTGGTATTTAAAAGTTCTTTTAGTACGCTGAAGTAGCGAAAATGAAGCTTAATCTCATATCGGCGCGCATTTCTTTTTGTCCAGGGTGTGTGAATGACTGTGTATCGATCGTGCAGTTGATCGATCCGTAGCGTGATCCACATGTGACACTCGATTTTTGTTACTAGATCCAAAATTCCTTCTCCTCTTCAAAAAAAAAAAAATCCAAATAAAACAAATGATTGTGATGTCCCAAAATTTCTTTTACATGTCGAAATGCTTCTCGTGCATAGCTTTATTCTGCTTAGTTTTGAGCTTTGTAGCTGGTTTATTTGGCAAGATCTCAAAAAACTTAAAACCATTTGATTCTTAGAACAAAGTTTCTTTTAGAGTCTTAATGCAAGAAAAACCTAGAAATCCCTACGAAAGGAGGAAGGAATTTTCCATAAAAAAGGCCATCTCAAAATAAAGTACAACATTAAATTTATCGAGGTACAAGTTATTTGATGATTGCTGAAACTCTAGGGAAAAACAGAAAACCAATGTTTTCAAAGGGTTGAAAATGATATCGACAACCGAATAATACCAATTTTCAGTAATGATCGATAGCTTAAATCTAGGCTATCTTGATATAGCACTTATTTACAGAAAAAAAAAGCGTGCTTAACAGACTTTTTGCTGAAACCCGATTTGAAATAGAAAGAAGTAGTGCAAAAGAAATTATAAAATAATCGAATATTTCATGTCAATAAACATTGAAGAGATGACTACTGGATAGTGGTGACGTATACGTGAACCAAGTCAGTGTTCTTGTTTCTGCGCACAATCTGGGAAAAACTTCCGCAGTCTTAACGGCAATTTTGGGAAACATATGGCTTTGAGCAAAAACAATGCTAACGATTCCACTAGCATAGCATTTGCAGTTATAATGGTATGCAACCCACCGCTGGCACTGCCGGACGTTCATTCAAAAGTCAACAGCTTTGTAATTATGGCCGCAAATTTGGTTGTAGTCACCATATACGTTCTGGTGGCTTTAGAACTACTCAAGCTCCGTAAGTTAACCAAGCAGCTTCTAAATGATATTCTAGGCAAGAAAACTTCGGCTTAGAAATCCAATTAGAAAATAATGGAAAGTAGGTTCAGAATTACACATGAAGAAATGTTTTAGACAAAATAAAACCACTACGAGGGCAATTAGAACGGCCGAAACAATATAAGAAAATTCTTCGTTCCGCTATGACAGTCAATGGGATTTCAGTAGTGTGCTGGTTAGTTTTACACATATTAAAAAAAAAACTAGGTCTCTTATAAATAGTGCATATTTTCAACAAATGGCCTTTCCATGACCGATTTAATACTATCCTCGGCATTTGATAAATCTACGCGTGTTTTTTCTACACTGTTTGTTTATAAGAGTGGACGCATCAACGACTTTCGTCTTTTTTACAGCCTCAAGTAGGCTGTCTGAGTTTATGAGGTAACCGAAACCATTTATAGTTACTCGTAATTCCGGAAGCCCCACTGTCGACGGTGGTCTTCAAAATCTCTCAAAGGATGTACCATGACGAAATGGACCACATTTTAGTTGCCTAACATTTGTTTTTTGAGTAAGAGGACAGGAAATCGCTAAGTTTGAACAACGAAATCTGAAAAGTATTCCTACTCGTCATCCTTACGTTATCGCTATGAAAGCCGAGAGCTAAAAATCACCAAGACAGGTATGTGTCTAGAAGCACGAGCTGAAACGTCAATATGAAATCGAACTACCCGTAGGCAATCTACAACTCACGTTCGAACTTGCAAAACGTTGCATGGAGGCGATGAAAGATAATCCCAAAGAAAGATGGATTCAGTTATAGCGAAAGCTGTAGAAGCTGAAAAGAACATGCGGGAGGCTCACTATAGTTTTGTCAATCGCAAAACTAGGATGATTGCACTACGATGCTATGACGAAACAGATACAACTTCAACTTCTAGAAAGGGAATAATAAAAATATTCCACAATTACTATTCGGATCTGTTCAATAATCACGGCCTTTTACCGTAATATAAATTAACAAAGGACGAATTTTTGTTGCACCAGTTCACCCTTCCGAATCCGGCACGCTATTTCGTCGGTGAAATATATAACAAAACTCGGTCCAGACAGGATAAAACCAGAACACCCGAACAACCTACCCCTATTGCTCATCGACACACTGGCTCAGCCTTCTTACGTTATTTATTAGAATGCAAGGTTCCTGGTCAGTGGAAAATCAGCATGACTGTGCTAATCTTCAAAAAGAGATACCTTTGTGACATCGGCATTCATCGCCAAAACTTTTTGTTGTCCGTCGTCCATTAACTCGCTACGCAAGTCGTCCTAAACAGGATTGATAAATCACTGGTCGAAAGACAGCCATGCAAACAAGCAGGGATTGCAAAAGAATTTGGGACTATATTTCGAAAACAAGACCTGCTGAAACTTCACGAAAGTGCAAGAAACCGTTCTGTAGCACTTTTATCGATTCAAAGAAAGCCATTTATTTAGTTGAAGCCAAAGCAGTCATTGAAGCTCTAGATAGCCGAGAGGTTGCTCACTAGACAAGAATTCTTCTTAAGTCCTGTAAAGATGCCACAAATATATAAAAGTCACTATTCTACAACGATATTACTATCGAGGTGAAAAAATGTCTTGTATAGCGGCACATTCACTCTGAAATTATTCACTCTCACTCTCCAATGTCCAGCGAATATTGATGATGATGCAGCATGAGAGTGAAATCATTGGTCGACAATTGAACGATCGTTGCTCTCCTGATACATCGTTCATATAGCACAAGCATCGGTCAAAAGAAACGAATGCTGATCGAATTCAACAACGACCATAGAGAAATTGGTCTCCGACTAAGTCTCATGAAAACGATGTTCATGAGAGAAGGGCCGGCATTTTAATACCACTACTTAGCTCGTTTAGGAGCATCGAAGTCCACTAAAAAGAGGACAAAACACCTGACTTCATGTCCGCCTTCAAGAATCAACTATTATGTTTACCTGAAATCAATCAGAAAGCTGGTCGCTTCATGAACATGATAGAAAATCACTTAGAACTGTCTTAGGCAGTTGAAAGGTCTGCCCGAAAAATTCTTGTATTACGAAATGATTGCGAGTATCCAAAGTTCTAACTTACGTCAACGATAAGAAATCATTGACGCCGTTCTACACGCCGGCTATCAACGACACGTGGGCCGGAATGCCAATGCGTTATAATAAAAACCGCCGGACGAGAGTTGTTACCAACTGGGTTGCTCATAATAGGAAACACGCCACAGGAAGACCGCAGACGCAGTGGTCCGGCATTTTCGCGAAAAGTTTAGAAAGAGAAAAAATGATGCACAACGAGTCTAGAGAGCGTTTAGGGTCCACTGGGCTATTGTTGCATGGATAATAAAAATTCAACTACTGTTTTATGCTAACCAATTGCTTTATCGGTGTCTGTTTTGCCACCCTTTGTCTTGTTTGAAGTTGAAGTTTTGGACAACACTTAACATCATTGGATTTATTTACTTGTAACATCGACCGCAAAAGTGCTTGAATAAGAAAATTCTTACGCTTCCATATATTGCTCTATTTGTGCGCGATTTTGTTTTTTTGAGCTTTCTGATTTTTCTATTCTCTATCTAATTATTTCTTACACTTCTGATTTCCATATTTTTTTACTTCACTTGTATGTTCCCAATGGTTATAAGATCTTAAGAATTTGAAATTCCATGCCTTTGTAGAAGAGACTTTTTTCAAAAGCATGAATTACATGTACAATGAGCTAGCAAGAAATTTTCCGGACTTTTTCGTACTGAACAAGTTTACTCCCTTTTACAACAAAGAAAAGCAGCAAATGATCAGTCGAAGTATTGCTCTTTAACTTCAATCATTTCCACCCACTTTTGCCGCAGTTTCGTGATTCCGCGGCGGTAAAACTCGGTGTCTCTCAAATGAAAGAACTCTTCAAGTGCTTCACCCACCTCATCAATTTTTTTTCAAAGCGCCTTACTTTCAAGAAATGTTTAAACGATCGGAGGAAGTGAAAATCAGTGTGGAGCGAATTTAGAGAGAAAGGCGAGTGGTCGAAACGATACCAGCCGAGTTCTTCAATCTGCATTTGTCATCATGAACGACGAGGCTTCGCATTGTCGTCCAAAAAACATTTTTTAGCTCGTTAGCGGCGATACAAACGTGATTCAACTCATGCAGTTTGTAACAGTAAACCTCCAAATACTGTCTGGCCTTCCAACAGTTCCCAGTACCCAATTCCAGGAACTGGTCAAAAAGCAAAGCAATATTTTCATGCGAGTCAACGACGGAGATGTCTCCTTGCATTTGAAACAACTTGGTGGTCAATTCATGTGAGCGGCCGACTCTCTGTTTGTGCGTCAAATCTCCATTTCCAGCTTCGAATTCACTGAAACGATCAAAAGCTACACTTCTCCCAACGTCAATCCAGGCATCATTAATCCGGAGAAAAGTCTCAGCAGCACTTGAACCCAAGCGACACCCGTGTCGCTTTCATAATTGCTTTTGCTCTTGGGACAATTCCATCTCAGAACAAATGCATAAGTGTTATATATCAAAATAACAACACGAAGCTGCTCTAAACGATAGTAAAGGCAAAGACACAAATTTACGGAAAATAAATGAGTCCAAAAAATTTCTTACCAGCTCAACAAATTTTCTGTAGTGCCTTTTATACATGCGTTTGTAGTTTTGGAATGCTCAAACCTGGAAATATCAGACAGTGAAAACAGATTTTTCTAAGTCATCAGGCAACATTTACTGCAAATTCCATCTCAATCCCATTCTATTTGTTTCCTACCATTCAGTATTCACAAAGGTCCTCTAAACTTATTAGATGTAGGGCTACTACTGTTATTGTAGTCTTCTTTAGTGAAAATTGTTGAAGACTGATCGAGCCTATTAAAGCTGGAGACTTGAAATGGGCTGCAGTATACCAGTGTGGATTATAGAGAGCAACTGTTTCCGGAGAAGTGTGTCAACAACTTCTCAGCCACAGTAGAATAAGATATCTTTCATTTCGAGTGTTTTCTTAAGACCACAGCTCAAATTTCAATATGCCTGATAATCACTATTCTGAGCCACGCATGTCAGTGGTCTGTCAATGAGGGCTGACTTATAGAGCCCGATACACGTGTTTCGATCTTGCGATCTCGTCAGTCGGGCAGTTGCCCTTTCTCGTCTTTTGCTAATCTCTGTGGGTGCTCCAGTCCCCACAATATCAAATGTACTAGCCACGAGCATTCGAGTGTACAACACTCTGTGTTTGGTGAGTTCTTCACTGGACACAGAGTGTAAAACGTACGTCGTCGCTAACTCTTATTGTGGGGACTGGAGCACCCACAGAGATTAGCAAAAGACGAGAAAGGGCAACTGCCCGACTGACGAGATCGCAAGATCGAAACACGTGTATCGCGCTCTATAAGTCAGCCCTCATTGACAGACCACTGACATGCGTGGCTCAAATAATGATTATCAGTAGAATAAGAGATTAGCGAAGTTGGTGCAAGGGATAGCCAAAGCCGTACTGATGATATCCGTTATCACTTTCAATAAACTACAGCTCTGCCATAAATAATTAAATAGTCAAAAAAATATAAGAGAGACTGGAGCTGACTGGGCGGTTAGTCATTCAGGCTATCAAGTAGCAAGGTACTGATTCGATCTTCATTTCGACACTTTCGCACAATCAATCAACGAAAGCTTTACAAAACACATTAGCTCAGGTTTATTGGAGGTCACAAAGGGCTATGCTCAATCAGCATTCAACGTCATCTATGAAGAAGACGAAATCCTTTAGCAGCAATCGAAACAATACGCGAAATGTTCAAAGATCTTTGTGCAGGGTACATGCGAAGAGACGAATCGAATGCAAGAGTGCTATGTGCATATAACTTCCAAATACTTTATACATGAAATACCCAGCGTACACTTTTATTGAGCACTGCAATCCACAATTTGAATTGTTTCAGGTTCATTACCACTGCAATTTCCAGGATTTCTTACAATGTTTCATTGGAAACCAAGGAACTAATACAAACTTATGCTGTTCTACCGCCGTTGTTGATTATGTGCCAGAATTATTACGTTTTCTTCGTGATGAGTTCTGAACACAGAGTCGTTTTTCGAAGAATGCTTGGCCTGAAGTCCGTATAAATCATTTCATACTCATAGACTCCATTACTATAAAGGTAAAAATTGTTCCGAAAAGCGGATATTTGCTTGTCTTTACTGGCCGTCAGGTGTGTTTGTTAATAATAATTTGTTGTACAAGATACAGCTTTGCATAACTCCTTTGTGTGTCTGCAAAATATTCTGCTCAGTCCAGTATATGATAGGAAAGAATTGAACAACTTTGAACTATACGTGAGAAATTGGCACTGCCTTAACTAAAGTTTAGTTAATCTTCTTTCAAGTGCTTCTGGAGTTCTTTAGCAGATTCTCGATTACTTGTACTAAAAGTATAACCATCTGTAAAGTGATTCTTAGAAGTTTTTGAAGCATGTCTAGTATTCTATCTGCGGCATGACAGATGTAAATTCTGTATCAAGAGTGACTCATGAAAAGCTGTTTTCTACCCTCTGAATTTGCAAAAAAAAAACTTGTAGGGAATAGCTTCATTTTACTTCTGCAAGTGGGGAGAGTTGCTGCGTGAAGAGTGCACTTAATAAGAAAATCGAATTATCTTCATATGAAGATTTAGATTTAACATTAAATGCGAAATTGTTGGTATATCAACATGATATTTCTCCTCAAGACACAACACATCTTCAGAATGGTCCAACATCACACACACACACATATATATATATATACATATATATGTATATATATATATATATATATATATATATACATAAGAACCTCTGCTGTGCAGTGATTAGAGGTGCTCTGCGTCGCACACAAGGTCGATGGTTCGATTTGCGATCATGGCTCACCAAGTCACCCATCCCTTCGGAGTTGCTAAATTGGTACCAGACTTGTCTACGACATGTTTAGGGGTAAGCAAGACCGACTCGGTACGGGGGGTGGCCACCGCGAGTCATTGTAGAAGCCGATATGCATTCAGTCACCTCATACGAAGTTGAAAGTTGAAGACGAATGCATGGCGCATCCCTCAGGGATTGATCAACTCCGAGAGCTTTATGCTCTATCTTTTTATATATGCATATATATACATGCATATATATACTTATATGTATACACACATCCATACATACACATAATATATTCGAGAGATCGACTTGCTCAACAGTGAAATTTGTTGGGTTGTTTCACAAATTCTTTGGCACTATTGCTCTATTCAGTTTTTATATTTCGAATTTGGTTATTTTCAAGGACTGTGGTATGTTGGAAAAGTCGTAGTAGCTTGGGCAGACACGTGGATATGACTGTAACACCATCGCTTGCCATCTACTTTGAAATTCCATAGAACGATCAGCTGAATTTTTTCACAGAAAGGACGGACAGACACTTTTTTTTCTTATTGAACATCAAACAGCAACGAAGTTAACATTAACTTAACTTCGATTTTCAGTTTCTACTTCGTTATTATCGTTTGTACTCAAACGGCAAAATCATTTTTAATCGAGATTTTCAACATCTCACAGTGTTATTCTTGAAGATATGGAGGATAATATGAGAAGAGTTGGAATAAGATTGACCGTGTCAATAAAACTAATGAAAGTTATTGAAATTACTGCTACGTCTTATTTTTAGCACCTATAGCTCTTGGCTATGAACCTTTTATCTATAAAATTTTGAGTTAATGAAATGGCCGTCTCAAACTAATGTATTGGTGGACACCCCATGATTCCACATATCGTTGATCAATTAAGATCTTCAAAAAATGATAACAGAAGCAACAGAAGAGTCAAAATGAGAAAAAATTATTAAACATCCTAATCATAACAACTAGAGTGTCAATAATGATAACTTGCATTTGTGGTCTATAACCATGCTCAACTGAAACCATTCAGAAACTTTTTTCCAAGGTACAAAGTCAACCACAATCTCCACATGCAACTTTCAATTTTTTAACTTATTTGGCAAACTCTACATCAAGCTTTGAGAATTTTCTTCTGCAATATATGATCATTCTGTAGAATTCCGTAGTAGTGATGGACATAGCGTGTTACTTTTGAGAGAGCAATCCAAATGACAATCGTCCCTACAGCGGCTCCATTAAGCGTTAATCTTTCTAGGACAGCACGGTGTTTCTGTTCGTGCTCCTCAGTAATAGCTTTTCAACATCTGAGATATCGTCTCTATATTTCAAGTCCCTGGAGCCTCTTTCTTCCAAAAAAAAAGAATAGGTGTCGACGATGTCGCAATACTTCCGCTCTCACCTAGACACAAACAGATGCCCATTATGGAGTTATTCAGTAAAGGTTTCTCACTATATTCATTATAATTGTTTTATGTTCCTTAGACTTGTCTGATTGATGGGAAAGAACAGCTGTACCTATCCAAAGTATAGGAAAAAGAGAAATTATTTCTAGACAGTAAAAGGACAGCAATGTGATTAGCACGTACTAGTCCTGCTAACTAATGAAAAGCACGTCTCTGCTTGATCACTGGCGTCTAGTAGTTGTTTTTCTATCTGCAATTTTCAGCAAACTCCGGCTTTGATAACTTGGATAAAATATTTGCCTCGTGATCTGACAACATGCTAAACAATCATTTTTGAGCCACGCATGGGACGTGGTCTATTTAAATGGCTGAATTATAGAGCCTTATAGAGACTTAGAGAGTGTAAACTGTTCGTCGTCGCTAATTCTTAGTGTGGGAACTGGACATCCACACGGGAGTGGCAGAAGACGAGAAAAGGTAACTGTCCTACTGACGAGACCGCATGGTCGAAACAAGAGTATCGGGCTCTATAAATTAGCCAGTTTTGACAAACCACATGACTCAAAATTCGTAGCTTGAAAATTGTTGTTTGGCATATCAAAGTTTGAGCTGTGGTCTTAAGAAAACACTCAAAACGAAAGATCTGAGAACAGTTTAGTAACTTTAGTCTTTTTATCTTTCAACTTCCCCATCTTTATAGCGCTTCGATAATGTTTCTCAATCAACAGTTCATTATGCAGCATTTGATGAATGACTTGATTGGGAAGGCTCACCCTATTTTCCAACCACTTTCGGGAAGATAGGACCTTTCGTGCAGTAAGTACCTGACCGAGAAAAAGTCATGTGCCAACTTTTAATAACCGGCAAAAGCCCTTGATTTGATCCCCTTTTTAGCATCTTTATGTCATAACTACATATATAAATATATATACCTAAGAGAATTGAGTGGTGAGCAAAAAACGCGACCTCAGGCGGTAATCGAACCCGCGTTTCATATATATATATATATATAATGCTGAATGATATGCAAAATTTTGAACCTTCAAATTCCATCCATCTCCGTTTCTGTCGAATTATATATATAGAATAATGTTAAATGATATGCAAAACTTTGAACCTTCAAATTCTATTCATCTCCGTTTTCTGTCGAATACTAACAGTTGGTACACGAAGGTCAAAGTTTTGTATATCACTTATCGTTATTGGATATAAACTTATAACATCATACCAACTGTTACTGTAGAGGTGCCTTATTTCATCTAGAAATCAAATATATATATATATATATATATATAAACATAGCAAATATAAAACAAAAATTTCATGACATTCGAAATCACTTGGTGTACCCGGATCTCAGTTATGGAGGGATCAGTTCACTACATACGAGAATTTCAGGTGTGGTCTCCACTAGTGGTTTCTTGAATAGCTTGAGTTTGTGCTTGTTTCCTTTTATGCTGTTTAACTTTCGGAGGAAAATTCTACCTCCCAACGATACGGAACACTCTTAAGTACCTATCTTATGGTTTGTGTAGTGTTGCAGCCAATAAAACTTGTTACTAACCGCCATGTACAAATTGACCTGTCTCTCAGGACCATCTATAAGTAAGATGGAAATTCTCTAGTGAGCTTCAGCATCTCCTTATTGTTATAAAAGCCACAATAGGGCATAGAATTCACAGGATTTGCACTTCATAAAGCTTCTCAGATGTGTCAGCCAACTAATGCATTCTCAACGCAGAGACCGATAAACGGCTGAATCACACTAACTCGTATCGCCTCCCATGAGACAACCTTCTGTGTAAAATACACGCTCATCTTTCTACCAATCGTTCCCAGATATCACTCTTAAACCTTATATTTGCTTACTAAATAGCCCACTTTTACGATCCCGCTATGGGAGAAGAAAAAGTGATTTTGTGAACCTCATCTCCAACTCGCTATAAATTATTTTTCTTTTCCTCTCCTTCTATCTCTCCTTTTCTCTTGTTCTGAGCAGAAAGGGAGAACAGGCTCCATTATACTGTCACAATCTTCAACCTGACGTACAATGACGATAGTCATACAAAAGAGCGACTACTTCAATATACGGTATGACGCAAACTTCCAGAGTACTTAAAAGTTGTTTTACGATGAATGTGCTTGACATGAAGAAGACTACACTATCTCAATCCATTATCAAATGATGGAATTACCTACCATTGTAGTGACTGGCAGTCGAGCTGATTTATTGACTTGGTGTGATTTGCTACTCGGCTTAAACTTTTCTATAGAGGAATATTTAGCCTCAGGGGATAGGCTGAGCCGAAGAAGGATGCCACTGATGATGCCCAATAGGGCGAAACAGGCGCCTATATAGCACTAGACCTAACGACTCAAAGCACGTTATATCCTTGTCAGATTATGTCGTTATATGAGGGTCTGTGAAAAAGCGCTTGGCAGTAGAGGTATCGGTTCAAAATTAGGGCTGTAAATTTGTCGTCAAATCGGCGCTCTTTACATACGATCACTAAAGCAGTGATTAGGTTGGAAAGAAAATTTTCATCATTTTTGGATGGGACTGTCGTTTTTCGCATGAATCGTGTGTGATTTTCCTATCATTTGTAAGGTCTACTTCTTGCGCATCTACTGATATATAATTTGTCTATATCTGCTGCAGAATATCCAGAATGGAGTAGAAGTACCCAAAACTTATTCGTCGAAAGCGCGCGTTGTTTCAAGACAACGCAGAACCAAACACAGTCCAAAAGACCAAGGCACTGTTTGAGGAACTGGGTGGAGTTGAGATTCTACCTCATCCACCCTATAGTCCGAACCTTGTTCCATCTGATTACGGTTTTTTCTCATCAGTGCAACACTTTTTGGAAGGTTGCTGATTTGAAAATTTCGATGAAGTCGAAGAACCATGTCAAGTGTTCTTTGATGCAAAGCCGAAGGATTGGTACTTCAGTCAGATCCGAAACCTGGCGGACCGATGGCAAAAAGTGGTGAATAATGATGACCTGTATTTTGAAGAATAGTTATTGCTGTTTGTTGTCTGAATTTATGCATATATTTTGATTGTTTTATTAAACGATCGAAACGTTTCTTTCCAACCTAGCACATTCTTACGAGGGAATATCGGCTTTTAGTGAATAGTGCGATCCAAAAAAAAAAAAAGAAATGACTAGAATTTGAAGACCTACACCAACAATACTCTATTTTTCAACTATATGTTTCAGTTGCGGATAAACTCGAAGTGAAAACAGTGATACAGTGCTAGTGCATTCTAAAAGAAACAACTGATTCATTCATACCAATGAATTTGCTGAATCTTAAAACTTTCATAGAAATTCTTTTTCAATTGCTCAGATCAATCAAACTGCTGTTGAAAATCCTTATTTGGCTAATATCTCTATGTGTCTGTCATTATCTAGACAGGAAAAACGCGAGTCGATTTTCTGTACCCATTTGTCTTCGCCATCTGGATCCTCGAAATCGATTCGTTTGGTATCTCCTAAATTGGAACCACCCATTTGCACTCTTGTTCAGGCAGTTTCGACTAACAAACCAAGCAAATTTTTTCATTAGCTATGTACTATTACTTCAAGACCATAAAAATGTATGCATACAGAATGAAATGTCGGAAGACATGTTTGGAAGTTCTCCGCACGTCCTTATTGAAAATTAGCAGCAGAATCGGTGAGGCCACGTGTGTTGCGATAATGACAAGATTCTCGACAGCAATCATGGCGTAGCGATGATGAGAAGTTGCTTCAAGAATTGGAATGAACTTGTACATAGTCACTTCGACAGCAAACAACACGCTAAGTGTGTATTGTCTGAAATCACTTTGGCCATTGATTCTAATTAAACGGTCATGAAGAGAAAACCATCGATGATGAGTTAGAGGCTTGGAAGTTAGAGCAATGAACCCGATAAAAAAATTAGAAAGTTGAATTTTTGGTAAAGTTATAGAGACTTTGCTTCATCGCAACATTAGTATTTATTTTTTGAAATCTGCGTTAGAAGTCAACTACGGAGAATTCATGAGCAATGTGAGATTTCCAAAGAGAAATCAAGTGCTCTTTTCATGACCCCATGATTTTTGCAGGCCATTTAAGGATGTAGCAAAGAAACTTTATAACAATGAAGGTAAAAAAGCTTACCTGGATTAAGAACCTTTTTTCGTTTTCTGATGACTCCACCAACAAAGTTTTGCTTCGATATTCTGATTTTTACGCCTACTATTACGTATATTATGAACATCAGAGTCGCCAACACATAGTATTGATACATTAGAAGCTAAAAGGGTTCATATTCTGTCCAGACTGCCATATTAGGCGTAAGATATCAAACCTAGGACGACCTATATGTTTTTTGTCAGTTGATATTACAGAGGACGAGTAGAGTAGTGAATAGCGACGACGTAAATCGGGAAGCAAGGCATTGGTTCCATCTCCTTGTCCGAAACTCTTTGGCAATCAGTTAATGAACGCTTATGAACGCCTTAGCTCGGTTGCTTCCGAGATTGCAAGAATATTCGTCTCAACCGGCTTATACCGTCAATCATAAAAAAACGAAATTTCAAAGCAACAGCTGAAGCAGCACGTGAAATGTACGATGACTTATATGGAAGGTGAATGCCAAAAAACAAAATTAATTCGAGATGGAGGATTGCGAACAATTAACTGTGATGAAGGGTCATGCAAAATAATAAGTAATATGAAAGCTTATTCATGTTTGTCCATAGTTCTACATCAATTACATTACTGAACTTCTAATAACCCGACATCGTACGCTGCGCTGATTCTGCATTTATTCGTTTGCCAACACTCATAGCTCAGAAAAATTTTCGGGTCTGCGGATGGTTTTTGCTGCCGCTTGGGGGTTTTGAGCTCTCTTCAATGAATGTCGTTGAAGATCAAACGAGTCAGTTCTTCTCTAGAATCTTGAAATAGCCGTGATAAATCGTTTCGCAAATCTCCATCAGTGGAAGTTATCAACATTTGTTAATTGAATGTAGCCAGCTAATCCAGAAAATAGTGTTACCGACTTCTCAATCCACGGCGTAGAGATGGTTTGGATAACCAGAGCGGATTCGAATTCGGCTTTGTACGCATTGAACGGTGCCAAAGCTACTGTGCTACTTCAATAGCATTAGAAGCATTGAATTCAATGAAATCAAGTAGCTTATTGGCTCAAAAATGAATTTTGGAGGACTTTCTTTACATTTGTGCCTCATAAAAGGCATTATCGTTCGTCTTGTTTTTTCACACATGTGATAGGCATTTTCCGTCATTGATGACGTTTGGACGCGTTGTCACTTCATCTAGTTTTAAGCACACTAATATCTCATTTGAGCTGCTATTGAATTATCCGTACTCTTATGAGGAGCAATCTACAATAGCGCGTTAATTTTCTTGCAATTTCCTACTTCTGTTCTCTGGATTCCTCATCAATCATTCTACTACAAGACCGCTTCCTCCATACTACATTCTTTTCAACATGAAGAGACAAGATAGGCAACGAAATTTTGAACTGTAGAAAAGCTGCAAAACTGTATGAAAACTTTTACTTCACTGGTGCATACATTTCTGCGCCTTAGCATTTTGCAGATTTACGTTGAGGCTGGCTCGGCTGAGATAAGAAGTCTCATTCAGAGTTGCCCTTTTATGCATTTAATTGGCGCTTAGTGTTGCAATATCTCAGAAACCTCTTCATTAAGCCCCGATAGAAATAACCAATGTTTTTTCTACATAACTGAGCTGACACAACGACTACTTGTGGACCATCTACTCAGAGCAAAGCGGGTCTGATAAAAGCAAAGTGTTGAAATATTAGCAAAATAAAAGTTCTTATAGCAACCTTGTATCGGCCTAGTCATGTAAAATAACTAATTATTTTCACAGAAGCTTAAGGGAGTCCTTTTGTAAACCATTTGGGACAGGAGTGGTGTATCTTTAGGAGCACATAGATTTATTTGGAGACCTTTTTGCTTGAGAAAACTTTTCCCTAGATTTATAGCCTTTATTCAATAGCTCGAAAAACGATGATTCAGATACTGCATTAGGTTTTTTGAGAACGCCTCCTTAATGTGCTGTAGCAGCATAAGTAAAATTATGCCCCGCCCTCAGTTTGATTTGCAACTGGGTTTAATTCTAGAAGATCCTCACGAAAAGCTGTAAGAGTGGATAGTGTATTGCATTCTGCACTCAGAATAGTTAACCTGTTGCCTCAACTTCACAGTGGATTTATTTGGCAGCATAGAATGAAAACAAAAGGCTAATAATCGGGACGAAAGGAGGTACTACAATTGCAAAACCCTTTCAAAAAGAGAACCCAAAATAGCATTTTTGAAACGGAAATCTTCACGATGTACAACGAAAATCACGACACTTCAGGTGGTATTGCAGTCGTTGAGCGCAGCGCGACTTGAGAGGCCCTTAGTTTCCTTTATTTGTTTGCTAATTTTTCTCAATTATAAAACAATTTCAGAGCACTTCTTTTGATATTCTGTTACACCCACGACTTGCTCTACATGTTCAATGCATCTGATGCACATATCCCCGAGTGCAAAACTGAGATTCTTGCTCTTCAGCGCTATATTAAGAAGTTTCCGAAAAAAAACTGGTTTGGAAAATATCGTTTTTCAAGCTATCGCAAAGGCACTGAAACTCTGTGGAGAAGCCAAACAAAGAAGCCACCCTTGTAAAAAAATGTGCGTTTATGTCAAAAAGTTCATTTCTTAGCTGATACACTGCATTCGAATAATCTTTTCAAACACAAGCATAGCATTAAAGCCACAGAGATTGAAGGGCTACTAAAAGTCTAAGAAAGCAGCGAAAAGGACCTATTCGATAAGGTGAGGTTACTATAGTGGTGTTTTTGAATGCTCTTACTTTCCATATTCCCTGATTCGTTTCCTTTGACGGGATGACAGTGCATGATTTGTTTTGCTGGTATAGTGATTTCGAATACTAAATTATTTTTCTTTATTTCGAGTGCTTCATACCACGCTCTAATTTTAATAGATCCTTTCGTTATTATTTAAGCCACCTTGTTATGTGGTCTGGTAAGGGCTCTTGTACAGCCCGATACACGTGTTTCGTTCTTACAGACTCGTTTGTAAGAACAAAACACGTGTATCGGGCTGTACAAGAGCCCTTACCAGACCACATGCAAATTCAAATAACAGTGAAAGGATAAATTATTTTGTTGATGGATTGACTGATTTAGACTGTTTACTTCGTAGCTTACCACGATAACTAGCAGATTTCAATATCTAATAGTCGCGTGATTGAGAGATGGTAAGACTTGTAAGTCAAGTCACTTATCTTGAACGCAACTTGCAGTACATATTACAGTTTTTAAAAGATATCAAAAAGAGATTGAGCACAGACCAAGCATAGATATAGAAGCTACGTTATAGATCTGAATATCTATATCTGCAGATCACTTAATGCAACAAAGATTCAGCAAGACCTAATTATTTTGTTAAACCTTCGCATGAAATAGGGGGCGCCGTGGCCGAATGGTTGTGATGCTCGTCGCGACCGCACGTGGAGCTGAGCTCTAGTCCCCAACTCTTTCTGGCAGTCAACAACAACAACATCCTATAGAACGACACAGTATGGCTATCGTCAAGGTTGCAAGAGGAATCGCTCAACCAGTATTCTCCTGCGTTCAAATAAGAGAAAAGCGATTTGATTGCTAGAAGAACTGTCATCCTTAGAGTGAAAAATACTGTAATGACGGATCAAATAAAGTGTTAAAATGCAGGATATAACTTTCATCTCGTTATTATCATTTTCTTATTATGTCGCTGTTCTTCTGTTGAAATATCTATAAGATAAGTTTTGAGCTTTTACGTTGTTGTAGAGTTTCCCTGCAGTTTTCGCATCCGAACAGTCATACCAAAACAAGAAATCTGAAAGAAAAAGATTACTACTGGTCAATTTTAGATATGCGTTTAAATGCCGATAATGGTTAGAAAAACTCCCACACCTCTACTTGCGAGGCAGTTATCTGCTTTACATCTCCAACATTTGCATGGAAATTCATTTCATTTCACTCAAAGAAAACTTACTTTTTAATAGTGACTTACTTTCTGATGAGAATTTCTTTGTACATCCAAGAAGTTGGGTTGACTATCAAAATAACAAAGATGTAGAGCCACACTGCTACTGAAATTCTGAAATCACAACTAATCAGGCAAGTACAACGTTCGTCCAAGCAATGAGCAGTTGTTGGCTAAAAGCTCTCGTTATTTCATAATCGCAGTTTGGTGCTCTCATCTCATTTTTATTGCGTCGCGAAGTTGTGGACAAATTCAGGTTATCATTGACTTCAAACCTTTTCGAAATTTAATATTTTCCCTTTTTTTGCTTTAAGAAGTAGGTTACGAACAAATAGAAACGCTGCTGTATAGAAGCCGGAGAACGACTCACATCAACGTGTTTTTTGGTGAGAATAGTTTGTCATTCGTCCTTGGAAATACAAATATGGTAAGCCTGTTAATTGTTATCAAGAACTGCAAAAAAATCATTCCATTGAACGCAACACCTTCAAAAAATAGTGGCCCGTAGTATAATATTAGACTGTCGCCCATATACTGAAATTTAGAACCGGTGTACTTCTCCAAATATATATATATATATATATATATATTATATCCATATTAATATTTTTATGGTTGGTCGGCTTTTCCGTCAGGCGAAGGAGAAAAGAGTTTTGCGTTGAGAATGATTGGATCGACAACCCAACTCAATCCTATTCGGCATGAAACCTCAAATGTACTCTACAGTGAAGACACTTGCTTTTGGTATAAGAAAAGAAGAGAGTTGTCAAGCAAATTTTCTGAGATTTGCTGACAAATATGTAAATGCATTACTTTGCAATTACATAATAACAGGTGAATATGCTTCGCAATTTGCATTATGAATCAAGAAAATAAAAGTTCCTTGGAAAAAACCCCACCTGTATTCCTGTTAGCGTTATAGGGAAGGCGATATATAAGAAAAGCAAGAGAGTGAAAATGTTGCATCCGATGATTTGTATAATTAGCAAGTAGAAGCAGTTGCTACAAAATTTATTCCAACCCTGTAAAGGTAAAGTTCCAATTACTGACTGAAGAAGTTAAAAATTCTCAAATACTCTGTCCATTAGATGTTTCTATCGACTTTTTCGTATGATAGTCGTGTGAAATTGATTCTAACTCCTTTGACGAGGCGAGATTACAACATATGCAATACCCATGACGGATTCCCTATCGATATGCTCTCACTGTGTGATGTATAGTCGAAACGATTAAAGTTGTACATAGGGGATCACTAGTTACTCGTAACTGTGTAGAAACAGTTGGCGAGAAGGTCAGCGTGATACATACTAAAAGAATTCGTGCTTTTTTTTGGAAGGCTCATTACTCATGTTTATTTGAGCAAACATTTCATGTGGTCTGTTAATGGGCTCTTCTACAGCCCGATACACGTGTTTCGACCTTACAGTCTCGTCAGTCCGGCAGAACCCGTCGTCTTTCAATCTTTATATAAGCCAATCCTCTCGGGGACCTGCTCTCCCTACAGAGATGTATCGAAGACGAGCGATTTACGCTGTATGTCAAGTGAAAATATTGGCTAATAAAAAGATTGAAAGACGATGGGTTTTGCCCAACTGACGTGTCTGTAAAGACGATACACGTGTATCGCGCTGTGCAAGAGCCCATTAACAGACCACATGACATGTTGGCTCAAATAATAATTATGAGATATATTGAAATTCGGGTCTTGTTGCGATTTCTTCACGAAAGCTATAGAAGAAATGACGCTCAGCGATTCCTTAGAGCAAGGACGACCCACTGGGCTACTCTTGCACACGACAGGGAAAAATGGAGGTGTTGCTGGTACCCGCTCGAGTCACTCGACGATCAATGGGACGACAGGTGATACAGGTGTTTGAAATTTGAGTATGGTCTTAATAAAATACTCTAAATAAAGAATCATTAGTGTCAAAACTTAAATCGGTCAAATTTTTTGTCCCAGAATTATTTTTGTAATCTCAAAAGTTAAATACCTTACAGAACGCGGTTAAGACGGTGAAATGGAGTATCATTCCTATTATTGAAGGAACGGATATAATAACAGCATTAATTATTCGCATGATCGGATTCCCTTCAAGCTCCATTATGTGCAAAAGTATCGCACTTATGTTATCAATAAGCCTGAAATTACTATCAACGGTTTTTCTTCATTGTGAAGTTAGCTTGATTCCTGCCCTCCATCATTTGAAAGGTTCCGTTTCCCCAGGACGCAGCTTCAAATTTTGAAATTAAGCACTTGTAATACAGTAACTCAAATTATGAAGTCCTTAAATTTATGACACATAGTCAAGCAATGATATATAGGGCTGATTTTTGGTAAGTCAAATTGTACGATAGGTTACTACCAACGATCGATAGAAAATCATCGGCACTGCGCGTAAAGTTTCTGCTCAAATTTTTTTCCCGTTGAGGTTTTTACCAAAATTTGAAATCGAGATTTTATAGACGTAAGGCTTCTAATATAGCGGTTTCCGAATCGGAGTGATTGATATGAAACCCGTCAGTGAGCTTCTTATTCTTCTTCCAAAGAACGACACGAATGTGAAGGTTACAGGTATTCTGCCAGGCAACTCTTTGAAGATTTT
The DNA here is from genome assembly GCA_019055375.1 of Parelaphostrongylus tenuis. Classification (NCBI taxonomy): domain Eukaryota; kingdom Metazoa; phylum Nematoda; class Chromadorea; order Rhabditida; family Metastrongylidae; genus Parelaphostrongylus; species Parelaphostrongylus tenuis. Next base: position 358,180 of record JAHQIW010005374.1, read on the forward strand.
TGCTGATTAGCTGTTTCAAGCCGATTGATTGTGCGCACAATCATCCTGCAAAGCGTAAAGTGTAAGGAAGAAGCATTTGGGTTACACTTGCAATAACATTCCTGAGAAACAAAATAAGGTCTATTGAAAAACTCAGAGATCCAAAAAATTCGCTTACTTTGTCAAATACGTAAAGCATATAAAAATAGCGCAAGTAATCAAATTCACTTCTACTTGTTTTTATTTGAATTCACTTTCCTTTGTGATTTTGGCGAATCCTCACATCAGTAAGAAAGCAATGTAACTCAACTAACCATTTTTCGTAAACTCTTACTGTTATACAAAAATGTCTACTTGTGCAGAACTTCTTCATATATCACCACAAGTCTTTATTCATTTCATTGCCTTACAGCAGTAATCCATGAAGGTCTTCTCGTATTTGCGTGTGGAGTTGTCACTTATTTGAGAATTTCACTCTTTGTTGATAAATAATCATATTATCATATTCATATTCAATATCATATTCAACAATTGCTATGATTGGCCCATGCCGATTAGAGGCAGTTTTTTCTAGACAAATAGAGCAGCTAGTTGAAAAACCCGAGCGAATATGAGGCATCGGCTCCCAGAGACGCCGGATTGACCAAATTAATGCGTGTGTTTTAAATATTACTGAGCTAAACATTTGCATTACATGCCTCTGATGAATTGACATTACATAATGAAAAATGGACAAAGTTTCATCGAGAAAAAAGCAATTCTTTCATCCTTGAATAAGCACTAATTAACCTACATTTATGAAATATAGAACATATGCTCTTTGAACATAGCTGAGAAATTGAAAAAGGGAGCCGTTAGTTTGAGACACGTCTATTTCTTCAGTAAACTTCGCCCAGTTATATCTTCGATTACTGATGATTAACAAAATTAACTAGAAATAAACAAAGACGATACTTATTTTCTTACATTGCTCAGCTTACACAAGATTCTAAGTGAAATTTTCTTCCGTTGACGTTTCCATGCTTTTTTTCGACATCTTCTCCAGAGACAACGATTCGACTAGATTTTCCACAGCCTTCTTGCGGCGTGCGTTTTCATACACTCGCATGGAGTCGACTACATGACTAAAGCGCTACTCAAATGAAGCAAGCTCATTTGGAGGTGATCTTTAACGCAAACAGTTTGTCCCTTGATGCTAAATGCTGAAGAATATCAACTTTTTTCCAACGTCAACATTCCACCCTCTCACAGTCCATATCAGAATAACTAGTATATAAAAAAACTTCACTGAGTCAACCTCGAGTGAATATCGGCGTTTTCATCACTGTACCCTTTATCGACTTACACTAAGATCGACTTACACTAGGCTGACAAATAGCTTTTATTTTGCTGACGATTCGACCTCATTTTCTCTTTTATGACCAATCAATCCGAGCCGATTCCTGTCCTGTTCTTCTTGTACTTTTGTCCCGTAAAGAGTAATCATAATTCAAAGGGTCTGATTTGCGTTCTTAAAATCCAAGTGTGAAGACGTCTAATTAGCGGTCAAATACCAATAATTATTTCAACGAAAGGGACATAAAGGGCGATGCGAATTGATTACATTTTATTCCCAACTGCTTATCAAATTGTCCAAATTCTTTCTATTTTGACTGCCACTTGCAGTGGTATGATTTTTATAGTATACCCAATATGTGAGTACTGTGCAAAAACGTTTGCGTCAGCCGGCTAACGCAAACGTTTTGTTTCTTCTACTAGATTCCACTCCATGCAACAACGAGCACCTGCTCGCGACACCGACAAGCTGTGGAGAATCGGCACGAATCATCAGAAGTCTGTGAAAGGCGAAAGCATCAAAATGATGACCGTATAAACAATCGTTTTCTACAAATTTCGTGTTAGCTCGATAATTTAGTCTCAAAACGGTAAGTCAAATGAAATTTCAGTATTACTTATACATACATCAAGTTCGCTGCACAGAACCTGCTTTTCTTGTATTCAATTTGTTTCGTCGCATTCATCGTCCACAATGGTTTTCGAAAATTCTGCTTGTTGCTCAATGATTTCTCTTGTTCATGGATGTCATAGACTTCTGGTCAAGAAGATTCTACTTTGGATGTTAAACATATCGACCTAATATGCCTTGCATGATTGCAGACTGCTGTCGAGGGGATCGAACCATTACCTTACTTCCTGATAGCCTGCAACGCTGTCTACCAGGCCATTTCACACTGTGTCATAAGTGCAAATGAGATTCACTCAAGCACAGTTTTTCTCTTCGTGAAGCAATTGAGCAAACGCGACTTTGTTCGGTTGAACAATATGATTCCGCGAGATAGATGTTGATGTAGGCAGTTCTACGGATGAGTTTCAAGCACTTAACAAGTATAATTTGGTTTCAATTGGAGAAATCAATTTCGAGCAAGTTCAAAGAAAATAATGTCAAGAGATTACGTATTTCTGTTAAGCACTAGAGTAAAGTCCTTTTTGCTTATTTTAAAATTCTTAAATATATAACTGGCTGAGTTTTGAAAATGAGTGGCCGGCTCTCGCAATCGAAATGCTTACTAACACAAAGTTTTTACAAACAAACACAAAGTTCCTTGGAGTATAATTCAAAAACGAATCAATTAACGATTTGTACTGCTCAACAATAGATTGTCAAATCGTTCTTGTAACAATTCTGTAAGAAAATTATCATCAGCTTTTGTGAACGCCGTGAATTTGATTAACGGAGAATTCGATCGAGACAAGAACTTTTATGTCAGATGAGCTATTGCTGGAATACGAGACCCATAACGCATGGTTCCCAAAGAAAGAAAAAGAAAAAGAGCAGGTGTCTGCATGAAATCTAGGAAAATCGTTGGATTATTAGAGAAGTTTCATTAATGTGTTATGATCACTAACAGAAAGTACATACCTTAAGTCATTTGCCAAGTCGAGTAGTTCGAATAATACTTGCAAAAGTGTTTAAAATGATGAGAAACTAGTTTAAAAGTTTGGGTATGGAATAGAGGGGGAATAGAGGATGGTGCCTGAGTGCTCAGTGATGTAAACCATCAGGAAGTGGGATTAGATTCACTCCCAACATTCTCCTGCAACCAATCAACGAGTGGGCGTACGGATTGCCTTAGTTCGGATTCCTAACATAGAGAAATTTGCCTTATCAGTACTCTAGATTATTCATGAAGAAGACGAAATCATCAAGCAGCAATCGAAACAACACACTAAATGTTCGATGAACGTTGTGGAAGATAAGTGTGAGGATACTATTTAAATTGAAGAAGTGCTGGAATCCGCACATCAACATGTGATAGCGGGTCGTATAAATCAATACAAATAAGAAATGAATGAAGACCAATGACAAGCAGACTTTTTTCCTCTTCATCGCTTTTAGCGATGGTAAGCGGTAATGCAAAGAATTGAATACGCGCCCTGGACAGGGTGTAATCAGGATTTGAGTCTCACTTTACGCGAAAGCTTGCACATCACTCTACATCATTCATGATAAAGTTTGTGGCGTATAATGCATTATTGAAACTTAAGCTCTAATTATCAGTTCAGTGAGGCAATAATTACATATTTTGTTTGTTTTATGAAAGATGAGTCGCGAAGAACCTAGCTATGAAAACCCTAGAAGTTGCGATGGCTGATGAATGATCTCTTGACGACATGAGTCTTAAGGTCTGCACCTTGGTGTTCAAGCGGTACCGTCGCCAATCCACGGAAACTCTCGACAGCGCCCTTGCATAGGGGGCGGTCTGAAGGTGGTTCGGTAGGCGGGTCCTAGTCATGTGAATGCACTTTAGGCGATTAGGCTAAGATTTTTATGATCGAATAAAAATTAGCCAAATTGGAACTTGGTTACTGATATATGAGACAGAGAAGGGTGGACAAGTTACAACTAATGCCTTCAGTGAATTTCGACTAAAAATGAACTGCGTCCTTAGCTGCCTCAGGGGTTTGACCATACTTTCCTTTGCCGATTAGGTTTGCAGCACGAGGTGTTGATAACAATTTCAATTCGGCAAGCGTTTTGACCCGTCTTGTCTTCTTCAAATCTGATGGTTTGAGTCGATCATCCTCTTCCATTTGCTCTCGTTGTGACACTTCGCCTTCTTTTCGCTCAAGTCTAACCTTCTTTCAGATGAGCATCGCTTGAATGAAAAACCTCAATCTGCGAGTTACTTAAATACAGTATCAATCGTATGCTAATTTGGTACCTGTTTTGCCAAATAGATAACCATGCGTTGATAGCGTCAACACACTTGTCTTCTCTGGGGAACTATCTTCTAGAAGTCAGTATTGTTAAAGAGCTGCCAGAGCATCATATTATATGTAAATCTTTCCCTTCACCTCAGCACGATCAATCAAGCATGTTTTCTTTAACAATCAGACTGAAGCATGAGGTGTTACGACAATTTATATTCAGATAACGTTTCGACGCTTATAGTCTCTAGGGTCAATGGTTCGAATCGGTAGCCAAAATAATCATTTTCATTCATTCATCATGGAAAGAATACTCAAAACTTACTATACAGACGCATGTTCACTATTCAAGGCCACGTCTTTTGAAAAAAACCTTTATGTTCTCATGAGTAAAACACATTCCTGCAAAAAGTAACCCCTTTTCAATCATCATTGCGTTTTTATTTTTTAGTTCATTTATGTTTTAGTCATTCAATAGTTAAAAAGCGCTCACTTCAATACTAGAGTTGTTTCTGAAAAGATTTTGCTCTGGGTTTTTGTTTTTATATTTTTTGTTTGTATGTTTTATTTACGAGAAGAGATAACTTTTTGATTCCGGTGTAATAAGCCGTTGTCTGAACTTCACAGCGGATTTGTTGAGGCGCCTCAATTATCGGGTACTCAGCTCATTCAATGAACTTCACATGGATTTGTTGACAATCATGTGGTTACATTTATAAGGTCGAACATCGTCACGAAAAAAATTCATGCACTGTCGAAGACATTTTTAGGTACTTGTAGTGAAAAAAGCCGTGCAACCCATCAGCCTACATTCCTCATTGGGAAAGTGGGCTGCTCTTAAAATGTACACATTCCTAATTTTGATTGCGCTTTCTTGTCGCCCACCTGGTAAGTGTGAGATCGTCTAAAATCCACTAGTAAATCTTCTAATCACCGAAGATTTTCCCTGCACAACTGCCAACTTTTCAGCATCGGGTATATACAATTCGTTGAAGTTGACTGAGTTCCTGCAGTTGAGTCATACGTTCACTTGGATAGTCATCAAAGATAAAGCAGGAATATGGACAGAGCCATCTACCTTGATCATTCGCCAATTATTCCACTAGAGTTATTTAGTAAGACTGAGCACATTACAATACTATACTGGTTGAAGTTTAAGAGTTCCTCTTTGCTGAAAGCTTGAAAAGTCGAACTGATTCGCAACTTCTCAGTCGTCCAAGTAACATTAATGAGCAAATGAAAAATATGCAATACTTGCTAGTATTCGGGGCGCCGTGGCTGAGTAGTTGTGATACTCGTCACGGCGCTACTGTGGACGATCACTACCTCCTAACACTCTCTGGCAGTCATCAACGAAATCCTTATGGAACGCCGCATTCGGGCTATCTTCGAGATTGAAAGGTGACGCGCTCAGCTCAGAAGTACTTGCATCCACAGTGGAAAAAATACTGCGAAGAATGATCACAATGTGCCAAATTACTATTATTCCTATAATATCTTGTGGCTTTTGCACAGAGTTCTCCCGTAGTGCAAGAGCACTCTGCGCCTCTTCGCATATGTGCACTATAAAATTTGTGAAATCGACAAAGTCCAAATAGCTAGGTGGTGAAAGTTGAGGAGTGTACCCACTGGAATCAATAGAAAGGACCAGGTATGTGCTATATTGATGGACGGCTTCGATCGTCTGCACATGGTCAGTTACAGTAATTTTGAGCGGTCAGAACCTGAGAGACGTATAAAGAATTACCATTAGGGCATTCAACGGAATAAACACGTTAAACAAGCAAAGTCAGTTGGCATGTCCATTGGCAAGGGTTGCAACAATGGGCAATCTCACTAGCAAAGTAGAAATGGACATATCATAGGCGAGTACATATAATGATGATTATTGCGTGTTTTATAACTTTAGCTAGACGCTAGTAAACAGAATATTAATGAGAGTAATCGGTGAACTCTCGTCGCAGGCAGTATGTATCATCGTTATTGTTAACCATTTAATGTTTTCCAGTTTTTCATCGCCATGATGGCTTTTGGATATCGTATATAATGAAAATTAGCAGTTTTCAGGAATTTATGCTCTAATAGTCTCCTGTACGACATACTACAATTTAATGGACGCTAAAAATAGTATGATTGCATAGTAAGCTAATGCCTTTCGTCAGGAGGAAGCTATACATCCTCAGAAAGCATATGAGCTTGTTAACTAGATCGTGATGTATCAAAGGAAAGCGTGAAACTCAAAAAATTCCGCCAGGAAAAAAGAGGAAGAAATTTTGAATGATCAAAAAACCGTGCGTTGCTTCACGATTCGCTCAGCACGCTGCAATTTTCGCTGTCTCCCTGAACTGGTAAATAATGATTTATGCAAGATCTTCGATGATAAAACCACAAAACTTCGCTATGAAAAAGCGATGATGCCGTATGCATGACGTTAAAATATTCAGAGCATAGTTGGTTTAGTAGCAATTAATTATTCTGATCTGTCCATGATGAAGACAGCACTGAACGTAGTATTGTTGGGGCGCTGAAGGAAGAAACGTGGTGCAATGATTCAACTCGTCACCTTCAAATTCCTTCTTGAAAATGAAAATGCTCTTTCAAAAGGCGACAACATTCTCGAGTTTAGATAATTCATTGAAGACAGGGGCAAAAGGCGAATTTTGGCTAAAAAGGTGTCACTTATATAGTGTAGAAGACTTCACTATCAAGAGGAAACCAATGTCCCTACCTAGATGAAATCTTTGGTCATTATGAAAAAAACGAAAGCGCTGTTTTGATTGTGCTTGAAAATGCTGCTGGTGGGATAGTACAGCAAAAGAGCACACAAAGCTCTGTTTTGGAGCTGATGGTCATAGCCGACACCACTAAAGACTTGATTGAATTTTCAGTATTCACGTTCAACTTATACTCAAGGAAAATCGTTTTCAACATCTAAGGAACTGTACTTCCAACTGAGCTGATAAGGCAGTCTCCAAATGGAAATTCGTTGCCTTTCTCTTAGGCGGCACTATGAAGAAGCGATCCCTCACGCTAGAACTTTTCATAATAGTTCTAGTTACCAGTCTAAAGCTTAATCTCTAGCCAGTGCGTTGCGCAGCCGTCTCTGAAAAAATCTATATAGTGCTTTAGCAGAAGGAAACGATAAGTGCTTCACACGAGCATATTCTTCACAAAACACAGCTCTTCCTTCAGATTATCAGTAATCATACGAAAGGGTAAGATTCAACAATTCCAATGCCGAGTTCATTTTCTGTGAAGACCGTTTCTCTGCAATAAAGTAGGGCGAAAGAGAATTTCACATACACGGGCATTCGTTTTTAATTAATCTACAGGCTTGGCGAGGGGCGCCGAGAGCTACCCGTAGTTTCAAGACGGCGATCGATCAATGGCGCTGAGGCGGCTCACATAGGAAACGCGTTTTTTATTACTCAATTAAGATTTCTTTCTTCGATGTGAAGGGAACTCCAGATTAAACGTATAACTTTGATGATACAAAATTTTCTCTACATGTTCATACGTTTTTCATTTCTCCATACAAGAAATAGTGAAAACGCGCGACCGGCATAAAGCATATCTTTATCTTCAACTTTACAACGTTATAAAAGTATCTTTTGAAAAAACGGCAACGTAGCACACTAACCAGAGATTTGAGCTCTCAATTGATTAGAAGTACTCTTATAAGAAGCTTTGGTCCTATGAAAGGGTTGTTTCTTCATCATGAACCGGCTAATGAAAAAGAACCAAAAATTCTACACAAATGTATCTCCCTGGTTGAATAAGCAGCAAGTAAGAGATTGATGAAAAAAATTTTGTTAAGATGAAGTTTCGATGCCTTGGTCTCCTTCGAAGCTGATGATTCGAGTCGGCTGTCCACAGTTGTTCGCCATTGCTATTCGCTCGGATAGAATTATTTCAAAATCTTCTTCGCAATCACAATTTAAAGAGCAAGATCACTTGTATCACCCGTATCACCTGTCGTCCCGTTGATCGTCGAGTGACTCGAGCGGGTACCAGCAACTCTTCCATTTTTCCCTATCGCGTGCAAGAGTAGCCCAGTGGGTCCTCCTTGCTCTAGGAATTCGCTGAGCATCATATCTTTCTTCCATCGCTTTCGTGAAGAAATCGGACCAACGGGTCAGTGGTCTTCCTTTAGAGCGCTTGACGTCCCGAGGAATCCAGTCGGTAACGGCTCTCGTCCATCGGTTGTCGTCGAAGCGCATCACGTGTCCGGCCCACCTTATTTTCGATATCCTGGCGTGTAGAACGGCGTCTCTGATTTTTGATCGTTGACGTAGGTCGGAACTTCGGATCCTTTCTCTCATTTGCGAGATACGGGATACTCCTAGCATCAACCTGTCGCTGCGCGTTCGATAACTCCAAGTGATCTTTCATCCTACTTACGTAGCGACCAGGTTTCTGCTGCATACGTTAGGGCAGGGATAATCGTCGAGTCGAAAAGGTGGGCACGGAGTCGGATGTTCTTTGTCCTCTTCACTACATCTTCGATGCTCTTAAACGTTCCCCAAGCCGCTCGTTTCCTCCTGCTCAACTCTGGGGCTAGGTCGTTCATCTGTTGATTTCACGACCTAGATAGATGTAACTGGAGCATTCGGAAATTGTCGTCTCGTTGAGCGTGAATGGGGCATTAGAAACCCATCCGTTCCTCATGAATATTGTTTTCGTTAGATTCAGTTGAAGACCGATCTTTCCACAGGCGTTATCGAAATCAGTCAACATTCGTTCCGCTTGGCTGATGTTTGGTGTTATGAGAACGATATCGTCAGCAAAGCGAAGATGGTTTAATTGTCGACCGTCAATTTTCACTCCCATTTCGTCCCATTCTAATGTTCGCATGACGTTTTGCAGGGTGGCAGTGAATAGTTTTGGCGATATTGTATCGCCTTGTCGAACCCCTCTTCTTACGTCAATGATGATATTGTTGTAGAATGGAGATATTCTGGTCGTGAAATCTTTATAAAGCTCACGAAGGATCATTATGTACCGAGTAGGAACGCCCTGGTTATCCAGAGCCTCTATAACCTCTTCTGTTTCCACTGAATCAAAGGCTTTTTTCAGATCGATAAAAGTGAGACAGAGTGGTTCTTTGTACTCTCGCGAAACTTCAATGAGTCTTGTGATCGTGTGGATGTGGTCCATGGTACTAAATCCTTTTCTGAACCCTGCTTGTTCGCATGGCTGTCCTTCGTCCAGTGTTCTGTAAATCCTGTTCAGGATGACTCGAGTAAAGAGTTTATAGACAACGGACAGCAAGGAGATTGGGCGATAATTGCCTATGTCGTGAAGGTCTCCCTTTTTGAACAACAATACGGTCTTGCTGGTTTTCCATTGAATAGGGACCTTGCATTCTGACAGGTAGCGAGTGAAGAGCCGAGCCAGGGTGTTGATGAGAACTGGCGGCAGGTTCTTCAGGTGTTCTGGTCTAATCCTGTCTGGACCGGGTGTTGTTCTGTTTTTCACCGACGATATAGCATGTCGGATTTCGGAAGGAAGGACCGGTGGAACGACATATTCGTCCTCTTTCAATTTATATGACGGTAAGAGAACATGGCTAGCGAAGAGATCCGAGTAGTACTGGTGGATGATTTTCTCCATAGCCCTTCTGGAAGCTGTAAGTGTCCCGTCAGGGTATCGGAGTGCAATCATCTTGGTCTTATAGTTGGCGAAGCCTCGCTGGGCTTTGCGAATGCTCTTCCCAGCTTCTGCAGCTTCTGCCATAACTGCTGCTCTTCTCTCTTTAAGGTCTTCTTTTATCGCTTCTCTGCATCGTTTCGCAAGTTCGGACGTAAGGTTTCGGTTGCCTGCAGCTCGTGCGATTCCACGTTGACGTATCAGCTCGAGTGTCTGCGGAGACAAGCGTCTCTTCGTGACCTTAAGGCCCTCGGCTTTTTTAGCGCTAACGTGAAGATATTCAACGAGTCAATCATATTCTTCGTCGATGTTGTCGACAACGGTATCTTCCCAAGAGCCGACTAATGATTTGAATACATCCCAGTTTATGGTAGTTCTGGGACATCGTTGTTTGAATTTAGCGGCTTTCTCTCCTCTCCTCGAAAATCGGAACGTTGCGCGAAGGAGGCGATGGTCTGATCCCGTGTAGAACTGGAGAACAACAGCGACGTCGGTCAGGCAAAACCTTCGATTTACTATGATGTGATCTATTTCGTTATGGTACTCTCCATTGGGAGACTCCCACGTCCATCGCTGAGAGAGAGGCTTTTGGAATTGCGAGTTACCATGGATGGTTTGGGTCGTCATGATAAACTCGGATAGCCTCTCACCGTGTTCATTCCATTTTAGTCCGTGGGTCTCCATGTGACGTTCTTCAGACGTTCTTCTAGGTCCAATTTTTGCGTTGAAATCTCCGACAATGACCTTGAAGAATGTATGATCTTCTCTGAAGAATTTTTCGAGGTCCATATAGAACGCTTCGACTTCGTCTTCGTCATAGCTTGATGTTGATGCGTAAGCAACGAAGATGGTCAAAGCCGGCATAGAACCACATCGTTTCAACCGTAATCGTCCGATACGGGTTGTTAGTTGTTCGAACGAATCAATGCTCACGGTCAAATTCGAATTGACGAGGACGCCAACGCCACCGACACCTCTGCGATCGCATGTTCCAAGGAACAGTTCTTCTCCGGTGTCATAGACAGCGTGAAAAGGATGGCGCCTTCTCGTCTCAGCCAGGCCAATGACGTCGTACCTTAATCTTCTTGCTTGAATCAACAGATCTTCTACAGCGAATTGTTGAGCAAGGGTTCATGCGTTGTAGGTACAGATCGTCATTTTAGTTCGTTTCGATCTTGGCAGCCTAGTTCGGCCCTGAGATTTTAGCAGCCTCTCCGTACTCGTCCTACCTGGCGCTGCCGTACCAGGGGCTCTTTCGGGGTCAGGGGAATGAGGCCCATATTTGTTACTGTTTTTGGCATTTTGATACCCAACGTGTAGCTTGCCAGGCTCTAAACGTGGGGCTGGGTACTCACGAGTAGCTTGCCAGTCTCTCTCGGAGGAGCGGGAGGAGCTTATTTGTTGGAGGCGACTCCTAACCGCCTCCCATGTACCTCCCAGCCGCTTGATTGCAGGCTTTTGGCCGACTTGACTCGTAGAAATAGAGTTTTTGTCAAGTCGGCGCTGCAGAAGCAGGGAGCTCGTCCCCTGAATCCACCTGCGTCTCTGGGAAGCACACGGTCGCTTTTGGTTCGCGTTTTATTCCCCTATCCACCACCTGGGGACGCGCCACGTGCCCTCGCGACTAAACGGGCGGGATCCCTCAAAGAGGGAGGTCCGTGGCCTGCAGACGTATGAGCACATAATGCCTATTAATCTTCTGAGTTGTCTGTCGAGTGCTGTGCTAGAGGATTTTGAGCATACCAAACCCACAAATCACCTATTCGACGAGCCTACCACCGGAGATGGGATGGGGTGAAGCACAGATATGTATTAGGTGTCCCATCAAATTTCTCAATTGCTGAGATTTACCTGGAAAACGAGGAGAATAATTACGCAACTCATTGAAGACTATTTTAGTGTTTCTGAAATAATTTCAGGTTTTTTAGCAGTGGAAAGATCCAAGCGGAAATGAAACTCAAGAAAAGCGAACAAACATGTTCTGCTTCGTGCGTTGTTCGCTATTCAGACACGACCAAATTTGACATGTCACCCACTCCCTGGGAAAACTTCAGCATTCAATGGTGAATTATCATAAAAATAATGGTAAGCAATAAATCAAGAATGTTCCTTCCAATTTTCGGTTCTTTTTCGCTAGATGGCAGTAAATGAATATTCGACCACATTCGTTGGACAAAAATTTTTTATAAGAGTTTTAGTAAATTCGAGAGCGCAAATCTCTGACTAGAGTAGCACACAGCCGTTTTTTGGAAAAACTCATTTATAACGCTGTGAAATTCAGAATAAAATATTTATCACAAGTGCACTTCCACTATTACTTCGTTGGAAGTGCGAAAATAATATTACTGCGTAAAGCAATCTTGTAGTATCATAATCATACGTTTAATCCAAAGTTTTTTTTCAAAGCGAAGAGAAAATTTCTAGTCGAATGACAAAAATCGCACTTTTCATGTGATGAGCTCAATGTATTTCGATCGATTGTGATGGGCCGTCGCATTAGATCGGCCATTACCACACACCTCGACCGTAGATTAGCCGGTAAGCAAACGTGCTGAAAATGTGAAACTACATCCGATTTTCCTGCTGTGCTGCAGAGGAGCAGCCTTTCTAAAAAATAAGCACAGTTGAGTATGTTGCATATCAAATTGGCTCTTCCAGACCCTGAAGAAGACGGTAAGGCCGAAACGTCAGCCATCACCTTCATGTTTATTGTACTGTTCATCTGTAACTAATCAATCGTCAGCTTAGCATCCACTCATTTGCTGAATAAGAAAGTCAAGGGAGTTATCATTCAATACCGAGGTTAACCCATAGTCGATCGTGGGAGTGATAAGCATTTTTATTAAAACTTTGGGTCTAGCAAATGGCATTAAATAATCATTTGCCACTGTCTAACTGAAAGGTACCCAATATTCTTTATTCTGCAGAAACGTACTTGCTCATCAGATTCCTGAAAACGGTTGCAATCTGTGTAGTTCAACTCCTATTATGGCTTCTTAACTTTATATCATGTTCACGTTGTGTATGGCCTAAATAGAGATATGCCTGTTTTCTAATAAGTTACCTGATTTTTGCTAATTAGGAAACTTGCGAAGCTGGTAACTCGACAAATTTGTGAAGAAAACTTTACTCTATCGTTCTAGAAGAGTTTTGACTTTTTGAAAGTGTGGACATCATTTCGAATTCATTCCAAATGAAACTTCAAATCAATTAAGTGTTTTGAACGAGGTAAAATAAAAAGTGGTGCGTTGTTAACGATCTATAAAATGTGGTAGTTTGTTGTCCAATTCATAATATTCATTGAAACCTATATGTGTTTACTGAGAAGTATGGGTGCTTTCGTGTTTCTACAAACTACATGTGATCGACGAATAAATGAAGACGTACAAATATTGACAAACTCGACAATCAAAAATAACTCGGAAGAATTGGAAAAAGTGTGGAAAAATTAACTCAACTTTTATCGATCCAGGTCTCTTTTTTCGCGTTTCTAATTTTGTGCTACTTTTCTGCGACTTACTGCATTCTGTTAAATAATTTACCGGCACATAGCAAGATTAATTAGTGCTTCATTTGAACAGCGAATTACTGCCATTAAACACAGTTGAGAAGAGAACTGGAGAAACGATGGTCAAGTGATTAGTGGTTTTAAGTTTAAAATCGATGTCTCCTTCTAATTACCAACATTCTCAGGCAGCCAATCGACGAACGCCCAAGGGATGTCTTAGCTTTGCCATTCTCGAGATCGGTAGGTGATATACCCGACCAGTACCCTAAGACATTCATAAAGAGGACAGGTCTCTCAAGCAAGCGATGAATGCGAGGAGACGATTCGGATCCGATAGGACATATATATATATATTATATATATAGTATATATATATATAAGAACGGTATAAACAATAGAACAAGGAACTATTCATCCAAGGAAATGATTTTGCTACTCATGGCAATAGAGCGTATGGGAAAATCAACCTTGCTCACATGGACTCGATGCTGAGCACTTTTGAAAAACGATTCGATACTCAGAACTCAAGACGAACTAGACGTAATAATTCAGAGACATAACTATTATTACCGGTAGAAGAGCATAAGTTTTCATTTAGTTGATGGTTTCTGGTGCAGTTTGCATTCACAACCTAAGGTCACGAAGAGACGCTTGTCTCCGCAGACACTCGTGCTGATACGTCAACGTGGAATCGCACGAGCTACAGGCAAGCGAATCCTTACGTCCGAACTTGTGAAACGCTGCAGAGAAGCGATAAAAGAAGACCTCGAAGAGAGAAGAGCAGCAATTATGGCAGAAGCTGCAGAAGCTGAGAAGAGCATTCGCAAAGCCCAGCGAGGCTGCGCCAATTATAAGACCAAGATGATTGCACTGCGATACTCTGACGGGACACTTACAGCTTCGAGAAGGGCTATGGAGAAAATCATCCACCAATACTTATCGGATCTCTTCTCTAGCCATGTCCTCTTACCGTCATATAAATTGAAGGAAGACGAATATGTCGTCCCACAGGTCCTCCCTTCCGGAATCCGACATGCTATATCGTCGGTGAAGAACAGAACAACACCCGGTCCAGACAGGATCAGACCAGAACATCTGAAGAATCTGCCGCCAGTTCCCATCAAACCCTGGCTCGGCTGTTCACTCGCTACCTGCCAGAATGCAAGGTTCCTATTCATGGAAAACCAGCAAGACCGTATTGTTGTTCAAAAAGGGAAACCTTCACGACATAGGTAATTATCGCCCAATCTGCTTACTGTCCGTTGTTTATAAACTCTTTACTCGAGTCATCCTAAACAGGATTGACATAACACTGGACGAAGGACAGCCATGCGAGCAAGAGGGTTCCAAAAAGGATTTAGCACCATAGACCACATCCACACGATTACAAGACTCACCGAAGTTTCACGAGAGTACAAACAACCCCTCTGTTTCATTTCATCGATCTGAAGAAAGCCTTTGATTCAGTGGAAACAGAAGCGGTTATAGAGGCTCTGGATAACCAAGGCGTCCCTACTCGGTACATAATTATTCTTCGTGAGCTTTACAAAGATTTCACGACCACAATATCTCCATTCTACAACAATATCACCATTGACGTAAGAAGAGGGGTTCAACAAGGCGATACAATTTCGCCAAAACTATTCACTGCCACCCTACAAAACGTCATGCGAACATTAGAATGGGGCGAAATGGGAGTGAAAATTGACGGTCGACAATTAAACCATCTTCGCTTTGCTGACGATATTGTTCTCATAACACCAAACATCAGTCAAGCGGAACGAATGTTGACCGATATAGATAACGCCTGTGGAAAATTGGTCTTCCAACTAAATCTAAAGAAAACAATATTCATGAGGAACGGATGGGTTTCTAATGCCCCATTCACGCTCAACGGAACGACAATCTTCGAATGCTCCAGTTACGTCTATTTAGGTCGTGAAATCAACATGATGAACGACCTATCTCCAGAGCTGAGTAGGAAGAAACGAGCGGCTTGGGGAACGTTTAAGAGCATTGAAGATGTAGTGAAGAAGACAAAGAACATCTGACTCCGTGCCCACCTTTTCGACTCGGCAATTATTCCTGCCCTGACGTATGCAGCAGAAACCTAGTCGCTACGTAAGCAGGATGAAAGATCACTTGGCGTTATCGAAGGCGCAGTCGAAAGGTCGATGTTAGCAGTATCCCGTATCTCTCAAATGAACCAGAACTTGATGGTTTAAATGGATATACACGGAAGTCGGAGGGTCAGTCATCCAATGTCTAACCCCTCTCATGAAAACCTTCATGAAGCAGCGAAGTTTGGACGACATCGCGTAGTATTTCTCAACTTTCGCATACATGCTAATCGCAAGAAGTCCCTCGTAGCGCACAAGATCAATGGATTCGATCAAGCAATCAACACTGAATGGACAGCCTACTATCCACCACTCGAATCGCTACAATAAGAGAAATATCGACCATTTCAGTCTCAAGCCATACTAGGTGTAAATGTGCAAGTCGTGATAGAATTTGTCAAGCTACCAATGAACACATTCTCACAAAGAGGAATGAGAATAAGTGTGAGGAAAATAGGCTAATTTCACCATTAGTGGAAGCTCAGCTCCAAGTACAGTTCTGGAAAACGACAAGTTCGACTAGAGTTTACTTGTGCAGAACTTGTGATTCTCAAAACTAGCAAGAGTATAAGGCGATTGCAGATGAGGAAGTTATATCAAATGTTCCCCTTCGTCGTAATATGACTCTAATGCTATTAAGATTATAATTTGTTGTGTAGCACTTATGGTTCACTTTTTATTTTTCATTACAAACGATGCTTTTATTGCTCAACAATTCCTATAGCATATCAATGTCCTGAAAGTAAAAGCCTACCGTCTCCAGTGTTTGTTCGTTTAAGTGGAGTGAACATGATGCCGAATGCAACGCATGACAGTAATAGCGCTAGGTACCCGGAAGCCACGACAATGGTAGATTGTTTTTCATCAGTGAGAGACAAAGAGTCTGCGATTTGTGTCATCCTATAAAAGACAAATAGATGTTCGAAAAGTGAAATAATTTCCACAGAAAATTGTGACACAAAGTAGACATCTATTTGTCATGACAAACTGTATAATTTGACACATAAGTTAGAACAATTATTCTATTCTCCAGCTATTATCAGAAAGAATTATCAGGAAGCCCTAATCCTCATTTCGCCAACTTTAAATTGTTTTTAGATTATTTCTAAGACACGGCTCAGCTCGCGGCATAAATTCAATGGAATGGGAAAAAAATTTGTACAGTTATCTTTCATTATGAGCTCAGTTGAATGCCCTGCAGTAGGATCACACTACAGTACCTTTTTTGATAAACTACGTAGTAGCAATGGACAAACAATTTGAACTTATTTTTCACGCAAATGATATTAGTTCGGCACATGTTTAATCGATGACAAAGGGCAGTTATGTGAAAAGAGGATCTCATTGAGAACATTTCCGCCGCACACGTGTTTTGTATTCTATGACTATGACAATATTGCCTTTCCATCTTCTGGCTAAATAGAAGATTTTTGGAATAATAGACAATATCTCTCGTACTCGTTTTTACGCGACCGATCACCGTATTAGTCGTGCCATTGGAAGAATCTCATATGCATAAGCGGCTTTTTGAATCTCAAACAGCAAGTTTTTATGAAAAAGACGCACTGCGGACAAAAGTCTTCCCAACGATCATCTTACTTTTCGTTCTTCTAATCCAAAATTTCATATTTTATATTCATTTTTGCTGAACATTTCCAATCTGAAAGTGAAGTTTCTAACAACGAATTTGCAGAATATCTTTTGATACTAATAACTTCATCTACATGCACATTGCGCTCAATTCGCTCATACCAACTGTACAATGTCCTTTCATAAACTGTTTTGAAAAGCTCGTATTTGAAATTCGACATTTTCTGAAGGACTGTTTTGAACCTTTTCGAGGTTTTGGTATGTCAGTGGCTTATCAAAACCTCGAAAAGGCTCAAAACACTCTTTCGAAATACGTCGAAGTTCGAAAACGAGATTTTGAAAATAGTGGATGAAGGGAAAATATCTATACAGTTATTGACCGCTAAATGCTATCGACTATAAATTTCATAATGTCTGATCCTTCCTCACTGTGTAGAGTAGTTAGTGAGGCGTGTGGCTCTGGAGAGGCGGGTAAAGCCGTCGAAACGTACGTAAGCCACTGGCACACCAAAACCCCGAAAAAGCTTGAAATGGTCCTTCAGAGCTGCACAAATTGGTGAGTAGCAATTGACAATACTGATCTTTCTGACGCCAATGTTGAAAGCGGAGCTGTCCATGCTATGAGCTACGACGTATGATCGACAACTAGATCTGAATAGGCTTTCTGTGCTGGTGATGCAGAACTCCATCAAGGGGCTACTACGACAAGTGATTTAGGAAGGACGCAAACTTTTCTGCGCCTTCCCAACAATAAAGTTAGATGGCTCGTTTAACGATTTTCATGAGGATATACTATAACGAAAAGTATAGAAGATTCGACAGCAGACTTCGAAAGGTCAGTCTAAATTCCTTCTATTTTGACTGCCACTTGCAGTGGTATGATGTTATACTTATACCCAATATGTGGAGTACTGTGCAAAAACGTTTTTGCACAGTAGACTTCGAAAGTTTTGGAAACCGACTTTCCTTTGACTTTGGCGTTAATCAGTTTATCAAATAATATTTGTTGCTTGAGTCAGTAGCACTAAGTTGATTTGAATAAATTTATTTTACCAACGTTTCAATCTTTTCTTCTTCTTCAGAGCCGATGATACAAGGCAATTACGCACAATCGTTTGCTCTTGTTGTGGTAATCGCCTTCGTTGTCGACCGAGTCAAGCTTTTTTGATAGACTATCGCTCAAATGAAGAACTGTACCCGATTATGCAATTATATGCACATCGCTTGCTGATGACAACAATTCTCCGCTGATAACACTGCTTTTTTCAACTGAACAACAGATAGATTTATCCTGCAATAATCGACATCATTATCCGCCGGCACACAGCGAAATAATATTTTGAAAACCGACTTTCCTCTAACACCGGCATTGCCCACCAATTAAATTTTCTTTCCCAAGACCGACTATCTATTGACCCAATTCAAAAGTTCGACTTTCTATAAACCTCGGACTTTCCATAATTAATTGTTATATGAAAATCGAGAAAACTTACCTTGATTAGCTGAAGCGAGGTTGGTAAATTAGTCGTACAAGTTCGGCTGACGTTTCGGCGACCCGTCTTCTTCAGAGCCTGGGCGTATGTAGTAATAGACTATTTGAATGATTCGAATGGTCTTATTTATATGCTGCCTAGGTCAAGTTAGAAGATCAAACGAAGAAAAGGCGCGAGATCTCGTGTGATGGTGACGCACTCGTCCTTCCGGTTCATTTTGGGATTTTGGGCGTTTATCGAAAATGCCTCAAGAGTCTTGCGCGTGAATGTTTTTGATTCCTGCGCTAGGATTGTGACAGTCACATCAAAATCGTTCTTGTTGTGTTTTTTTTGCCCTATGTAAACCTAAAAGTTTCGATTTATCTATTTTAGATTTACTATTTAGATGTTCTTTTATGCGGATGAAAAGTGGTCTATCCGTTTCGCCTATATATTCTTCCCCGCATGTTTTACATGTTAGTAAACGAATTGTGCCCGTCTCATACAATCCCCCTCTTTTACGTTAGGAAAGATCATACAGGTTTTGGTGTTGCACAATCGATCATGAAGTCTATTGCGGATCAGCTGATGGCGTAGGGTGGGAGGTGGGATTACAATAACTACCACGGAATTTTCAAGACGGCATCTTTTTAGGCACCTTTTAACCGCTCTACTAATTTCGTTTGATATAAGTGGCAGTCTGAAGGAATTTTATTCAGGTGCGGAGTATTGTTCTTTCGGGACCTAATTCCACTTTTTGAATATTCCCGAGTGGCAAATGTTTTGTAGCGTTGGAAATGGCAATTTTTCGTGCCAAGTCTAATGATTCGTTCCTTTCCTCTTCTCCTGTGCACAGATTTTTGGCCGTTCGAAACATGTTTTTAATTAACGATTTTTTCATGTGTGAAGGATGAGAGGAAAGGTGATTGACCAAAATGTTTTTGTTACTTGCTTTTCGATACCATTTTGTGCTATAGCCACCATCCAAAAGCTTTACTTGGATGTTTAAGAATGGAAGCCAGCTCTCGTTTGGACTTACTCGCGTAAATTTTATATGCTTTGACTGTCTGTTCAAGACAAAACATTTGTCCATTTCCTCTTTTGTGGAACTAACAATGAAACAATCCCGTCTTGAAAACTAATGTCTTAGCTGTTCAGTCTTTGTCTAACCTATAAACTGACGTCTTAGTTGTTCAATCTTTCGGTGGTCGGGAAAATACTTCAGACAACTTTGGGGTTAGCCATGGGTCAACGTTTAGCACCTCGTCTTGCCATCGCTTTTATGTACAAGGTGAAAGCTCCTTATTGTCGTTCACCGCCCACTGCTCTACTACCGGTATATAGACGATTGTTTCATTGTCTGTTCAACACCAAAGGAAATGGACAAGTGTTTTGAAGTCTTGAATGGTCAGTCAGAGCATATAAAATTTACGCGAGAGAGTCCAAACGGGAGCTGGCTTCCATTCTTAAACATCCAATTAAAGCTTTTGGATAGTGGCTATAATACAATATGGTATCGAAAACCGAGTAACAAAAACATTTCGGTCAATCACTTCTTCTCTCATCCTTCACACATGAAAAAAATCGCTAATTAAAACATGTTTCGAACGGCTGAAAATGTATGGACAGAAGAAGAGGAAAAGAACGAATCGTCTGAACTTGGCACGAAAAATTGCCATTTCTAACTGCTACAAAACATTTGCTACTCGGGAGTATTCAAAAAATGGAACTAGGTCCCAAAAGAACATTACTCCACACCTGAATAGAGTTTCCTTTAAACTGCCATTTATATCAAACGAAATCAGTAGCTTGGTTAAAAGATGCCTAAAAGATCGGTCTTGAAAAATCCATGGCAGTTATTGATATCCCACCTCCCACCCTTCGCCATCAGCTGATCCGCTATAGACTTTATGATTGATTATGCAACACCAAAAACTGTATGATCTGCCCTAACGGAAAAGACGCGGGATTGTAGGAGATCGGGCACAATTTATTCACTAACATGTAAAACATGCGCGGACGAATGTATAGGCGAAACGGGTAGACCACTTTTCATCCGCATAAAAGAACATCTAGATAGTAAATCTGATGTAGATAAAACCAAACCTTTAGGTCTACATAGAGCACAAAAACACAGCAACAACGATTTTGATGTGGCTGTCACAATCCTAGCGCAGGAATCAAAAACATCCACGCGTAAGACTCTTGAGGCATTATGGATAAGCGCCCAAAATCCCGAAATGAACCGGAAGGACGAGTGCGTTACCATCACACGAGATCTCGCGCCCTTTCTTCATTTGATCTTCTAACCTGACCTAGGCAGTATATAAATAAGACCATCCGAATCATTCAAATAGACTAATACTGCATACGCCCAGGCTCTGAAGAAGGCGGGATGCCGAAGCGTCAGCCGAATTTCTACGACTAATTTAACTAATCAAAAAACGTTTTCTCGATTTTCGTATATCAATCAATTATGTCTAGGATTATAGAAAGTCGAACTCCTGAAATCAGAGATTTACAAATTTTCAAAATTCCTTTCTGTTCTCTTACCGTACTTCTTTCTGACTTGACACCTGTTCGAATAAGTAGAGTAATAATAAATCGATGTCGATTCAGAGGTGTTCAACAATGTTGAGGTAATGGATGCGCTCCGTGAGCAGCAATTTGACGTCGGCATCGCCGAATCAGTTGGTATCTGTGGCTTCGCTAAAATGATGAAAACCTCTCTCTGTTGCTCATTTTTGTGTTTTAAGAGTTTATCTAGAATGCGTCGAGAGAGTTTCGGCGCTTTTTCGTTGTCCATACCCCGTTTCCTTCAGAAAATGCTTTTTTTCGGTCGTTTTTGATGCCTAAGACATCAGTCGATAGCTTAAATCAAAAGAATCTGGATGGTGTATTTTTTCCAAAAAGACTTCATGATTGCGCTGAAAGAACAAAAACAGTACTTTGTTCCTCATTCAAACACTTCTCGCTGAACAGAGCTTTTCTTTTGGAGCTCCGATAACCAATCAATAGATCAAATCTCAGGATTTCAGTGATGTATTCGATTTTCTTATCGGACTTTACAAGTGTGGTTAACAGCCAAAAGAAGATTGATTGAGTTTGCAAAACTGTATAAATTCCTTAACTCGATACTTTGAGAAAAACGCGTCTCTTGCTCTTATTTTGGGTGTTAATAATTATCTAATAACACAAATCTCTAAAATTTCAATGGTGCACTCTGTGTTCAATAGGGTTGTAATACTACTCTGTGAGAACAAAAATGAAATTATGTTTCTCATTCAAACATTTCTTGCTTAACAAAGTTTTTCCTTCAGGCTTCTAGTAATCATTCGATAGGTTGAATCTTATTGATTCCGCTAGTGTGTTTAATTTCTGACAAAGACTTTTCATTACGCTATAGCTGCCAAAAGCATGCTAAGCTTCGCACAGCGTGACGTCAGCTTCAAGCCACGACGCTATGGAGGTATCTAAATAAAATTTCGCCATACTGGCGCCAAGGCAACACATTTGTACCTGTATGTGATTGAAATTTCGTAACAAGCGGTATTCGACCACTACACATTGACTGACTTTTAATTGCTTTCTGCTGGTTTGCATCGAGCTCCCTCAATTGTGAGTTTTTATGTTTTACCAAGTACTCAAAAAAAGCAGTCATGTTCCTACAAAACCATGGCGTGTTACAAACCGGACGTCTGTGCAAGAAAGTCTTCGAATGAAGCTTGTGCTTGGTCCACAGACTTTTTGGCGATGTTACCAGCATAGCCTCTTTGGTTAAAACATATCCTGCGCGCCAAGTGTGAAACCTAATCATGTTCTGGCTCTTATGACTCACTAAGTAATTAGAAAACCAAAAGCATTGTTAGACTCATTGAGATTCGGTCTATCGATCGATAGTCAAAACTTCGAAGGGAAAGGTCTTGTCGGCGAGAAGTGTTTGAATGAGAAGCAAAATCTTATTCTTACTCTTTCAGCGCAATAATGATGCCTTTTAGGAGATATATTAGAGTATTTAAATTTTTGCAATTTAGGCCAAATAATGATTAATTAAGTATCGAAAAGCGACCAAAAAATAAGCGTTCTCTGAAGGATCGAAACAAGGTATAGGTAACAGAAGTAATCCATCCTTTAATTATCGAATTGTTATCAGGACTCTCAGGAAAAAGCTTGAACCATCGAGCAATGAAAGCGGAGATTAAAAAATAATACCTGTCCGAGCAAATAGATGCTATATTACTTCGTTGAAAAAAGAGTAGAATAAACGAGACTTTATTCGCATTAGAAATGTAGCTCTGGTGACATGATTTTACTTTGTTACTATCTCGGACAGCTTCGTTTTTGCGGGTTAGAGACAGGAGGTAAGTGAATTCACGTGTTCGTTTTTCTTACTTAGTTTCCTGTATTGATTTATAATGTAGCCGTTTTCGTTGATCTGAACGTTCAAAAATAATGTAGAGTTATATAGTGAACATGGAGCCCAATTATTTCACCGTGTTTACCTACTGATAACTACGCTGAAGTTAGCGAACTCTCAATGTGAGACGTGGCTATGCTTATCGGTGACTTGTCACTCTCCCACACAATGGACATGGAGCTTAATCGGTGGAGGCAACCCTCAACGACCTTTGAGATACATTTCAATCACTTAATTGTGGACTGGTGAACAAACTAAATTTAATAATGCACTCTGTAATAACGAGAACACACCAATTTACGTATGCATGAACATGTCTTCGCACTGGCAGAAGATTTTTGTGAAATCGTCGTAGAATAAAAAGCTAGATCATAATCTGGATCTATCTGCGTATCGGGGAAGAACAATATTGCCGATAGCCCATATTCAATTTTACTAACTAATTCTGAGCACTTACCAAGAGTATACAGACTGCTTGCTAAGTTACTAAGTGCCAAGCATGATTAAGAATACTTTTCTAAATTGCAAAAAAATTCACTTTTTCTGCTACTTCAGGCTCCTTTCCACCACCACTACGATTATTCCTTTCAGTGCTGCACCAGAAGCCATCGAGCTAATGAAGACTTGTGCTGTTCTACCGGCAATAATAGTTATGTCTCAGAATCATTAAGTCTACTTCGTCCTGAGTTTTTGAACATAGAATCGTTTCTTGAAAAATGCTTGGCATCGATTCCGTTTAAGCAAAGTCAATTTTCCATACGCTCTACTGCCATAAGTAGCTATATCATTTCTTTCGACGAATAGTTCCTTGTTCTATTGTTTATGAAGCGTGCTTATTTTTATTTATTTGTATATTCTCCTTCACATTTCATTGTGCGGATCCGAATCGTCTTCTCACATTCATCGCTTCCTTGAGAGATCTGTCCTGTTGATGAATGTCGCAGGGTATTGCTAGGGTATATCACCTTCCGATCTCGGGGATGGCAAAGCTAAGGCGGCCTTTGGACGTTCGTCGATTGACTGCCTGAGAATGTTGGTAAGGAGGAGAGGTCGATTCCATACTCAACACCACTAACCGCTCAACCAGCGTATCCCCACATCTTTTCTCAACTTTGTTTAATCACAGTAAAGTGCTGTTAAAATAAAGCACCAGATAACCTGTTATGCGTCGGCAAATTATTTGACAGAATGCAGTAAGTCGCAAAAAAAAGTAGCACAAAACTAGAAACGCGAAAAAAAAAGATCTGGATAGATGAAAGTTGAGTTAATTCTTCCACACTTTTTCCAATTCTTCCGAGTTATTTTTTGATACGGAGGGGACCAAAAGACTTGCCCATGTCGAGGTTTTCAATTTTTGTACGTCTTCATTTATTCGTCGATAACATCTAGTTTGTGGAAAAACGGAAGCACCCATACTTCTCAATAAACACAACTAGGTTTTGATGAATATTATGAATTGTAAAAAAACTGCCATATTTCATATGCCATCGCTAACAACGCACCAGTTTTCAATTCACCTTGTTCAAAAACACTCAATTGATTTGAAGTTTCATTTGGAATGAATACAAAGTGATATCTCACACTTTCAAAAAGTCAAAGCTTCTCTAGAACGGTAGCAGAATTTCTTTCACAAATTTGTCAAGTTACCAGATTCGCAAGTTTCCTAATTAATAAAAATTCAGCAACTTATAGAAAACAGGCATCGTCTCTATTCAGGTCATGCCCAGCGTGAGCATGATATAGAGTTAAGAAACCATAATAGGAGTTGAACTACGCAGATTGCAGCCGTTTTCAGGAATCTGATAAGCAAGCACATTTCTGCAGAATAAAGAATATTGGGTACCTTTCAGTTAGACAGCGGCAAATGATTACTTGATGCCATTCGTGGGACACAAACTTTTGATAAAAATGCCAATCACTCCCACAATCGACTATGGATTAACCTCGGCATTGAATGAATAACTCCCTTACTTTCTTATTCAGCAAATGAGTGGGTATTAAATTGGCGATATCTTCGTTATGGATGGACAGTACAATAAACATGAAGGTGATGGCTGATGTTTCGGCTTCGTCGATTTCTCCAGAGCCTGGAAGAGTCCAATTTGATATGCAACATACTCGATTGTGCTTATTTTTTAGAAAGGCTGTTCCTCTGCAGCACAGCAGGAAAATAAGATGAAGTTTCACAT
Organism: Parelaphostrongylus tenuis; assembly: GCA_019055375.1. Classification (NCBI taxonomy): domain Eukaryota; kingdom Metazoa; phylum Nematoda; class Chromadorea; order Rhabditida; family Metastrongylidae; genus Parelaphostrongylus; species Parelaphostrongylus tenuis. Next base: position 383,313 of record JAHQIW010005374.1, read on the forward strand.
TTTTCAGCACGTTTGCTTACCGGCTAATCTACGGTCGAGGTGTGTGGTAATGGCCAATCTAATGCGACGGCCCATCACAATCGATCGAAATACATTGAGCGCATCACATGAAAAGTGCGATTTTTGTCATTCGGCTAGAAATTTTCTCCCCGCCTCGAAACAAACTGTAGATCAAACGTATGATTCACATACCACAAGACTTCCTTCACACAGTGATATGCTTTTCGCACTTCCAACGAAGTAATGGGGAAATTAGCGATAAAAATTTGTTGTGAATCTTATAGCGTTATAAATGAGTTGTTCCGATAAACGGCTGTGTGCTACTCTAGTAAGACAATTGCGCTCTCGAAATTATTAGAATTCTCATAAAAGTTAATTCCAACGATTGTGGCCGAATATTCGTTTTCCGCCATCTAGGACTAAGACCGAAAATTGGAAGGAATTTTCATGATTCATTGCCTACCATTATTTCTGATAATAAATGCTGTTTGAGAGAGAGGCGCGTCAAACTTTTTTCATAATCGAATACGGAAGTGTTTGTAGGGAGTGCTTTACATGCCGAATTTGTCGTGTCTGAATAGCAAGCAACGCACGAAGCAGAACAACTTTGTTCACTTTTCTTAAGCTTCATTTCCGTTTGGATCTCCTCACTGCTATGAAAAAACCTGAAATTATTCCAGAAACAGTAAAAATAGTTTTCACTAAGTTGCGTCATCATTTTCCTCGTTATCTAGGTGAATCTCCACAACTGAGAAATCTGATGAGACACCTAATGCATATCTGTGCTTCACCTCATCACATCTCCGCTGGTTGGCTCGTCGAATAGGTGATTTGCGGGTATGCAATGCTCGAAAACCTTAGCATCAGCACTGGACTGACAAACCAGAATATTAATTGGCATTATGTGCTCATACGTGTCTGCAGGAAGCTGAACAGACGCATAGGGATGAACTTCGCTGTGAACTTCTGAGTCGAAGTGACTTACGCTGAACAGCCCGAATAAAAGTGCAAATAAAACGTATTTACAAAGGTTGTTAGAGATTTTGGATTGCATTTTTGAAATCAAAGCATGATTACTTGCAGGTGAAATTGCTGTGGTGTACTACTTAATAGTGTCTTTGTGAAATTTTTTTGAAACCATTATTCCTAAATGGTGATACGTGCTCAATTCGATGTGTCAGTTCCGTGTAACACAAAAAAAAAAACACCTACTTTCTGAGAAATGACCATACACAGTGGTTAATATAAATGTGTTTTCATTCGTTTCAAATCTCAATGGAATGTAATCGCTCTAAGCGAGATTCATAAACCTGGATGATTTGACCACTATTCGAATTTCTGCAGTTTGTTAGGCTCGAAAACTATCAAGAAGCTCACGACGAAAAATTTAGTCAGTTTGTAAGTGTTACAGGAAAGGGACGTTCATTGAAGCAGAAAATAGCGTCTACTGGTTGCGGCGAGAGTGTTGAGTCGTTGGTTTCTCACGCTTTTGCTCATCAAAGCAGATCGAGGCTGTTTTTTTCTATCCAAAATTTGGGCCGAACCGGGATTCGAACCCGGGACCTCTCGCACCCGAAGCGAGAATCATACCCCTAGACCATCCGGCCACTGGAGCACCTTTCCTCGTTTATTGAACTCGATCACTATTGACAAGCTCGCGACGACAACCTATGTATGCGTAAATGCTTGAGGAATGATGCAAAGTTGCAGGCGAAAATGTTATCCTAGGCGTTGTCTCTGAAGTTTGAAGCATTTAGACTGATAGAATGTCTGAATGTTTTAAGCCTTTCAAAAAGTGTGGTGTGGCATTTCGGTGATATTCGCACGTTTTAAGGTTCTCGCATGATTCATCAGTAACTCACTCTGCTAGTAATAGCGATTGGCTCCGGAAGTTGTCACTCTATGTCATGTGAAAGAATCACTTGATGTT